>CM052148.1:3987184-4052316 GCA_028455555.1 Augochlorella aurata
TGATGCCGTTCCTCGGCCCTTTCTGTCCCTCCAGCTCCTGTCCTATGGAAACAAGGCAGCGATGCCGTGCATGAAAAAGGAGCCTTTTAATGGAGCCTCTCTCCCTTAACGTAGCATCCTTTCTTTTCCCCTATTCATCTTCGGACACCCTCGGCTCCCGTGTCTTCGCGACTTAACCGTTCGTCACTCGTTTGTTTTGAACGTTCTGCACGCGTTGACATTCATGAGGATTCTTTTCTGACGGGGGAAATCGCGAGCTACGCAATGCACAGTTAGTCGTCTGGAAAACGACCTTTTGTGGCCGAAATTAAAACCACTTTCGTAGCACTTTTGTTTCCAACGAAACGTTCCCGAGCCCTCGTAAGAAACGCTTTAATTGTGAGTGTCGAAAAAATTGGATGTCGTAGATATTATACCCTGTGCCAGGCCTAGCTGAATCGTTTCGGCCGCGAGCCACAACCTCCACCACCAATCCCTCTCTTTACTTGCTACAATAATGTCTCGCTGAATGTCGCAATTTTGCTCTACCGTGAATTTCGTGGTACTACTGCCACGCCACTGTAATTTATCGATTTTCTCGCTACGCCGATGCCGAGGTTCGACAGAGTCGGTGAACATGTGTGCTGCAGCACGCGCCGCGGCTCCTTTGACTCGAATTCCCGGAAGACAACTCGTAATACAATAACATAACTTTTTGAACTTTAACATTCTTAAATTGAATTTTTTGTTAACGCACTGCTGATAGTTTTCTGATTGAAATAAGACTAAACGCGATGTAGTTTGGACAAATATTTTGTTATAAATAAAATAAGTTACTTGATACGTGTAATGAATAAATATGGTGTAAAGTATGTCGTGTTTGGTATCATTTTAATTGGAAAAATCTGAACAATGTATTACAAAATTTTTCACGTACGAAAAGTTAAAAATAAAAAAATCGAGTCATCGCTTTTATCATAGCAATGCATGTGTTCATAGTAAGGTACACCGGTATGATGATCGCTGCCTTTTCCGGTAGTTTCGTTCTCTCTCTCTTTCCCAGTTCCCCTCCCCTCTCCCCCTCTCTCGCTCTGATTCTCTCTCTCTCTCTCTCTCTCTCTCTCTCTCTCTCTCTCCCTCCCCCTCTCTCTCTTTCTCTTACGAGATGCCGTCAACTACAAAGGCGAGACGCGAGGCTCGAGGAATCGTGTCTTATTTACGCTAAATGTACACTTTCAATTCCGAATCTGTGACATTCAGGGAGACACTATTGTATTTGGGTTCCATAAACACTGCTACTACTACTCCATGTACATTGCTACGCAGTCATGGCCAGCCCCGCGTGGAGCACAGAAGAAACAATGGCATATTCTAACTATTAGGTTGGAAACTATGAAACGGGTGTTTTTGATTAGTTTATGTTCAACTGCGACTGAGAGAGGTTCACTACAACGTGCATTACAACATTAAAGGTATTTTTCTTACTCATTTTGTAAAATTTTGTCATGCTTGCCTTCTATTTTTATCTTATATTTCTCCGAAACCAGATGGAAACAAAATTTGCGAACTCTGTAATAAAAGCAATGTTTCCATCATTGTCAATGATTGAAAACACTATCTCGGACGCAGGCAAAGATGAACAAACTTTAATGTCGATTTCCTCGAAAATCGAGTCAGGGATAAGAAATGTTATACCAAATTTTGTTTCTTATTTTTTTCATGTAGAATCAGCCCCGTCTGTACTACGAATTCAGGCCCACCCTGTATACAACAAAGTACAACGCTGTAGCTTCCAATTGAATTCAATAGCGTTTACAGATTTAAATTACGAGTATATTAAATATCTTTACAAACATTAGTTGTTATTAATTTTTTAGTTTGTTTCGTTCGAAAATCTATAGATGGATGTTGCACAAAACTAACGTGTGTTGCTTAACGACGAAAATACTGTGTTTAATTAGACTTTTCGTCACTTTTATTATAATGTATGCCTAAATTAAGAAAACTATTCAACAATTTTCTGTGATAGAGTCTTCACAATTTCAATATCTTTAAATTAAAAAATGTAAAATCAGACGGTTAGACCCTCTCGGTGGGTTTAGTGTTAACCAAGCACATTTATCTTTATGGTTCTGGTATCTGGATATTAGTTTACGATGATCTGTCTAGAGAGAAACATTTTACGAATTCGTGGTTTCATTTTAATATACAGATATCAAAATTAGTGTATCGCGTGTCTCTGATTGATATATGTTCAATCACCAAGCATACAAGTATATTAGTAAATCACGGAACTTATTGTTAACAGAATGAAGCAAAACGTAAGACTACATAGCCAAAAGAAGACATTTATTGAACTAGTAACCATCGTTAACAGATCAGAAGTTGCTTGTGAGCAAGCATGGTAAAAATTAATAAAAACTGGCTTCAAATCTGTCATAGTTCTCGGAAGTATCGAGAAATCTGAGTAATTAGCTTCACATTCTTGTAAAATATAAAATTCCAGCGATTATCTCAACCAAACTAAACGTCTATATACATAAATTAAACGTATTTTACATATTTCATGTACCGTAGCACGAAAATCGAACCCTTGTTCTGTAACAAATCAAATAATTCGACGACAAAGTAAAACCAATTACGCGAACGAAAAGCGCGAGAATGAATGCACTTATATCGACGGAAAATATCCACCCAGGCAGCCTTAAAAATGTGCTCGCCAGAATACATAATTGTAAATATGCAAATTTCGCTTGATACGCTCTACACATTTTTGCTGTTCAGACGTTGAACGGCAGAAATGCTACAGAATTCGCGTGCTGTTAATTTACATTCGTAAACCGCTCGGATCTTTCTATAAGCGTCTACGTAACACGGCAGCTGAATTATCATTATGAATACGGCACGATATAATTGCAATCACATTTGTCTGAAACTAGTTCAGGTTGCAGGACACGGTCGGCACAAGGGCGCGGCGTTTCTGAATGGGAAGGAAGCGAAATCGAAAAATTGAATATTCCATGAAAGATGATTAAACATAAACCAGCGCATATGCTGGCAGTTCTCTAACGAGGAAATTTATAACGAGCGGCGCTTAAATCGATTTTATATAAACAGAAGAAGCGCGCGCAGAAACAAAGCATCCGCTCCCGCTCGCAAGTGGAGTCAGAGTTTGTTGTTTCGACGCGGCGAAAAATAACGAGGCAACGTTACGGAAAAACGCGAAAAATTCCGCGTGCCCCGATGTTCAACGTTTGCTCTTACTCGCCGTTTTTTCCTTCTTGGAGAAAACTATATCCGCTGTATAAGAATGCGGTTATATTTTTAATTACCACTACTTATTCAACTGTAGAATCGGTTAAGCCTTATTCGCCTCTTGGTTTCCGAATTTCGTCTGCTCCTTGATATCAAATGAATACAGTATTTCCGATACGTGAAACGAGAAACAGATTAGAAACAAACAGTCGTCTCTTTGCGCATTATTCCTCTCTACAATCTGTATAATAAGAGATATGTATAATTTTTGTTATTAATGAACTACCATTTATTAAATGTTATTTTCAATGCCGTTTCTATGTTTTCTATTAACTCATTTTGACATAAAAGCAATTTCAAATAATAAAGTATTTCGTTACGCGTTTTATTTCGTATATGGCAAAATAAATAGTCCTCAAAATAAAATGTTCCTTACTATGGGATAATTATTTCATGTAATTAGACCGGTCCTTTTATCTGGCATAAACGTCAATGAGAATGTCAATATAAACTAGACTCGGAGCTGATAATTAAATTCAAATAATGATAAAATCGAATAACGTCTTATTTAAAGTAATATTTCAAATAATTTCATTTCTCAAGTGATCACAGACGTAGAAATAATTATAAAATAAAATAACGCGTTATTTGGAACGATGTCATTTCGAATGTGCCCCTGGTCCATTTCAAGGTCCTCTGATTTCGTAATCAACACATGTGCTCGTATTTGACGTTCACAAAGAACGAAGCTTATCGCGGTTCGGCTAAACAATCGAACTAGGATTTTGAATGTTCCAATTCAGAGATCGACGCGCGGTTTAATAACGTCGAATCGTTACTATCGGAATCGAAACGGCACGGCGGGGATCGGGTGCTAGTAATCCGAAGAAATTCTCGGGAAAAGTTTTAATTAACCGCCCGTTCGATCCACTTTCGTAGGTACATCTGAATTTTCCAGCTCGCGGACCAGGCGAAGATAACTTCAAGATTCATAAATATAGACGATGCTCGATCGTATTATTGCTTCGCCGGGAACGTAGCTGGAATTCGTGAAAAGATCAACGTTGCTCGAGCTTTCTGAGCAAATATTTTTTAATCCACTGCAAATCGCAATATTGCGATTTTAAAGAGAAATGTAGAATGACAGAGATAATCATCGGAAAAATTCCGCATGATATAAATAGATATTATTGAACGTAGAAATTAAAAGATAGAAATATATATGGTCACGTGACGCGATATTAATTAGTTTCTATTTTGAATTCCATCTGAGGCAACCTACAGGTAACATGATTTATTTTAATAATTAGTAACAACTTATTCCTGCACTGTAGCCAAGTGATTGTTCTCTTATCCGAACAGTAATAACTCCTCTATTCGTTCAAATAATTGAGGTTCCACTCTATAATCAATTTCAACTAATACGATCAATAAGTAAAATTATTTAAAACAAAATATTAAGCATTTATGATGATGTGATCTTTAGCGCTGGATTCAATTGGAGTTTAGAAAGTACGAAAAATAATGAAGCTATTAAAAAGGTCTATTTGATCTTGGAAAGTAAGAAACAATTTATGAAGTCAGATGTGTTTATGGTTAATAATCAATCGAAATAAACAGATGCAAAGTCTGATAGAATCTGATTTATTGAAAGCTTTAACGAGCAAGATGGATTAATTTAAGTGTCTTTGTATTTCCTAATTACAGCCCAAAAAATAGTTATACAATGTATTGACAAATATGTCGATGTAATAGGTAGATAAGTTCTCGATAATAAGTATCTAGTTTTTTTCGGAATTATTGAGTTTTCCCTAATAAAAAACCCTTTGTACTCGCAGATAACTCGTCAGGAGGTTAAATATCACTAAAGAAAGTCTCCTTTAACACATAAATAAACCGCGGAACTTTGTGCAAAATAAAAATTATTCACATTAATTGTAATAAAGATAAGTTAAATGCCTTCCTTCTTTTAATAATTGTAATAAGTTGACAATAATTTAACGATATCCTCAAATTTGTCTAGTGTCTTCACAGTTTTGCACTTCATTTGGTGCATAAAATCCGCTATCTGTTCTTGAACGGTACACTGACAGAATAGCAAATGCATTTATATTTCCAACACTAACTTTTACATAAGTGAAATGGAAGAATTAAACGTGGAAGAGAATATTTAAAGAAATATTCGTCCGGGGAAAGACGCAGCTGCGTGTTTATTTTTAATAAAATACTGCCGCGCTGGGAATAAAAATAAGCAAGAACTTATGAAATGATCAAACACAATTTTCCCCATATAACGCTTCTTCTATGGCGCGACAGATAAGATGTTTGTACCTCCTCCGGGAAGATGTAACTATACCCTCCACCCCCACCCCTTCGCGCAGCCGTTTCTATACTTAGGGGCTTGAAAAGCACAAACCTCATATCGTGCGTCGGCAAATATTCATAACTTAAATATCGTTCCTCGTAGGAGGCCCGCGATGAGAATTCGAGATATATAACACCGGCGTGGTATTACGTTCCACGCGGAAAATCCTCCCTCTCTTGACATCTGTCAAAGACTATCTTTTGCTCTAACTCTTTCGAGCTTTCTCTAAGCCCTCATTTCCTGCTCTCCCATTTTTAGACTTTCTCTCCGGACTCTTCTGCCGGAATATTATTAATCTTTGCACTCGTTATTCCTCCCGTGCAATGTTATTACCTTCTGTTTTCAATCCGTTCTGCTCCTCTCGATGACGTTTACTATTGCTGTTGAAAAGTTTTATTTTATCATACTTTTGTTATTTGTCAAGAAAATTTTTCTTTTTCTGTCTGATCACAGACTTCCACGGAAAAGTTGGACATTAAATATTCTTGAATCTATATTAGTGTTTCACAGTGATAAAATCGCATATTGAAAGGATTTTTGAAGGATTTTTTTTTTGAAGGATTTTAGAATTGTGTGATGATGCAAGTGTTTTTCATGTGACGAATTCAGCTGAAGAATTGGGAATAATGGAGAGCGAATTCTTCTTTTATAAACGATGGATAGTTGATAAGTTGATGTGAATTTATGCGCATACATAATTTCTGTATTGAGACACTATTCTGTAGATGCTATTTTACTATATCATTATGTGGTAATAAACACTGTAGATCTTTGTGAAAAATAAGAACTTACTGCTTACTTGTAATAAATTGAAAAGAGTGTCGACAGGTCATTAAATTTGTCCAATGTCTTTACAGTTTTATATTTTCCCTGCCCATTTTGATCATAAATACATAAAATCGGCATTCTAAAAATAATCAATTTAATTAGAAAATTTTCTTTCTAAATTCTAGGTTCTCGAATTTTTGTTTAATTTTTCATTAAACAGACTTCACCGTTAATGAAAGATTTCATAAAGATAAAATTCTAAATTTTCTAACGGGGATATTTGATCCCTTAAAACCAAGTATACAATTACACGTACACAAAAAGTGAAAATATTAAAAATTTTTGCGGATTGTCTAACCTGCCTAGATAGAAATAAAAAAATTATTCGGAAAATATTCTACGTAACAATTCCTAATATAATGTAATGCAAAGAAAGAATCACTTATTGATATCATCATCGAAAATCGTAATTTGTACACAGAACACCAATATTGATTCAAATATACAATAGCTCCAGAAAATCTATATAAACAAATTTTCCGATTCTCGACCAATTGTCGATATTTGAACAGTAATAATTTCCTAAACAGAAGTGAACTCTTGAACATGTAGGCAGAGTTTGTCGGTTTCGATCTGGGACGCCATTTATTTAAAGTTGCTTCAATCGTGTCTATTTTTAAAAAAGACAATTATATTGCGCAAAAACATATTACGAAAAAGTGAACAACGCACATCGAAATTAGCAGTTTCGAACGTTAAAACAAGTACAGTTCTATCCTAGTACGATTCGTTCTAGCGAAATAATAAGGCAGTGGAATCGGTAACTATGGTAAACTCTTTTATTCTATAAATTCTTGAATAAAAAGGTCTAATTTGTCTTATTTGGCAAATACGAGGTTATATAATTATATCCGGCTCCACCACTCTAACCATTGAAATATCGAGAATTTGTTGAAAATCGAAGATTCAGTGTAGTGAGACGTTCCTGTAGCTCCCAGCGAATTTCATATTTTACAGCGGAGCCGTAAGTGTCGAAACAGTTGTGGACGGCAGTGTATGCCTTCTCCATTACATCAGTTCCCAGCGCGGAGGTCAGAATCGCTTGAAATTCAACATGCGTACTGGCACATTGTTCGCGCGAGTACATCTCCGTCGAAACAACGTCAGCATTTTATCCGTGAGGTTGGGACAGAGGTGGGTAGACTCGAAACTCGTCGTCCGTCGAGTATATCAGAGGTGTTTTCGCACGAACGAGAGAGCCACCTCGTGGAATGACTTCGCCCGGTGACTCCACGGGATTGTCGGGGAGGAAAATGGTACGCTCCGAGTTCCTCGAGATCCGGACGGCCGCTCGGAATTACCGGGATAAGTGCTCGCGTTGGAATCAACATCGAAATATTTCTTTGGACAACAAACTGCGAGCTGGGACCAGCTACCTCTCTGATCTCGCGATGCGACGGAAGCAACGAGAGATTATTCCGCCAAATCTTTCGCCGACACTTGCTCTGTTTTTCATTCGCAACTTTTTCATTCCGCCATTGAAATATTTGTCGAATGGCTAGATATTCCGCGGCACCGTCGCGTTCGTTTGCACCTCGGAATTGACGGAACCAATTTGCATGGAAAAAAAACGAGCAGCTGGTATTGACGTTTTCGTCCGCATTGCCTTAAAGAAGCTGGAATTTCTTCGCGGTGGTTTGTTTCTATCCAGGGAGCACTGTTCTGTTGCTTTTTGTTTTAATGCTGGATCACACTGTGGTGCATAACTTTAGAACCATCTAAATGTTTCACTTAATTAATCTTCTCGATAATGATACAGACTGAACAACTTTAGCGTTCATATTAATTTTTCCTATAAAATGAATGAATAGATGAAATAAAAACTCTGGATATTAGAAGCATTTGAGAAATTCTTACACCGCTTGTCACTTGCTAAAATGATTAAAAAGAACATTCATCTTGACTTCATTTCTGTTTCTTATAAATGACGTGGACAATTTTCATTTTGCACAATGATCTGCGAATAATTGATAAAGTTTTAAACGCAAAAGTTGAAATGGATTGATTTCTATCCTCTTTTAACTCATGAAGATGATTTTTAGTAGTTGTAGCTTGAAAAATGATAGTATGTGGATTTGTATGTATGTATTTATGGCATCAATCACTTTGTAAGATACAACGCAACATATATGATGTTCATTCCAATATCTTTAGAATAACGGTGTTGATCTAAATATCTCGAAAACAACACATTTTTGGGAAAATGTTAAATACGAAAGTTATTTCGAGAAATCTGGAATGATATTTACACCATAGAAGAAAGCATTTGCAAAGTTGATGAACAACGTTGAAAATTGTGATATTATCCAACATAACATCGATAGGAAACGTTCAAGTTAATTGTAAGTAAATAATTCAGTTAACAGTTTTTATATTGGTTAGTAAACGAATGTGTTCATTGGTAGCGAGAACGAAAAGCTTCTGGTATGTATATGCATACATACAAGTTGTCCCAAAAATGTCTAACAATTCGGAAATGAGAGATACCTGAGGTCATTCCAAGAAACTTCTTCCTTTACAAAAATTTTCTCCGAGTCATCATTAAAGAGTTATTAACAGAGAACATTGACCAATGAGAAGCGAGCTCCGCTGACGCGAGGTGGCCGAGCCAACAAGCTGTCGAAGCCCAGTTTCGCTCATTGGCTCAGCCGCCTCGCGTCAGCAGTACTCGCTTCTCATTGGTCAATATTCTTTGGTTAATAACTCGTTAACGATACCTCGGAGAAAATTTTTGTAAAGGAAGAAGTTGCTTGAAATGACCTCAGGCACCGAGCATTTCAGGTTTGCTAGATATTTTTGGGACACCTTGTATAACAATATCAATTATCGTTACAATAAAGGCCAAAAAGGCTAACATGGAAACAGAGTTAGCGAGGCAAGAGCGAAGTATCCTAGAATGTTTTGACACGGTCAAAAACAAGATGCACGACTAACCATTCCAAGCGAGTATTTCAGGTTAGAGTAGCGTTGTTTACACCAGCGCGATCCCCTCTCGTGCTGTTTAGTGACACTTACAGTTCTGCGCGTGGCAGACACGTACAAGGATAACGCGGTTATTGTCAATTTCCCAAATAGCCCCGAGCAAATAACAGTAGCTTGAATCGAGAGTACAGCGAGACGGGTTTTCAAAAGTGGATGGACCACTTACAGTTTATCCAAAATGGAATTACATTCCTGATCGCGGCGAGCATTCGACGTTATCTTTATCAGCGCGACGTTACTCGAAATTAGAATGTCCGTCGAGGTTTCCCCGTTGATTTTCCGGCGATGGCCCTAGGCGGTGGATGGACGTCAACGAGTAATCAAAATTTTCGCAGACAATCCAAGTTCCGAGGAATTACTGGAACCACGACGAAGCGCGTGCTGGAAAGAGCAAAAACTGGGTATGCACGAAGTATTGAGAAACTTCCGGCGAACTTTCCCTAGAACGAACTAAGTTTCAAGACCCTGAAACGAGTTTACTTTCCGGGATCAGCCTGGATTAGGTACTCCGTCGCGACTTATGGCTGCGGTGAGCCAGCCCTACTGGTGTGCAAACGGTTTTTTAAATTATTGTATCCGAGTTGCGCGGTCCGCCACTGACCTACTAGCAATTTCGTTTATTTATTAATCTATTGTCATTCATTCATACTTTGAGTTCACGGTTTCAACTGGATTTTATGCATCTGTGAAAAAAATGAGTGCGGAGTTCAAGACGTTACGAGTCGAGGATTCGTTTGGTTTTGAAAGATTTTAGACGAGTCGATGTTTTTTTCACCATCGGGATTCGCAAAGATAAGGAGAGTATGCGATTTGAGGACGAGCCGACGTTTCAATCAGCATCAATGACCCTGACCAAATGTATTAGGTCTACCGGAAAGTTCTGTTCGTTTCTGAATTGAAAGAAAATAACAATTTTCATACATTTAATATTTATTGTAGAATATACTTTCCATCGTTACTTATGACTTCTTGCCAGTGTGATAGCAACTTGTAAATGCCATTTTTAAAAAATGATTTATTTTTAAAGGAAAAGAACTCAACTAGTGCTTGGTTGACATCGGCTTCAGTTTTGAATTTTTTTTCCGGTAAAAAGTTTTGCAAAGAGAGAAGCAAGTGATAATCGGAGGGTGCTAGGTCTGGGAAGTATGGTGGATGTGACAGAATTTCCCAGCCTAGCTGTGCGATTTTTTGACGAGTCGCCAAAGCAGCATGTGGTAAATGAACTTTATCGGTAGCCATGCTTTCACGATCGCGCCTCACTTAATAATGACATGAGACATCTTTGTTTCAGTTTATTTAGGAGTGTACATGTGTGTAAAAGCAATGGTAAAGAGAGATAGTCATATATGTCTCAAATCAACATGTGCATATGGATTGAATCTTGAAGTGACACTATCGGACAGAACTTTCCGGTAGACCTAATATATCCTAACAAAATAATGGATATAAGCTTAAACAAATAGTTTATAAAACTCTATATTTCTTGCCTAGAACGTGAAAAATAACTATTAACACTTGAGCCCAAAAAAAGAACAAACTAATGCTGCTTCTAGTTCATCGTTTCAACAAGTGTTATTCGAGAAAGAGACGAATGTACTGTACATCGCAGTGCAATGTTTCATTCACGCTGTGCCGTTTCTTTTTTCAATTGTTTCCAGTCTAAAGAGGAGGAACATAAAGAGCATTTCAGTCTCCATAACTGACAAAAGCAATAAGTCAAAATAAGAATTACAGAAATTTCTTATTAAGAAGAGTGCCATCCTTACCTGAGTTTATTCCACTGTGTTTTATTAGCCTTCATTCAATTGTTTCCAGTCTAAAGAGGAGGAACAGAAAGAGCATTTCAGCCTCCATAACTGACAAAAGCAATAAGCCAACATAAGAATTACAAAAATTTCTTATTAAAAAGAGTGCCATCCTTCCCTGAGTTTATTCCACTGTGTTTTATTAGCCTGGCTCGTCCTCGCATTCTGCGAATCACTTTCTATACTTTTCGTCGTTCGTGTCCGACGTAATTGAAGTGAACTGTCTCCAATAAAATCTGTCAACAGGACTGCAGATTTTCTGTGTGTATAAATGAGGAGGCTGAGTGGACGAAATGACAAATAGTAGAAATATTAGAATAAATTAAAAACGCTATTGTAGTATTCTCAACTTAATATTTTTCTATTGAAACGTTTTTCTGAAATTAATCGTTACGAACTAAATGATGACTTTTAAATTTCAAATAAATTTGCAGGTGGTGATCATGCTAAGTTTTCATCACTTGCATGAAATAAAACGACATTACTCATAACAATCATAGTTATTTATTAATTAAGTATTGGAATTATCTCCCAACACATTCTTAAGAAATGTATCATATCATGTAGTCAATTGACTACAAGTTATATTTTCTATGTGATAAGAAAATACATTGGAATAGACGAAGTGCTGTGATTCGTTAACTCGGCAAACTTTAGAACATTTTTATTTTATTCTGAATTGTAATAACAGGATAATTAAATATCGAATTCAATAATTGCGAAGTAGTTCTACTAGCCAAGTAACATAGTATTTATGTGATGATAGTTAAGTAATCTAACAACTCATCTTAAACACAGTTAAGTAATTGGTGATAGTTAATAACAATCGCGTGGATTATTTATTATTACTGATCACTTTAGTCCACGAACATGTTCAACATTTTCTCAAAAAGTGAAATAAGTATACGTTCAGCAAAGTGAAGGAATTAATTACAGGTATAAAATAAACTTCATACTCGTCGGGAACCACCAAAAGACCGCAGCCACTGTCACAGAAGATTCGCGGAAGAGAAGTAATATCCGTGACCGCCGAATGAGCTGGAAACGATAATGGACTCGACATTCGCGACGATTAAAGCAGCAATTAAAGTAGGAGAACTCTGAAAGACGTATCATCGTCGCTTCTTGAGCGCGCGCCGCTGCTGCGAAATCACCGTGTGCCAGCTCCGGTGGTGAAGTAGCGAAATTCGTAATTGCGCTTCAACCGCAGCAAACGTATTTACGTTACAAAAATTCGCCAGTAACCGCGAAACACGCTAGGAGCAAGGGTGGAAAGCGAGCGAATATTACAAACTGTCATGAACCGGGCGCAAAACTTGCCATGGCTGTTGATAAAGTGGACGAAGTTATTCATCCTCCCTGGGACGAGATTATTTCTCAGGATCAGTCAGCTGCCTTGAGTCGCCGACATACAATTCGTTGCCGTGGCTTGCGGTTATGCTAGAACTACGCTGTGTACTGAAACAGGAAGACCAGGCGGCAACGGGATCTGCCGAGGAAGAAGGGAAAGGGGGAGCGAGCGTCCTTTTCCAGATCTATTAGCAGATTTTAATTACGTCGTACCATCGGAATTGTCGGACAACTTCCCACGCTCGCCGCCATCCACTTCGATACTTTTATCCAATATCGACAGATATTAAAGTATATATTCTTCTTTGCTTAAATCGTCCTGGCTACCTTCGCGTTGTCGGCGAGATATCCTCTCGGCTATAAGTCCGATCCTTCCACTCGGCAGGCTAATGGAAACTTCATCTCGGGCGAACGGTGTAGGAGGAAGTTGAGTTTCGGGAACAGGGTTCAGCCGTCATTCGGTCTCAATTAAAATTTCGCCGGCGGACCCGGCTAGACCGACTCCTGTCGGTAATGAGGACTATTATATCTTTAATATTACTTTCGGCGTAGATCGTATCTGGAGGCGGAGGGCGGAGATTCTGACGCGTAGCGCAGTCAAAAAACTAATTGGGAAAACTGCGGGCGAAAGTAACAATTTGATCGCTTTGGACTACGATTACGGAAAAACTATTATATTTGTAACAAGTTTTATGCCAAAATGTTACCTAGTTGTCTGGCATCATATACTTATCGAGCTCGTGAAAATGGCCTCTCACTTTTTTTATTTTAAAGTGATACAAATTAGAAAGGCTCCGTCGAAACGATCGAATGAATAACTTAATGGAAGCGTAAATTATGATAAAAATGGTGGAATGTTTAAATATATTCATTTGTGTCCTGAAGCAACGCGTGCGAAATCGCTGAAAATTGCTAATCTCCTGCAATTTCGTGGAGGAAAATCTTGCAAAACATTTTGCTTGTGTTCGCTTTAAAGAACGAAGTCTTTGTATTCGTCTGTTCGTACTTAGATGTTTTCAACGAAATCTTTTGGTCGAAAGTATAACGAGGAGCTAAATACGCTTTTTTCCTGTGCTGGTTCTATCGGCAGATGCTTCATTTCCGGTATAATGAATCAGAAGAAGAAACATCCTCTTGGAAAGTCACATTAAAATCAATGCCCCATGGCATTTTTTGAACTCCTTAGGATCGTTTGAATTTGTATAAAACACTTCTGTTTTACATTTCAATTTTTTAACAAGAACGTTTTCGCCAACATTTGAAAACTTTGACATCTCTCCTGTTCTCTAAATATTGTTATCTATTACAGCCGCTGTTCGTAACATTTTTCAGCTGGAAATTGTGGCAATAATCCATAGAAGAAGATACATTGAAAAGAGATCTAATGAGAAGTCTCTGAAACTGTGTAGTGACTATTGTCCGACCAGCGAAAGAAGTCGTGGCGTGTTTACATTTCCACTTTTGCTGCAGTCCGCTGGCCCTCCTATGATCGCAGCCAGTGATTGATATTGGCCGTCGTTGTCCTTTGTCACCGTCTTCGACCAATAGAAACTGACCTATTTTTCTTCTATTCGCCGAAGACGGAAACAAAGGTCAACGACGGCAATATCGATCATTGCCAGCGATCATAGGAGAGACACTGTACTGCAGCAGAAGTGGGAATGTAAACACGTCGCAACTTCTTTCACCGGACGGACAATACATCATAATTCTTTTGTGAGAAAGGAGAAAAGCACATATTTCGCAACGAGTAATTACGCTTACAACAATTATTTTTATTGTCGAATAATTTCACAATCTCTGTCCGAATAAATTATCCAAATAAGTAGATAATATAGTAATTTATAACGTATAAAAAGAATTCATTCGGGTTATTATTTTAGACAAATAATTACTAATTTCCAACTCCGGTGAAAATCGAGAGTTGTAATGAGATCCTCCAAGAATAACAAAGTAGGTTAGATGAATCTCGATTGGCTCGTGTTGAATACTTCCGGATTGCGAGGATCGCAGGGATCCATAAAAAAAGAGTCAGCCGAGGGAGAAGAAGCAGTCGAACAAGGTCGTTGAACGTTCATTGGTGGGATGAAAAAACATGTTGTTGGTCATCCCTTTCGCAAAGGGTCGACGCAAGGGAATACGAGGTTTAGATACGATTTACGGCGATCGATCGAATCAGCCGCGAGCTTGCAAGCCTGTGGCCGAAGCTCGCGTTCTCCTAACCTCAGACGATTCAGCCGGCCGATTGTCTTCCAACTGAATGCTGCGGCGGTCCCCGTCTTCTGGTCGACCGGATGTATGAACCAAGGATCATTTCGCTATTCGATTTCAACTCTTTGTTCGACTCGGAACAGTTAGACGGCCGACGACCACGACGGCGACGTCGTCGAGCGACACGCCCGGTGTCTACGACGATCGAGAATCGGTGGACAATGGCCCGGCTGACGCGAGCGTCTCGACCATTGTGGACGTTAACGTTGCCAATATTATTATCGTCGCGAATCGATAAGGAGGCGTGGAGCTCCGCGACTATTATGATATAAAACGCAGATTACATCGTAAAGCAGTGAAAGTTTTCCGAGTAATTGCCGTGTTGAGTGCTAATACTGTCGAACGATCTGCCAGTTTAAGAACTTAGATAATATTCCGGAGTCTGTCAATATTTTTAATAACTAATTGGTAGACGACGGGGCTTGTGCATTTATGATCCCAGGAAATAAGAACAAACAAATAAAATATTAGAGTTTGAGAATTCTCGTTATCGCGATTGTTATCGGGGTTTATATCTATGTAACACCTTTATAGTTATAGTTTTACTATTAAACGCAACACGTTCTCCTATAAATGATAGCTTGCTAATAATCTTTCTTAAATCACGTATCAATAGATGAGAATTCCTTGCAAAATTTTTTAAAAGCGACAACAATTTCGTTTGTACTTCTTTTTGAAGCGTTATTCAAAGGACAATTTGTCGGTCTTGTCTTGTGGATACACTTAGTCATTGAAAAACCTATTAACATTTTCACGGTCGCGCTAAGAACCTCACAAATTTTTTGACATGAAAGTATTTTATTTAATGAAATTAAAAGTGCGAAGCGATGTTAGATGATGTAACAATTACTCTTTCAATATTGTTACCTCTTGCGAATCTGGATATTTAGAAATTATAATGGATTAAAGTGGAAATTAAATTTTAAATCATTCTGGCACTCACATACGAATGATCCGGCAGTCAATGTGTTAACAGGCATCCGGCAAATAAAGTTTTGAGAAAGAAAATCAATTTCTATTTTGCTCCAGTTTGTTGCAGTTGGGATAGAAAAATGTTAAGACCGACAATTTACTAATTCGCGTATTTCCTTTCCTCTATCACTCGATAGATAAGTTGCGAAAATTTTGTGGAAATATGAGGTATTGCTTGTCACCTAGAAGTTAATTCAAGAAATAGTGGTCTCTACGGTTTTATGTCCGTTGTTTTAGATGGATCAGCTATGTAAAACGAAATTTCATAACCTTGGGCAGTAGATATCGCACGAGCTTCTCGAAATCATTACTGCTGGCTCGACACACGCTTCACAGGCACTAGGGAAAGGATTTACGTTTCATGAGGATGCGAGAAGTAAGCTTCTTTAGAAGAAGTCAAGTAAAAATGAACTGTGTATACATATAAGTCGTACCCGTGTTAGGTCAAATGAACGAGCAAAATATAAACGTAACTTATAATAGAAACTAATACTAAGTGAGCACTAAACGATAGATGATATTTACGATTATTATTACATACTGAACACAAAATCAGTGTGTCTATACATATACAAGTGTCTATATCTATACAAGCACTATACATATTAATATGTGTATTTAGGATATTCACGCCCGTTTTGATCCAGATTATGAAAATTGCTACTTAACCATCTAATTCCCGACAATTAATTTATATTTTCGCCTGTTTCATTAAAGTCTATGGAAAAGACACCATGTGTACAAGTAGTTAGAAATAACATTATAAATGATCCTAAGCATACGCCGTTACATTTTTGTGAAACATGTCAGCCCTTCGAGTATTGCATACACTATTACAGAAAACAACGAACAGTGCTACACACATGATCCTACGAAACATTCATGTGAACCTACGAGGTACCAAAACTGCAAGGTTCGGCATCGTTAAAAAGCAAAAAGTGTGGTAAATGTCTAGGGAAGAAGCGCGGCGGCCATTCGATCCTCGACGAGCACCTAATTCTTCATTCACGTTCTGCTCCATTTTCGCGAGCTCGTCCGGGTTTTTCCAAGTCAGGAAGACCTTCAATCCGAAACTAAAAGTCGTGCTTATGTAGGATGCATTTTCAATTAAAGCAGCACATTCATTAAGGGTAATTAGACTACCCTTATGAAGGCGGACCCCATTTGCTCTTTCCGTCACCTATTCGCGTCTACCACGATGCATCGCGCGATGACCGAGAAAGAGGAGGACAGACAGGGACAGAGACGAAAAGAAAAAGAGAGAGGGAGAAGGATGCCCGACAGAGAGCAACACCAGGGAAAGCTCTTATCGCGAAGGAAGAAGCCCTGTGAGGCCCCGTGGACTAAGACAAGGAGCTTCGCAGTCTTCGATGCTGAAAGCCTCGTCTTCGTCTTCGTGGCAAGTGTTTTACCAGTAGACTTTCAAGTTGCTGTTTGAACTTGTGAGCACCGAGCATAAGGATCAAGATGTTATGCTTCCGACTAGCCATTATCAGAACAAGGCCACAAGTATTTTCAGAGGACCTCGTTCACCGAAAATAAATTAAGAGGGTTCCAGTAGATCTGGAGCGGTTCAACTCTTTATTGCTAGAGAAGAGGCTTTGATAGTAGCGTGACAAAATTAAAATAGCATAGAAGATGGCCAATATATAGTTTGATAGAGCCACCTTCGATTTCAACGACCCTTGAAAAATGCTAACAAGGTCAGAATTTCCTGCACACACAATATACAGGATGTCCTTTCATGAATGCCCAAGCTAATGTTCCGATAAGGCTTGAAGTTACAAAAAAGGTCAATAAGAGAAGCAGGATTTCAGAACAGCTACAAGGTGCATGTAAATTATCTTTTTTATTGGCGACCTTCCCGCGTTATGGAGGCCAACTTAGCTTTTTTAAATGTATATATATATATATATATATATATATATATATATATATATATATATTATTTTTTGCACATTTAGCTAGAGAGGTCATTTGCAGACAAAATGGTATCATATTAAAAACTGCTATTATGCACCGTTTAGAAGATAATCAGCAGCTTAAGTATTAAAGTAGAAATTTGTATTATATCTTTGAAGTAATGTATTCAACTTCTGAAACTGTAGAAATGTCTTTTATTGAACCTTTTTATAACTCCAAGCCTTATCGAGATATTTGCTTGGAAATTCATGGACGGACACCCTGTATATTCACAAAAACTATCATACTAGACCCTATATATAAATAATTGTTTCATTCAATTTTTAAATTTTAATTCAATTTTTAAATGTTTTATTCAATTTTTAAATTTTACATGAACATTATTGTATACAACTACAAACGAGTGCATTTAATTTGTAGAATGATTAATTTCATTTGCTAATAAATGAATAAAGTCTGCAGATGCGAATATGAAATTTCATTTGCAAAAGTGATCCGTAAAATAATTAATTTGAAGTGCAAAAGATGAATATGATTTTTGAAAGGATTAATTTGGAATAGAGAAAGTGAACATGATTTTTGAAAGGATTCCTCTGGAGTAGAGAAAGTGAATATGATTTTTGAAAGGATTCATTTAGAGCAGAGAAAGTGAATACGATTTTTGAAAGGATTCATTTGCAGTAGAGAAAGTGAATATGATTTTTGAAAGGATTACTTTGCAGTAGAGAATGTGAATATGATTTTTGAAAGGATTAATTTGGAGCAGAGAAAGTGAACATGATTTTTGAAAGGATTAATTTGGAGTAGAGAAAGTCAAAATAATTTTTGAAAGGATTAATTTAGAGTAGATGAAAATTTTCTGAAAGGATTAATTTGCAGTAGAGAAAGTGAACATGATTTTTGAAAGGATTAATTTGGAGTGCAGAACCTATTAGTGGAATATCAGTGACCGTACGTGGAAGGAAATGGAAGAAGGGTAGTTAGAGGAAGAAAATAGATGAAGACGGAACGTAGTGCGAGAAACGACGACACAGTTACTGCTAGGAAATTTCAGCCACTTACTTTAATATGACTCACGGGAAGGGGAATCCTAAGGTCGATTCCGCGAAACCGGCAAGTGAGAGGTAAACAAATACACTGTCAATGAACCCGTCTTTCGTCACGTTTACGACAGTTCGGTGCAACTAATTGTAGCGAAACCTTAGTAAAACGTGGAGCTGTAAACAACGCAGTTAAAGCGTCGGTTACTTTACGGTTGGCAATTCAACCTGTTGTCTCGACGTTTCGGGGAAATGTGTTTCCGCGGGTTGCAGGAGTATTAAACGCATATTTTCCCAATACTAGGTCGTTCGAAGTGTTCCCGCCGTTTCGACGCGCGGAATTGTGGCCTTGATAACAATTTGGTACAGTATTCCGCAAAAATGGCCTAGCCAAATCGAAATTATACAGGCAATAATAAAAGTCTACGTGTGCCTGATCTCCACTCGAACATGTGACGTTTCTTTAACACGTTAAGCGCCACGCCGAATTTCTGTGCCTTTCCGTTCAAGCCACGGTTAGCTGTCAAGCGAGCCTAGCCGGGCCGCTCGGAAACCTCACCTTTGATGTCTTGTTTTAATAAATTACATTAATGTTTTTAAGTATTATATTCTTTCCTTTTCCCCACAAGTACGCGCCGCGATAGCAGAACGAAAAATCTGTCGCCCGTCCGTAGGGACCGACGAGGCCTAAACGAAAAGTCTAGCGCCGGTCCCTAGGGACCGGCGTGGCGCTTAACGTGTTAAAATACAACAATATAATGGAAACATAATTGCTGAAATTTCGAGGTAAAATTAATAAATGTCAACTGAGAATCTCTTGTGCGATTATTTCTAGTAACTTGCAACAGGCGAAGCAAACATTAACACGAATGCGGGAACGAAAACGCAGCGCCGATTCATCAACGTTTGATCGCAGTACGATAGCGTATCTGTGTAACGAGTGTGTGTGCGTTCGTGGAAACGCGGAAATGAAAGAATGATTTTCTTATCCTGACACATTTTCATTATCAAAATTAAATATCACTTCAAACTAACGCGTGTCCCACATAAAACAGTATGTCAGTCTCAAAAATACGAAATGCGATTAAAATCTGTCAGAGACTGGAAACTAATTGCGTAAACCGGAAATTGAGGAGCAAGAAAAATTGTATGAAACTTTATCGTTACATATAATAGCATTTGCAAGAAGCGGAAATGTGTCGAGATATTATCGGATGTCAAGCCCCAAAATAGGCAAGTCTGGTTAAAAGTTGGAAACTCGTCTAATTGAGAAAATGAGAAATTGGAGATCGCTGTACGAATGTTAAGCAATCTTCAACTTTGAATCGATCTAAGCTGCGCAACGCAGTAATATTAGTTTAATAGCGATATCGCGTTAAACGAACTTCTCGAGTAAATACACGGATCGAGGAATTTTCACAGAGATTAAGCCGTGAAGAGCGGGATGCAGGTCCGATTTTACACGGTGAAATTTCATTGATCGATTTCGCGTATCGAGTTACACGGCCGAGATAGGCGTCGCGCCGCAACTAATTACAACGAAAATTGAGAACACCGTCGTCGTACGTGTCGGGAACGACGTAAAATTTGATGATCGTCGTAGCACGATCCAGCGCCTCGTTATTCCAGCTTTTAGTGAAATTACGTTCTCGGGTTGTTAATCGTGTCTGACGTTCTCAAAGTTTCTCTGCGTCGAACATTCGTCGCGGCACGCCGCTCGAATTTTTCAACGTTTAATTTTTTTAATCCACTTGCCGCCACCGTTCCCCTATTCTACGCTGTAATTTTTACGCGTTTCTAATTTCGGACAATTTATCGCAATAATCTCTCATACTGAATAATTGGGATCTGTCCGACGATTAATCATTGGACTGGGGCTGGCCCCGATTGCTGAAGTCCATGAAGATTGCGTGCGTGTATGCGTCACGGAATTGGAAGTAAAAGTTTCGACCTATTTGAATTTGCAACCGCAAGTTTTAATAATTAGAATTCTACTCGCGGTTGAGTTGAAGGCAATGGACAGATATTTGATTTAATAAGTTGTTTAATATTTTAAGGAAATGAATTAATTGTTCCGTAATGGCGCTTAAAATTCGGTTGTATGTTCACTTGTCGTTTCCATTAGGCTGTACAAAATATGTAAATTATACATATAGAATATTATAATTAACTGTGCCATAGCAGTTAGTATTGTAATATATATTGTATACTATATATTATATATTATATATATACATATTGAACATGTTCTGAAAATAAAGAATAGATATATATTGAAATTGTTTCATACATTTATGCGAATCAAATTGATTTCGTGAATTTCAATTGTACTTTAATATCGACAAGTGGTACCGTGTACTTCAAAACTTCTTCAAAATGTGAGTTTTGGATATCAGTAATTTCTTACCTTTTATAGGGAATGACTATCTGTCCCTATTAATACATTAATAATTATATAGCGTAATTTGAAAACGTGTTAACAACTTTAGAATTTTGTAAGAAAGGTATCCTGAAGAAAACTTGTTAAAAATTTCTTTCAAAACGCCGCGACTTATAAATAAATCTCATAACTAATATACACAAGCTTATGCAAAAATAATCGAATACGAAATACTCGATGTTGACAGAGTTTCCAAAGCAAAATGTCCACCGTGCTCTTGAAATTATATACATAAATTTTATCTGGAAAACGAAAATTAAAATCAAGCACCGCTCTTTGGAAAATAATACCCTTTACAAGCCATTTACAATATAACAAAGCACGAGAAAATTACGCAGGAACAGAATTACTTCAAAAGAAAGTTCAAAACTTTGTTTAACCAAAAATGTATGAAAACACATGTATGTATACCGTGCATGTATATATGCATATATTATAAATTACCCAGGAAATAATACTATGCTTTAACTAAATTCTTAATTGACATAAATCTGTACACGATAAAAGTCGACATAAATCAGAAATTTTCAAGTATCAGTTGTTCAAAGCGTTAATTCTGTTCTGTGTGAAATTATTACAATGATATGAAATAAATAATAATGGAATCTAATCACAGAATTGGTCTACAACCTACCAATATCTACTGTCGAGAACGAAATGTACCGATTCCTTGAAACTCGAAACTTGAAATTTTCATGTGATAGTTCATGAAAATTTATGTGAAAATGGAATCAACGAAAAACTTATTGGAGACGTAAAATCCGAGATCCATGTGGCGGCACTATTGATTAAGAGTGTTCCTTGCAATCCAACAATTCGTCCTGATTCTTTCCTTAATGCAATCTGCTGAATGGCAAAAAGAAAGACATTCCGCAAGAAAAGGAAGTTGGAATGCATAATAAGAGAAACGAAAACGTCGAACACATTCATCTTTGTGAATTGAATTCAAAGATTCAAAGTGGTTCACTCTTTCACACTTGCGGCTTTAAATAAGTAGCAGACCGTTTTCAAATGCGAATATACAGTAACCGCACTGTTGCGTTGACAATGAGTAGATAATTGCGTAATATTGCGTAGATAAAATTAATCAAAGCTGTCAAGAATCATGAACGTTCCTTTTACTATCAGGAAAGTAGAAAAAGTCGAATATAGTCAGACGCGTAACGAACAGAATTCGAAACACGTGTGAACGGCGAATTTCGAGATTTAAATTCTTTGAAAATTAAGCGGGAAAAGAGAAAATGTTCTTTCATAATTTTGGTTTCTTTCTTGGGTTGATATTTTATTTACGAACTAATCTAATCTAATGTAATTAATAATAAAATAATCTAATTTCTAAACTGCAACACAGATTTCCATTTCCATGCTACATTTTAGCGTTGACTCAAATCACTTCTTCTGTTAATATTCTCTCCTGTTCCTGGAACAGCTTATAATAATTTGTTTTGCTAGTTGGTACCTTCATTTTTCTTGGTAATGGAAAATATGAAGAAAAATGTGGGGAGAACGTAAAGTTACTTTAAATGTTTCAAGTAACTGGTTAATAAACGGATGAATCTAGATATATAGATATATAGATTAGAATCTAGAATATTTAGATATGTAGAATTTAGATATTTAGATACATAGAGTGTCAGCTATGGCTTTTAAAATGCCAAATAATATAACAATTTTTATTCTAACATTAAAAGCTTGGCTTAAAAGGGTTTAACAACTGGTAGTGGTCACATTTTGACGTGGTGCACTCGGAATATATGTAAAAGGAAACAATATTTGTGATCTAGAATAATTTTCTAGACGTATGTCAAATATTTTTGTAAGATGCAGTGGCAGATTCAGCCGATCGTTTATTAGTAAAATTAGATAACGATGCAGACTACAGTGTGAAATGTGACAAGCAGTAGAATTGACGTGTACCATCAAGTTCTGACCACCCTGCATAAAGCCTAATATGGTCTGTTTTACAAGGACCGACAGATTAGACAAACTTAATCTACAGTTACATGAACCACACATGCAAGAGAACAATCGAACAACAACAGTACAAATGCGGTATATGCATTTGCGTTGATGTACGTGTGAGTGAATGGAAAATGAGAAAACGATTTTCTTACTTTATTTATACATTTTCGTTATTTATACCAAAGCTAAAGATCATTTGAAACATGAAGTAACTCTCGGAGTTTCCTGACAACCCATCCTACATAAAACCGAACAACAGTCTCGAAAATACAAAGTCTGATCAAAGGCTATCAGAGATTCAAAACTGATAAAAGTAAACAATGGAAGAAAGCAAAAAAAGGCGAAGGTACGCACAAATCTCTGCTAAACTAGAAAAGACTCTGCTAGAAGGTTCGATGCAGCGCCAATTCGTATTGTTAAAAACCCAAGTTTCATCAAAACCGGCTTGCATAACTCGTAAGATTCAGCCACAGATCCAGCCGATCGTTTCTCATCCGTATCTCCGGCGAGTTTGAGAAAGTAGCAACGGAAACGGAACGTTCCGCGGCGGAGAAGTAAGACTTATTTATAGAAACGCAGGAACCAGGTGCAGGAGAAGAAAAGATCACGCAGCACGAGGATAAAGTAGTCGAAAGAGTCCTCCGAAAGAAAGGATATCGACTTCTGCCTCTGTCTCGGAACTTCTGGCTCTCGCCGGGACAATCCTCGGGGTCTCCGGTCGCTCCGCAATGGTCGGGGAGCAGATATTGGTTTTCAATTTGCATTCTCCCGATAGCCATCCATGTATCATTCCAAGTAACAAACCAGCGGGCCAAGCAAACGTGCTTTTCTAGCCACTCCCCTCTGATGTTCCAGTAGGCGGGGAACGCGTTAGTCCGATGAAAAAAGGAATCTGGGGAAAAACAAGTTACCGAGCAGGCGGAACGTGCCGCCAGTGACACCGGATCGATAAATATTTGATGCCGTCTGAAAGCAGGTTAATCTCGTCCGACTATGTGTTAGCAGAGACCGGTAGAGTGGTATGCGGATGGGCGCGCAGCTATGTAGGTGTATTTTGAGTTGGATTCTCTTTCCCAGCTGCGTCGGGTGCCTCCGCCTCCCTTCTCGCTTCCTCTTTTTTGCAGTTGCTCCGCGTATAAGCGCGGAACAATGAATAAATAACCGGGCAAATGGAAGAGCAGATTCGGCCGCGAGTCCTGGAACGCCGGAGACTGAAAATTTCGGGGAACGCGGAATCCGGAGAACAGACAGCTAGACGGCCTCGATTAATATTGAAGCGATCGTTTCTGGAGAGACGCGAGGCTAATCGCTCCAAATGGCCGGGTCGGAAAGAATTCAACGTCGAAAGGGATCCGTCGGTTTTCCTATAATTGCGTTGTAACTGATATCTTTGTTCGTGGGATCGCTTTCCACTTCGGTAATGACTTTTGAATTATTTTTGGAGCGATGGAGGCAGCTCTCTGATGCTATTTGCTGACTTCGGGGAAGCAAGCAGTTTTCTGGGTCGAAAGATCGAATTTCTTTTTATTTGATAGTTGACAGGAGCTAGTGGCAGGAGCTATAATTGAGAGAATTTTTCGGGTGCTTTAGAAGTCGACGAAAAAGAAAGCTAGTGTGACCGTATGAAGTCGTAGAGGCAGGTGAAATAGGTAACCACTGGAACAATCGAGTTGAAATTTTTTGTGCTTTTATTATTAGGGTCAATGCGTGGGTTAGGCGAAAACTTTTTTGAAATACGGTCAGATTAGCAGCAGCGTCTGTAGTGGGCCGTAAATGTATTCAAAGCTGTATTACCTGGAAATCTACCGTGTAAGTCACAATAACCCATTTCTAAAATTTATAAATTTTATTATTTTTATAAATTTTATTATTTTATTATTTTATAAATATTTATTAAATTTATAAATTTATTAAATACTCGGCGTCGTACACACAAAGGATTAAGTACTTAGTAGAAATAGTTTTTAGCGAATTCTCTGGTAAATACTTGAAATGCTTATGCATGTCAAATCGCATTTATTGAAAATTTGGAGTAAACACTACTGGAAATGGGATTTCCTACATATACATACTACATACACGTAACTAAATGCGTGTACGTAGACCAGTTCATTAACGAGTGATTACATTTCATCTGTTCAAAGCGTTCTTGGAGTATTGGATTCGCGATTAAGTAAATTCTTGCATCGACTGTAGTTAGAAACAAATATTTATAATCTCATTTCATTTCTGTCGTGTTTTAACCGATTCTCTTTTACCTTCCTTATCGATTTTTTATCGTTTTCTCAGAATTAGTTTGGCAGAGTAAGCGCGAGATGGTTCGTATTTTGATGCTGAAAAAAAAGGTTTCACGTTTTCCGAAAGTGTAGTATTACAGATCAACGGCGTCCAGTTGCTTTGGTCCAGGAGAGAGTTAATAATGAACTGGAAACCAGCGTTCGTCTCTTTGCTGCTCGTTCTCACGCTTTGCGGAACTTTAGAGAATTCCAAAACTTCTGTTCAGTGGAACGAAGCCCCGATGTCGTTCGCGAGGACGCAAAAACTTCTTGTTCGGTTGCTTAAGGGCGCCGTACTTTTCTTTCACGAATGTTGGATTAGCGCGAAATTAGTGCGAGATGCTAATTAAAATTAAATTCATTCTTCATTCTTCATTCAGGATTTATACGAAAAATGGCAATAACAATGGTTATTCAACCATTATAGTTTTTGCAACTGACGGAGACACTTCTCGTTTTCCATAAAAATGCGCAGTTAATTACTAGACCAGAAATCTCTCTGCAAAATAATATGCATCAATTCTAAGATGCAGGAACTGCATGGAATACTATTTCTTTCGTTGATTTTAATTGTTTGTAAATAACATATCCGATATTATGAAAATCTTTTGATCTCTTGACTGGTTCAAAGGGCCTAGCCGATTAAGATGGTCAAAACTGCCCTTAGCGATTTTTCAATGAATCATATACCGTTCGATAGCTGACCAACAAAAACTCATCTGTGCAAAATTTTAACCCTGTAACTTGTCTGTGAGGATAGTTACAGGGTAAATTAGATTTCGCGGTTTTCCGGGATTTTTCCCCTTTTAACGGCTTTCTAAAATTTTGAAAAAAATAAGACTTTCTTTTAAATATCAAACCGCATGTTATAGAATTTTTTCAGATTTTTCGGTTGCAAACTGTGATTGTCAAAAATGGAAAACCAAAAAAATATCGAAAAATTGAAAATTTCTCGAAAACTAAAATATGAGCTATTTTTATATTAATTCCCTGATAAAGTACTATCACTAGTAGCGTACTCAATTTTTCTCAGATTTTTTGGTCTGCAGCAACATTGTCAAAAAAAATGAAAACCGAGTTTGTCGATGTTTTTGCTGTGAGAAAGAAGTACTACTTGTTGAGTTTGCCGCAAGTGTGGATTAAGCAATTTTAAACGTTTTTACATTGAAACAAACAATTTTTTAACCTAGAAAATGCGATTTGAGGGAGCAAAAAAATTGTGACCAGCGAAATATATACTGAAATATTTTCACTCATCGCAACTTGATTGGTTGGCGGAGTGACTAAGGTGTACGATTTCGGTGCTGCTACGCTCGGGTTCAAATCCCGTCGAGATAGAGTTTTTTTTCGTAAAACACATTTTAATTTTCCAATTCTATATCACATGGTTCATTTGCATGACTTTTCAAATATATTTGTAATGTCTTAAAAATATTTTCTTTAACATTCGAAAAATATTTAAGACAGCATACATACAAAAATAGTTTTGAACTATCTTTTATTTTATCGATTCTCTAACTGAATATGTTTTTAATATATTGGTTTGTCTGTGAATAAATAAAATAGCAAAGTATTGTTAAATGTTTTTTCAAGTCTTTTTTCTAAGTTGGATGTATGAGCGACGTATTAGCGTAATTATTTTGAAAATGAGATATGACGTACCAAAGGGGAGTGTATCGTTTGCAATTATTTGAATGAAATACTTGTGCTGTAGACGTTCATGGTATTATTACTATTATTTGGTATATTACTATTATTTACTTCTTCCAGTGAGTTTATTTATACGTCTACTCAATTTTTATTGGACGCAGTTCAGCAAAAATGCGAAACAAAATAACAGCGTCGATGATAAATAACGGTTTGTATATGCAGACCGCAGATCTGCCGCGCTGGTTCGTTTACGCATATCTAACAAATTTTTTACCATAAGACTGATATATCGGCGCGCAAAGCACCGAATACTGTGTAAGTTAGTACGTATCAGATAAACGCTGCAAATGTGTATCCTGAATGAAAAACGGTATCAGGATTTTGTAAAGTTTTATAAACGACGGTTTTATAAACGATGTATAGCGACGTGCACAGTTTAACGGTCATCTTTTTCTACCACCGTTAACGACATTTCTGCTAGCCGAATCAAACCAGTTCAGTTATTTTATTACGTAAATTACACGAATGTTGCCTGCGCGAAAGATTGATGAAACGTTGCCACACTATGTGCTTGTCAGTAAATTATTTCGCCGTATAGTATGCGAGAACAATTAATTTTAATTACAGTTATCTAAAATGCAGAGAAAATTTGTACGATTCTGCACCGGTAACATTAGTAGGAAAAGCGGGAGTAATTTTCATCAACCGTTTGAGTGCCACGGAGCGATTTTGTGCTTCTCCTCTGTCTCTCAAACAGTGCCAGCGCTCTAGGCTGCGAAACCGATAACCGCGACACGCTCGGTTTCTGTCGATGCGCGACTTTACGGTTACGAAAAAAAGAACGAAATTTAATTTCAGTTTTAAATTATATTCTTATATTATATGACGCCACCCAGACGCTGATAAATCTGTACTTACGCTCAGAAAGATGGCAGAACAAAAATGAATTGAAACAATTACAGAACTGTATAAATCTGAAAACAGCGCAATAGCGCTCCTTGGCATTCTTGGAGAGGGAATAAGACAAGCGCTATCGCGCCGCTTGGCACTTTTGGACGGGAAAACAGCAAAGACACGTGGCACTCAAACGGTTAATTGCGATCATTCGAAATAATATGCAACAAGAATGAGTCGATTAAATGCAAGTCGGTGCATGTCAATTCTTATATCTTGCAATTAATTCTTTCATCTTACATAAAAAATGTAAACGTAAAATGTGATCTATAAGCTAATAGAACAAATCAACTCATTTTGAATTAGACAATCAAATAATGATTTATAAATAATCATTTTAATAAACGTGCAGCTTATGTGTTCATTAGCTACACGAGCGACTCCACGTAGCATTTTTCCATACAATTAACCGGTTTTTAATTTTGACTTTAGAAAACACTCGTAAAAATTGTTGAATATTGCAACGTTCACCCGGTGGCCTCTCCTGAAAATACATTTCACGTGGAAGCAATAAACAGGGGCGTGCGCGCGCTCTCTAATAAAGATTTCATCAGACTTAATCCTCCAATGGTGGTTTATGTGGGATTGGGATAATAGATAATTATCGATCCCCAGGTCCGCGTGAAAGGGACCAAGTTCACGGTGCGAAATCTTCGATGATGGGTCAATGGCCGAACATTGTAAATGCTTGCAGTTCGAACCGCTAGCAACGGGGATGCGCGAGTAAATTTCAACTTGGGAACCGAAAATTCACTGGACCGTTTCCAGCGCACCGGCGCGGTGCGGGCCTCTCTCGGCCACTGGTTAAACACAATCTAATTTAATCCTTTTAAAGCGTCTAATCTCCGGGAAAGCGTTCAAATAAATACACAATTGCTCGAGTTGCATGCCACGCCTCGCTTTGTGCGACATTCTTTCGCTTTCC
The DNA here is from genome assembly GCA_028455555.1 of Augochlorella aurata. Taxonomy (NCBI): domain Eukaryota; kingdom Metazoa; phylum Arthropoda; class Insecta; order Hymenoptera; family Halictidae; genus Augochlorella; species Augochlorella aurata. The sequence continues at coordinate 4,016,162 of CM052148.1, forward strand.
TTTCCGTCGATCGATCTTGCTGTGTACATTTCGGTAGCAAGCAATACGTACACCTTTGCTTTTCTTCGGGTCTATACCTCTATATGTATAGTGTATTATTCAATTGCGAATAAACTCACGATTTTTTTCGTTACAGAAATCTTGTTTCGATACAATTCTTTGTCAAATGTATAATCAATTTTAATTAAGCTAAGCTCTTATACATCTTAATTGATTAATATACAGGATGCTCCATTTAAGTTGACACAACCAAAAGAAAAAAGGATGATAAAAGTATTATTAGTTTTTTAATGCGTGGACGTTTTCAAGGTTATTTGAAGATCAATTCGTTTCTTTTTTCGTTACAAATCTATATGTCTTAGTACGGTATCTTATTCTACGTGAAAAAGCACACAACTTTCGTCTGAAACATTTTTCTGGAGGATGCAATGTTCATTGTGAATTAATATTTCCAATATGCAATGCTGAATAAAGATATTAACTTAAGTTTTTAAGAATAGCATACTTAAAGTTATTAAAAACTTTGAGAAATATTGAACAAGATTGATTGAGAATAACGCGTAAAAGATTCGACTTCCTTTTTATTTACTCAATTATATTTAATTGAGTGTAAGATTTCCATTTCCACGCGACGGATTTCTTGTACTACGGAAAGAACGTTTCTATACCTTTCTCATTGTAACTGGCTAAGTCGTTCTCGGAAAACTGGCGAAAATCGCTGTCGAAAAGAGTTCCGTAATTGCAACGGACAATAACAAGGATGATAAACATTTTTGTGCAATATATAAGAATTGCATTGTTCCGTGTTCGCCGACAAATATTTTCGAACGATATTGGAAGAAATAATGGTGAAGTGAAATTGTAATGTACAGCTTAATAGCGGAATAATCGGAAAGAATAGATGGGTAGGGTATTGAGAGACCGATACTTCGATAGTTAGATATCAACCGAACTAGATTAGAGAGTATATAATAAATTGGACATCGTAAGAACAGTGGGTCGTCAATTATTTCAAACAAAATTGCTTTATTCCTAGTGCAAACATTTTCGAAACTTGTATGCAACACTGACAACGTAAGCCCGGGGTAATGCCTGGAGTAATTTAGCCATCATAATAATAACCACTAACAATAAGAATTATGGGTATCCAGAAACTCTAACAACTCTTAATTAAATTTTTACTTCTCTTCCTACAACAACCGAATGTTTTCATAGCTGCCATTTCTATAAAATTTAATGCCGACGTTTAATAGTTTATACAATTTTCAGGTTTCGAGAATGTATTTTTATTTATTCGCTACTTAATTTACTGAAATTTGTATTTCTTTGTCTAGATGACGTAAGAATGGCTGACAATCCCATACCTGTTTTCGAAGATAGAAAGGGAAAGAAGTGGAGCTTGTGGAAACGACGTCGTCCTTGAAACTTACCTGAAATGAATAAAAAAATCGTTTTCAATAAAATGCTCAGTATGGACATAAGTCATCGAGATCTACAATTTTTTTAAATTTTCGTTATAGTTCCAAATAAGAAAATTATCAATGAGAGTTCTTAAATGTTGTTGACTCAGATGAAAGATGTTGACAGAGTTTTTCCTCTCACTGCCTATTCATATTTTTATTTATGTCGTTATAACGTCAAATTTTCCTGGGTTAGTTAAGGTTACAGGTAAGTAATACAGTATTCGGTCGTAAGAACAGAGACCACCTTGCCTAACTCAAAACGTTCTCAGAATTATTCAATTTTCTTGAATCTGCGGCTTTCCCCGTGCCCACATAAACCCTGCAAAATTAGAAGTTCACGACGAACGGCGCGCACGTAGAAGAGAATGCCGCTAACAAGAATAAACGCCCAAAGTGTTTGCCTCTCCTTCCTACGCGTTTGTTTCGGTGTTGCAGCCGGTTTGCCGGCGCGGCGGCGGTCGCTAGGCAGACAGAAAAAAAAGGCAGGGAAGAAAAACGCTTGCAACTTTTCCGGGCGGCCAGTTTGCGGGCCACTTTCAGGACGAAGACCACGGCGTGTCTCGTTAACAAGCCGCCGCCGTTAGACTTCCGAAAAGTTTCACAGTTTTTCGCGTGTCCGTCATCCAGCTTCTCGCCAATCCTCGCCGGTTACTCAATTCGTCGCAGTCACGGTATCTATTCTTTCAAATGATTATCTGTTATCTTATTTGAAATAAAGGGTGTCCGAAAATTCATGTAAGATTTGAATTTTGCGCCATTTGTGCGATGAAATGTTGCAAAGGAAAACAAAAGACTTGATTGTTGAAAAAAAATGAAAGATTGGCAGACAACAAAAGATTGTTGACAATTTAGGGTTATTAAAAATTGAACGCTACGCGATAAAACAACTCGTTTTCATTGTTGAGCAATATTTTCAGAACAATGGAGGTTCGGCAGCTACAGTTCGCAATTTTCGTACAAAATATGGTAGGAATAGTGCTTTAACGTTATCAACTGTGAAGAGATTAATTAAACAATTTAGGGAAACAGGATTCATTAGTGACCTTAAACGTCCTGGCAGTCCTTCGACACGAAACATCGAAGCAGTTCGCCAGTGTGTTGCTCAGAATTTAGGGACTCTGAGAATTCAACGAAAGAGTACGCATCAAAATGGCCGCCAGCAAAGCCTTGGAGGCCATTTACCCGATACGCTACTTCATACATAACCCTATATACTTTATAACCCTGTATACTTTATGAATCAATAAAAAATTTACAATTTTTCATTATAAACGTGTGCTTTCTATCAACATTACTTCTTGCATGAATTTTGGGATACTCTTTAAAGTATGCCTGAATCTAACGTAGGTCTGAATCTGTTATTGCAGTACAAAAACAATGGCAGTACAAAATGGAGTAACTTTTTCAACATTGAACCAAATGACTTGAACTTCGTTTAGATGCTAGGGAGATTCGTAAACAAGAAAATGTTTAAACAAGTTTTTATATTTGTAATTCAATTTCTAAGTTTGCCTGACAATACAAATCTGACATTTTCTTGCATGAGCTTTCTTTAAACTTCCACACAAGGGTTGTTTTACAGTTGACAACCTTGGGAGGGAATATTAGGTGAGAATATCGGATAAATAAAGTGTTTAGATATATGTAAAACTACAATCACTAAAAGGGCCCCTAAAAGAAGTCCTGCGAATGCGAAGATATACATCGGATGACAAGCTGAAGACAACATGGACTCGCAGCTCAGGTGAACATACTTTTTATTAAGACAATATGAAAGTTTCACGAGTAGACTGCAGATTTTATGCATAAAAATGGGTAGATTCAATTTCAAATAATGAGAATGTTCAAAGAATTTAAGGACATCCGCAGTCTATTCATGACGAAAGTTTATGGACAAAGTGTGTCTCAAAACCGAACAATTAAGTTGAAAAATAATCTATTCGTCTTTTCTAGAAGTTTATTAAAATAGATTCGGCAGTGCGGCTAATTTTTGACCCCGCCTCGTAATTTCCTGTGAAACGATCGGCCGACCGATGAACTTCAGCGACGCGGAACGATTTTCCACTCCGATAGAATAGAACGCGATACCGCGACTGTTTGCTTAACTAGCACGCTAAACGACCGTGAAACCTTTTTAAGTCGGTTCTCAAAGCGTTTCCAACGTTGCTATATCTCCCGTTCTCTATCTCTGATTTACTCAGTGTTGATCATGCCGAGTCGTACCAGTCAATTGCTTTGATCGCGAGTGAAACAAGAAAAGTCTCGCGGAATGGTCCGGCATGGTCGACGGGACAGCAAATTAGGCTCGGTGAAACTACTGTGAAGCTATCGCCGAAACGTAGGAAATGAACAGAATCGATGTTGCAAATAGTATCATTCGATAGAACACACTTGATGGGCTTATCAATCCTATTGTTTCACTCTCAGTAGCTCGATATTTTTATATGGGTTCAAAATAATTGACGTAACTTGAAACCAGAGATTATAGAAACGCAACCTGTAGATATACATTAATAACGAATTTAGAATTTTAGTAAAAAATGAATTTACTTTGATGCGTGAAGTCAGAGTTTTAAATTGCTATTCATGACCTCCTCGATTATAAATGTAATAAAAACAATTTTAGAGATTTAGAATTCTCAGTTTCCTCTTTAAACAATCGAATAGATTTAGGGAAATATTATAGCCGTAGTATTAATATATTTAATTCCATAATATTTTCCGTTATTGTTTGACATGAAATAAATAAAATACTAATACATCTTGCTTACCAACTCATTTACCAACTTCTTGAAAGTTTCTGAAGTCTAAATTGAAAACGTTCTATTAAACTATGTAGTTTAACAATTATTCAATTGAATCCTGTGTTGTGCCGAGTTTTCGACACCATGGGAACTGCAATGAACACGAGAACTTCGCATTTCCGGCGAATGTAGTTTTGCATAAAAGATAGCTTAATTACTAGAAGTTACAAATTGGCTTATAAAACGAACCGGCAGCTGCCATTATACGGCGGCTGACATGATACAATTTTTAATTAGTAACGAACAACCATCGAATATTGAATCGCGAATTATTTATAAACGAATCATATGTGGCAACCGGAAAATAAACAATGTAATCGGTTCGTTGTATTGTACGGCTGGCGAACGTGTTCCTTTCAGTTCTGCAATTTTAGATCCCTTTAGATTCTCCCATTTTGGACAGTTTCCAACAAATAATTTGGCTCGCGCGAAACCCGGTATCCGTGTCGGTGTAACAAACGGAAAACGTGGAACAACTATCAGATTTTCCGTACGTTTATCTTCCCTGACAAACACTCCTATCATCTCATATTGTTACGGACGTCAGCATAGTTACTGTTATTATTGCTATTATGCGAAGCCTTTGGGCAATAATCGGTAGACTACGGGAGAAGTTAGTCGTGAAACTCCAATTCCTGCAAGGCGTAGTCACTATGATAGCAGATATCGCTGTTGGCGTGATTAATATATATCCGTGCGTATCTCAGACAGAACTTCCGCGTGAAGACAGTGTACACAACTCCTAGATTCGTAGTATTAACATTCCTGATCTATTAGGAACAGCTAAACTTCGATGGCGGGGCTTAATCCGTCGTCTATTCTTACGGCACATCGAAGAAGCTTATTGTCTAGAAGAGAATAGTAGTAGAGAATACTAATCAGTAAACAGCGGATTTCTATGTAAAATAAAACCTTCCACATTGCAACTGACAAGAAGACGATGGAAATTCCGTTTTTATGTTTAATTATTCTAGTGAGTTGCTTTTTTACTCTCTGTATAGTTTAAAATTTCGTCAACTTATTTTTTGTAAGCATGATGTGATTTCGAGGGTTTCCGACACGAGGAGAAAAGTGTTCTCATAAGTGTCGATGACCGGTTTGTTTAGGTTTAAGAAGAAACGCATTCGGAGGCCACTGGCCGTTCTGTTTGGTTACAAGCTGAGAGTCAAGATGTATGTGAGTCAATTATGTTGCCTCGCCGGGATACGATCCGGTATTGCGTTTACGTTCCTTTATGTTTCTTTCTGTCTGTTATTTGTTAAATAGTTGTGTTTTTAATAATACATCTCTCTCTATTACATACAGGGTGTATGAAAATTATTGTTACTCCGGGAAATGAGGGGTTCTTGAGGTCATTTGAAGTCACTTTTTCCTCAGCGAAAATGCAATCCGCGGCTTTGTCTACGAGTTATTAACGAAAAACAGTGGCCAATGATAAGTTTAAGAAAACCGCAGTTCATCCTCAGTTTAGAATGTCCAAAGAATATTTACTAATTTTTCGGACCCTAAATAGTAAGTAGTTTAACCGCGACAGCTATTTTAATTTTCTGAAAATTGTTTTGAATCCTGCAACATGCCAGCTATTCTTGACATCTCACATTTTATCATAAATGCATAAAATTCACAGTGTATTTAATGGAGTTACTCGACACTGGAAACATTGAAGTGATTCGTTTATATCTCGTAAAAAATGAAACACCGCATTCGTTACGATTTATTTCGCCGTTTTAGTATTAGATGAAGTATCCGAAAGTAACTATAACGTTTTGCTTGATAAAAATGACAAGATTGAATTTTATTCAATTTCGTGTAACCTTTATTGTAATATTCGCTTACATAAATTCATTAAAGCATCTGCCATTGAAGTATCCTGATAATTTTGATAAAAGCAGAATCATGTATACGAAATCCGTTATTTAATGACAGTTTTAGAACAATAGTAGAATGCGTGGTATTAACCACAACATTGAAACAAATGGTTTAATTTAAAATGTGAATCGTGAGTGATTACGCTTAATGGTCTGATTGTTATAATGGCCCAAATTACGCTGAATTAGAGCATGGAACAATTAATGCTGTTCATAATTTGTCACCCCATTCAGAGGTAGCAATAACTCTCGGACACGGTACACGCTGAATTCAGGGTGTATCAATCTAAAGATGATAAACGAGCAAGATGCTACTCATCCTGATGTTCACAATATTGCAGGTATCACATACGCTTCGAGCTGTCACCTGCATCAAGCTAATATGAAGATGATTATAGCAATTCACGTAAACGTGACCGAAATGCAAATTGGAATGTGCAGTGTGCAATCAAAATAATAGGGAGGCAGCAAAATCATTAGAGAGGTCTAGAACGATGAACCTGCGTGACCCGTCGCTGTAAAATAACAACAATTTTACTACCCAGGTGTCACTAAAGAAAAGGGTGAAATATGAGTTAACATCGTAATTTCGTGGAATAGTATCCTACACTTTCAGCAGCAAAAGTGTATAGTTTTAGATTTTAATAGCAATTGGAATCGTCATAAAGGATGCGACTGAATGAATCAGTTAAACTCGATAGTATAGTAATACTATAGTAGAATACTATAATGTAGTATATTACCAAAAGAGTTAGAAATTATTAAATATTTAGTATTTTAAACGACCTAACAGTAATTATGTGTACTGTATAGCAATGAGCTATATTCCCGAGTGCGTACCGTAGGCGGTCGGTTGTAAAGGGTTGATTGTAAGGTTGTGAGGTTATTATTGTATTTGTGTAAATACTAGCGCGATCTCATCGTATGAGGATCGGTCCCTACCCCAGACCAATAGGCCCCGCGCCCTAGGCAATAGGCCCCGCCCCTGACCAATAACCCCCGCCCTCTAGAGAATAGACCCCGCCTCCTTGAGGGTAGGCCCCGTCCCCTTTTGTCAATATCTCTCCTTTAAGGTTTAGGGCAGTTTTAGGGTAGTTTTAAGGCAGTTTTAAGGCAGCTTTAGGGCAGCTTTAGGGCAGCTTTAGGGCAGCTTTAGGGCATACTTCGGCAGTTTTAGGTTATATTTACGGTTTCGAGAAACCTATGAGGTAACAGAGTTTATTATTTGAAGCTTCTTTAAAAACCGAATGGCATACTAACCTAATAGATGCGCGAAAAAAAGTAATACCGCAAGCACGGTAGAGTGAGATAAACTACATCATTCATCGGTGTGACTTGTTCCATATGTAGTTGTGCTGATTTCATGCCCTTTTGCTCAGTCGCTGTTTTCCCTCTCTTTTTCTTTGACTTTGAGGGCCAGTAAATCGCCAACCAATCAGAGCAAAGAAAATTTCTATATTGACCCTTGCTAATGGATCAAGCTGTGGCCTGGTGGTATGCAGGAGTAGGACCGATTATTGATATTCTCCCTTTGGTTTGTAAGATTAGCAATTCGGAAAGTCGACGACTGGGACGACCATACATCCCTTGCCAGATAAACAGTCGAGAGAAAGCGTTCAACAGACTAGCGTCAAAGATTTTAGCAAACGTATCGTCACGATTTTTCATTTATTTAGAATTATTATCGTTGTATCGTTATTGTTATTTTCTTGCGTTGTTATTGCTGTTATCGTTTTCTTGTTATTGTTATCGCCGTGATTTTTATCCATTTATTACTTGTTATTTGTTTTGGCAAATATATATATTTATTATTTGTACATATAGAAATTCGCGTACTGACAGATACCAAAAGTTATTCACACGCCTTTACCCCTACAACTCAAAAATTATACCCGACGAGTACCGCATTTATGGCACTATTATACTGTCCTCTGCGTTCTTAATAAGAGACTCTACTTGAACATAAATGCAAACACAAAAGACGAAAGTGTCACGGTGAGAAAATCTCCGTATATAGCAACATTCTAATTATAGTATAATAGCTGCCTACGTTTCGACGAGTGTCAACAATTGGACGCACGTAACATCATAAGTTCTGTGTCACACTGTGGCATAGACCTCTCTAGTGGCAAGTAATATACTAAGTACACTAAGTACAAAACAGCAAAATTAAAGCATCACTAATTTTTAGCCGAAAAACTTTTTTCGAAAAAAAAGCTCTAACTCCGTTAAAAACTATCATAACATTATGACTTTTCTCAAAATTAAAGCTTGAAATCTCTACTTTTATTAGATTCTACCAGAATCTAATCTCATTTTGCGCTTAACTCACACTAAACATATCCTAAAAACCCACTAAACCCACACGAAACACATACATAAGAGGACAAATACGACCATGCAAGCTTCGTATGTTGTACCTTGAGTTATTCAACTACCAGCGGCACATTTATCATTTAAAATGCTGTAACATTGCGAGAAAAGATTGTAACGACTTAATTTAGCCCTAAAATTCAAGGGGAAAGATTGGACTTTACGATGTCGTGAACGGCACTTTTTCGGTATCACGAATGTGTTGTCAGATTTAAAATACGACAGTCATGAAGATGCATGATATTAATACTTTACCGACCGGTAGCCTATAAATCGGCTTTTCACCCTGACCGGTAGCCTGTGAGTCGGTTGTCATGACAACCAATAATTTGTTATCTATTGTTGAGGTATTATTACATAATTTTTAAAATATTAAATAGCTTTCGCGATGAATAAAATAAATAAAATAGATAAAATAAATATTGCTTAATGCTAATGTTATGAAAGCATAAAAATGTTTATAGCCGAATGACCGGTCGGTAAAGTGTTAAAAATTAGAATATAATATCGTCAAGCAGAGATTTCAAGCTTTAATTTTTAAAAAATCCACAATTTTATGTTAGCGTTTAACGAAGTTACTGCTGTTCAAAGATTTGACAATTTCTCGGCCAAAGATTAGAATATTTTAATTTTGCTCTCGAGTGTATGTAAACGGGATTTCAACCAAAATGAGTTCACCCCAATCAAAAGGGACAACGCGTTTCTATCCAATTTGTTTCTAACATTCAAATAATCTAACGAGTAGAACCGCGACGAGTTGCTCCAGAATTGGGGGCTGCGTCGCGTCGCGTCGACTGGTGATCAAGCGCGCGCATTAGAAACGCGACACCCGCTCACGTACGCATCGGCGGCCCAGGTAATTAATCTAAAGATCATCAAACGAACTGGTAGCGAGCCGTCAGCGGACGTGACAAATTGCCTGGCCGAGCAGCGACGGTGTAGCCGGTGCGGCAGCGTTGCAGCGATACACCGTTGCATCGTCATAAGGGCCACGAGCTTTTGCGACCGCGCGCGTACCCAATCCGCAAGCGGAAGTTCTGCGCGGGGAATGTCGAACCGTGAAACGAAACAAACAAGTACGCGAACGACCGACTGACAACCTTTGTTACCGATGCGTCCGCGGTTTCGTTACCGTTAATTCAACTACGAATCGCGCGCGAACTCGATTACCGACTGGATCATGATGAAATTCGAACACGCGACCGGAAAATGAAATTGGCTCGCACGGTTGCGCAGAAAATCTCACGCCGCTTATAAATGTCGTGCTAACGAGTTTTCTTCAATTGAAAGTTAAACACGATTTTTTGCTGATGGCGGATCCTGAGCACATTGTGACGGAGAGCCTAAAAAATCTAGCGCAAATCTTGTATCACTTTTCCTTTGCTGCGGAGTTAATTCGTAATTGATCAATGGAATTACAGAGCAGTGAGAACAGATAAAAGTGGTGGATATAACTTTAATGTAACTTTATTCGTCGAATTACTTTACGGTGTATATTGGACGTATAGAATAGATCATGACAGTATTCGACGTCTTTTTAAAAGGAATAACTTTCTTAGAATTGGGCCAAATTGCTGAATTTTTGAGATATTGAAGCGTCTAGATTGTTACAAAATGTCTGACTTTTTGCAAACGTTGAAATAAGTTGGAACATAGAACGAATTATAACCCTCTGTGCTATCAAAATACGAGTGTAAAATATGTCTTTGAAATTAAAGTAAAATAATATTGCAGATATTTAATAATTACAATGAATGCAGAGATTATATTTTCTCTTTTTGAAGAAATAGTTTTGCTCGAAACAAATTGCTACAAAGGTTTCCTAAAATATATTTAAAATATTGAATAATAAAAATATTAAAATATTCTTGAAATATTTAAAGTTCAAAATTAGCCGAATTAATTCGTTGTTTAAAATTGCTATTATCCTTTTTAAAGAACGGTTCGAAACGAATGATTTCAAATAGTTACTTTTTATTTTCATTTCAAACAAAATTTATAATCGTGCAAGGCTTAAACAAATTACAACCACAGAATATTTATCGTTCCCATTTCTCTCTTTGAGAATATCCTGCCTTCGCAAGTGATCTCTTTTTGCCAAGATTACCAAACAAACGGACGGTCGACGGTTCGTGCTCGATTTCTTAGCGCAATCGGCCAGGTGATCCAGAACAGCCGCGGACGTAAAACTCACACCGTTGTAAAAACTTCGATTGGACAGATAGAAAGGACCACTAGGATTCGGTAGTTTCCTGCGAGAAGGAATTCGGGAAATTTATTTTTGAACGGATCCGAAAGCGAATCAGTTCGGAAGTTCTGTTTGCGAAGTAACTCCTCCATCAAAATGTTTTGTCGCGCAAAAGGCTACTTATCGATCGAACTTCAACCGGTGTGGCGTTTCTACATGTTTCATAGGATCTTTCCCGGCAGGCTCGTAGACGGTACCTAACACTTCGCTTGTGAACTCTCACTTGTAGATAACCATGAATATGTTATTTTTATTGGTTTGACGGTGATGGCGAATCCTTGCATTGTTTGGTACTTTGGAGCTTTACTCTGATAAAATATTGATTTAAACCAGACTTCGAATTCGTTTCCGAGATTAACGCTTCGATTGTCGCGCTAGAAATTCACAAAATTATTACAGTTAAAGTATTTCGTACCATCAAATTCAAATTGAGAAGTTCATTTGTGTGACATCATTTGCTTTCTCGATGTTCTTATGGATCATGTTACCTAGTTTTCGAGGAAATTAATTTTTTATTTACGCATTGTCCTTTGCTTTTGGATTCAAACAGATTATCCACTCCATCCTTTCTAAAAACGATTCACAGTTAAGGATTTGTCATACTTTTATCATTTATTTTATTAATAAATAAGATAATAAAATCAGATAATATCTTTTTAGGGGACGTATAGAGTAAATCGTGACAGTATTCGACATCTTTTTACGGATCATGTTACCTAGTTTTCGAGGAATTTAATTTTTTATTTACGCATTGTACTTTATTTTTGGATTCAAACAAATTATTCACTGGCAACTACTCCATCCTTTCTAAAAACGATTCATAGTTAAGGATTTGTCATACTTTTATCATTTATTTTATTAATAAATAAGATAATGAAATCAGATATCTTTTTTTAAACTATTATGTGAAAAGACATTTCGAAGCTTCTTTTGAACGTAACATTTAGAATTTTGTGCATCGAGGAATTCCGAGAATCAAACATGCAATATCAATACGAAAAATCTTGCAGAGTCGAACTCGAAAACGACATCGATAGAAAGCGACTACACCCAGGACTATTGGCCTTCTTCTAGCCCATTTTGCCCACAGATTATACAGATCTTCCACAAATTTAGTCCAGAAACGAACGAGCTTTGTCGTAGACAGCGATAGAAATTGGTGGAACAAAAATAGTTTATTGTTAATGCACCTCTAGCAACGTGATGCTAGGTTTGGTTCTTTTTCACTGAAATTCCATGCATTATATTTGAAAATTCCATCGGCTAAGGGATAACGTGGTCTTGTTCTATCGAAACTAGACTCGATCAGAATGTGGTGGCTAGACAGTCTTGTACTTTAGGATGCTGATAGATAGTTAATTGTATCTTCATATTGCAGTTATTGAAATTGTAAGAATGCTTTTATGAGAAATTGCCGAATTTAAGAAAAGAACAATATTCACAGCCAAAATTTTCGCTCGTTAATTAATATAAATGCCCTAGAAAAATTGTGATTTTTAAAATCATTGCACAATTATCACATTAATTGCAGTATCACAACGTCAAACGATCCCTTAAAATCAAAAATAAATCTGATCGAATAAATCTAATTAATGAAACCGAATCTGTGTAGTTAAAATCTATCACAATAATTGTCCTCGTAAGTAATTTACGTTGGACTTTTGAAAGCATTACCGAACTTTTAAAGATTGACAAAAATACTTGTTTGAACTCCGGACCTGTTTACGAGACGGTGTAGCGGCCGCTATAAATTTCACAGAACAAGTCGAAGCTTCGATTTCGATCCTGATGACGAAGCAGCGCCAACTAATGGCAACCGCTGCAAATTTTTTGGGCAGCTGCATCGATCGATCGCCGGGGGTGCCGAGCGGGGTGGATTTTTAAAAAATGACTGCCGACTCTCTCTCTAGTTGTACTGTTCCGTGCAAGTGGCGCACGAACGGCGCAATCATACGCGCAATCGGTGATGAACGTAGAAACGTTGCACGTGAACAGTGACGTTGGCCATGAGTCGATTTATCACGCGACCATGCAATGCAGCGAGTCTCGCCGTTACTGCGAGGAGACTGGTTATTTGTAATTACTCGCGCCGCCGGGATACACCGTTTCTCAAAGTAGACAGGTGAACAACCCGATAGAGCAGTCTATTGGAATTGCATTCGCCTATTCGCGTTCTCTGTTTCTACGCCACCGTTTTTATTGCTTCAAACTTCTGGATAGAAAGCCATGAGAATCGTATGTTTCAGGAGAATGTACGAGGGTCAATCAAAAACAGGCTGTACAGTGCACCCCGGTTAAATTTACACGATCGATAGAACGCGAATAGGACGCCGCGTTTGAACATAGTAAACGTGCAAGAAAGAAAATTTTATTTTCAGTCATTTTCGTCATGCTTTTATAATTGAGCCATTCACTGCACAGATCGATGAACTCCATAAAACAAAAAGTGGAGAAATGCATTGTTTTTTAAAATTCCCTATATAATATAAATTCAAATAAATATTGTAGAATGCATAAATACAGATATAGCTTTCATCTAATGGTATACACAATTAATAAGAAAGAATAGCCAAAAAGTAATCATTAGTAATGTTACAATTTTTATGTGACTGGAGCAGTTAATCGATTTGGCAAGCGAAAAAAGTAATAAAGTTAAATCCAGTTTTCAAACTTTTAAGTTTTTTATTACAGAAAAAGTTTATTATTGTATATTTTTATTACAGATTTTTCATACAAATGAATATTGACAGTTCTATTATAATATATTATTTCCAGATCTAAACAATTATTATTCGTCTCATCCTTCTTGATATACGACGGTATAATATTTATTTTTCTAAAAAGAACTGACACTTAAAGTGAAATAATTCTTTAATAATAGTTCACAAGTACTTGCTTCTATGACAGTTAATTCTGTATTTACATGAAAGTACGGAGTTAATCAGAATGGCTTCTGAAATGAATTATTTATTATTCGGCGACCAAAATATTTTCTCGTTTAATGATGCTAATCTGTATTATTTGGGAAAAGTATAAATAAAAAAAAGTTATGTCTGAACCAAGTGCTTCGATACTTAGATTTCAAATATTTCAAAAATTGGAGTTAATCGATTTAGCCTGTAAATGGCTCAATTATAATTGCGATTCTTCTAATTAAAATAAGTCCAAAGACGATGCAAATCGAACGACGTTTATTGGAGAGCTTATTATTATACAGGGTGACTCACGCAACCAGCACACCTCAAATTACTACCGATCAGTTGACCTTAACATCTCTGTTCGCAGCAACCTCTGAAATTGTGTATTTAATAACTTTTTATAAAAAATTTTATACAATATTTCTATATTTTTACTTGCCGAATCGCAGCCGTCGCTGCTCGGCGTACTACTTGTATCCCATTGTAGGTCTAAAATGTTGCCAGCTATGGTAGAGGCCATTCTGCCAGCTATGGTATTGATTAAATATGATAACCTAAACCCCCTTAATTGCATATGGACTACAACAGACTTCAATATCTACAACAGATTTAGCAACGAGGTACGAACGTGATCCGTTTGGCGTGGAATGACCCGTTAACATTGTGGAAATGTGACCTAGTCTAGGATAAAAGTGTTTGCATGCCATAAACTTACAAGTGTGTTGAGAGACGCGTAAACTAAGCTTCAGTGTAAAATTATTCAACAAAATTCAGAGACAAGAAGTATTATAATATACATTGTATGTTCGAGCAATTCATTGAACTGATATAAAGGCTCTCTTTAATATGTACGAAGAACTGTCTTGGATATGTAATGTAATGTACAAGAGGATAGAAAAGAATCCTCTTTGGAATAAAGACATCGTTCCGTGAAGTTAATCGAAAACTGCATACAGTATTGTCCGTAATCTTGTGACGCGTAATATTACTTAAAAGCGTGATCGACTCGTGTAAATTTTTTGCGACGATTTATTCGACGTTACGGCGAAATTGAGCCGCGATCCACTTATTTTCACTCCATTTTCTCCACTTTTAAATTTTAATCACAGGAGAACGGCGAACTGTCGGCGTCGCAGTTTGAAATTGTAACGGCTCCCGAAATCAATTAAAATTTAATAACGCCCGTATAATTTATCAAAGTAAAATTGGAAGGAAATCGAGAGGAGGTGGTAATTGGGAAAGCGCATTCCAATTAATGCTTAAAGCATACCTTCGGAGAACAGGAATGAAGATGAACGACCATCTGGTCATCCGTTAAATGATCGCAATCAACGATGCAATATATGAAGAGTCCGTAATACGAATATTGCACATGGTGAATCCAAAACGGTAGAGGTATCCATCCATCTCTTCTCCACCCCATTTGCCCTCGTTTCTCTTCCAACCCCTTGCCCTGACCCTCCGAATGGGATATAATACTTTGCCTCGTCTCTCCGATACGGTTATTGTACTTTCGCATGCCACAGTTCTGAAAGAACGCATGCCTAGCCTAATGCTATTGCCTCGAAGAATTTCAGTAACAATCATTTGTAATAAGGTGTCAAAAAGATTCTTATTTCATGCATCGATTTCCAAATGCTTTTAGGGAAAACTTTCATGTTAGACAAACATTTATCGCCTTAGTAAAATGCCAATTCACGAGTTATTGACAAATAAATAAAATATAATAAGATATAATCGATAAATAAAACAAACTTTTTTTCTAGGTATCCCTTCTCTGACAAGATTCGATGCTTTCATTAGTTCACTCGATAGTGAGTTAAATTATTTGCAACCAGAAACAACGGCTAACGAAAAGTGTTTTAGGAGTTACCATGGATACAGTTTTGGTAACAAAAATAGTACAATTCCTCTGGAAAAACAGTAACAATTTTTGGTAAATCTATGAAATAGAGTTGTCAGATTACAGATCCTGGAAAGATTTCAAAACGACATTAGCTGTTGCAACGATGTACTTTCTGCAATATCTAAACAAATTGCAACAATGCTATTGAATATTTTAGAATAACTTATTGCATCATAACGGATAAAAGCTGTTGGACATAATCGCGAAGCACTAATGGCTTCTTACTAATTCAGTTAAATTATGAAGTTCGAACATTTACATTTATTTCAGCAGTATTAAGTCCAAACATTTATTTCACTTCATCCTCATCAAAGAGTCATTCCAGTATAGCACCTAATTCCCTAACGTTCGACAAGGTTCAGTACTTATTTAGACTCGACTATATTAATTGAGGCGCTTTCTTGTCACTACCTAAGCGGTCACTGGCAATGATGATATCATATTTGATTGACGCGTTGACTGCGACACAATCTCAAGCCCGCGTCCCGCTACCCTACCATCCCATACTGGCGCGTATGCAACCAGGATTGTGCCCAGATTGCCCATGATTAACCACTTAAGTGCGGATCGCTCGGCAGCAGCGAAAGTGGCACACACGAATACCATGAGAAGTGATCGTCCGATAAATAACTTGGGTTTCCAACGCCAGTGAGTGTTTGTTCCTAATAGAATTGAATTTAGAACACCATTCGAGTCGAAAAATAGTATCAACGTGTTGGAGTTAAAAAATGTTCCGAGTAATTGTCAGTAAAAGAATCGTCCTTCTAAATCACAACAGCTATTAACAATGGTATCTTCTATACCGATTTTAAGAAACAAAAGATGGACAGAAACTAGCTTCTTCTCTAAATACAGTCATCGTTGTTTCGTCTGTTCAATTGCCATAAAATCCAGCCTGATAATAAGGATCACTGCATAGGAATTACATAGATAGATTTATTAATTTCAGCCCTTAGATCCAGAAATGGACTTGGTTCACATAATCTCTAAGTTATTTCGTCACATGCACTCGTCATACTCTTAGCCACTTCACAACCCCTTTACACACCCTCCTCTCTACAATTTGATCTTCCCCATACTCGCACCTCTCCATTCGTTCACATTACTCCGCTAAATGTTTTAACGTTCCATATTCGCATAGAAATTACATAACACTATCTTTATAACATGGACAAACGTCTACAGCAATAATTCGCTTCGTCACCGATCATGTTTGGTATGCATGGATGTACCAACTGCATTCTCCGAAACTTGCTTCGTTAGGACGAACTGTAACACCGACTCTAATTTTCTGAGCTCCGAGTTACACATACACGTAGAAACGCGTGCGCACACGCGAGCAGATACAGACACGACGGCAGGAATCGTGCAAATCATCGATTCCGCCGATAGCTGGCCAAAAACTGATTCATACTGTTTGCCCATATTCCCGGTGTTTACCAACCTGTTACTGATTCTGGGTCAACCTCGTTGGACGAGAATTTCGTGCTTTTGCGGTTATTAGTGGCAGGAGTCGTTATTAAGGATTCAGGCCGTCCTATTGGCTTGGCGATCCGCTCATGGATCGTGAATGAGAAGCGGATCGAGTTTTTGCCGCGGTAAGAGCCCCGCGGTGAATTGGATTGACGGCCGTTCGCGTCGATGACGGTTTTCTCGAAATGATCCGCCGGTATCAACGGATTTGTTGGAACTCTGTTTCTGTAGATGAATCGGGGATTGCGGCGGAATTGTAATTTGATCGTCGATTAAAACAGAATTTAGACCGACCACATTCCCCCCGTGCCCCATTCCTTGTCTCCCGTTCATTTTCAATGGAACAGAAACTTATTCCATTTCCAACTGCTTCCGCAAAACAGTCCGCGCAGTTTCGACCGAATGAGCGGCTCGTTTTGGATTTGAGATTTTCTTTTGACTGGATTTCAATTAAATATAGTACGTGGAATATGAAAATGTAATATACGTGCGATGATAAAGCAGCATAGAAATATAAATATATATATGCAAGAAGTACGTAAACTTGCAAACGTTCATTCAGCACAAAACCATCGCCATTTATTACTGGATATAATTCCATTTCAAGTTAAACAATTCATTAATTAATTTATACGCTTGAAATAGTAGCTTCGTGATACCTGTCACGATTGAAGCATATTTAACCCTTATTACTATCCTTACAACTATTCTTCCAACTGCTATTGCCAATCTGTGAAACCGCTATGAATTATTTAAAAAATATAAAAAAAAGAAACGCTTTTAATATTGATATGCAACGTAAGAAGTGAAATAACTCCACAGAGAAAGATCCGAGAGAAAATCCGCAGTTTAGTAATCAGTACAGAACAAGATGTGGTAGTAATTCTCATCTGAAATATGTCAAAGCTAATATCCTGTTTCCACAAGAAGAAAACAATCGCTCATGGAAAGTCCACAACTTCTTTTCTGTTTTCATGTCGCTATTATATGAAATCTATCATTGTAATTATAATTATGATACATATCGTATCGGTGCACGCAATGTTACAGCACTGGGCATGACGCAAACACGAATCTTCACCATTTCTTATCTGTATGTGTCCGTCGCGGCCAAAACGCCACACTTTTTCACTATTGCCGTGTTTCCGCTGTAATTCGCATTTGATCTGCGGCGGCTTTTAAATGTTTTGCCGCATGGATCTGTGCCGTTGCACGAAATGGAGATAAAAGTTGTCGAAAATATTTTGCCAGCGATATTACATGAGACTGCATGTATTTACGAACGAAATATCATGCGAAACGGCGTGGAAGCTTTTACTAATACCGTCGTTTTAAAAACGTCTGATTAAACCGTCGCGCCGTTCGGAGCTTTTTACATACTTCGTTCGAGGAAACATCGACCGCGCAGCCACGCGATATCAAGCAATCCGTTATTCCCCTGCGAAATTTGTCCGTCTTCCATCGGGTCATAAAGAAAATGCGAACCATTAATGTCGCCCGTTCGCAGTCGTGACGCGAATCGCCGCGAACACCGCGAGGGATCGTTTATGGAAATATTTCGCCATCGACCGCAAGCGACCCGTCATTAAACAGCGTCAATCGCGTTAATTTCACGCACGTACCGTCATAAAACCGGCAACACTGGAAAGACCGTCACGGGTCTCGTGTTCTTCAGACCGAAGACGCGAAGCACGGTAATCTTGGTTAGGAAAAACGCGAACTAAAATTCGCGAAACTGCAGTTATGGATTTGTATACGTTCACCCTTAAATATATAGACACTTCCTTAATTCAGTCTTTTATCTACAAAAAGTTGAGATGTCATTAATATTATTATGATTTTTTTATTTACTTTGTATCATATTAGAAAAGATATTTTACCAATAACATATTTAATATTTCACTAATAAACAAGAAGAGGAATTGAATTCTCTTTTTGTCGATGTGCACGCCGCGTGCTATTAAAATTTTTTTCTAATTATCAATTTTTTCATTACAGCTGAAGAAATGTTCAAGAGTAATGAATTAATAAAACACGCAACATAACACTGTCTTAATCTGACGTTCAATTTAATACTACTAGATGTTACTAAATATACTGAGTGTTCCGCAATTTTTCCATAAATACTTCGACAGTAGGTTCTATAGAAAAAATAAGATTAAAATGTATATAACAAAAAGGCCCTAAATGCTTTGTTAAGAATTTGTGATAAAAATACAAAATATGATTTAAACGCTGTTAACCCCTTGCCCTATAATATCGTGTCAGACTCGTTATGAAGTTTCGGAACGTATCTACTAAATATGTACGCTATTCAAATCTTATAAATTGAAATTAAATTTTGCGTAGCTATTATTAATATTTAAACATTGAAGTGAAGGTATATATACATATAATAAATATAAGGTATTATATAATAAATTTAAATTTTCTGTTTGGCTTAGGAACTTATTGGTAACAAAATAATAATTCGTAGTGAAAGGGGTTAACACGTTCAGCGCCACGTCACCCAAATATGGGTGACGCTAGTTTTTAAACAATTTTGAAAATTCATTTTCATTTCAATATATCCGAAAAAACTAAATCTGACTAGGACTTTTCGGATGCGAAAGAGTTCTAATTCCATCCTCTATGATCAATTTTAACTTTCTAATTTCGCTTTAATTAATTAAATTGCCTCGATTTTGTGAAAATTTTGGTGGTCGATTGTGGACAACAAACGTGTTAAATATACCTATAGACCTCAGCGACAAGAAGACACCTGTGTATTTGCATTGCCCCCCTTACTAGCTGCCCCACTGCAACAACTATCGCTCGCTATTGACCGCCGTCGATCTTCGTCAATAGCGACCAATAGCTGCAACAGTGGGGCAGCTGGTAAGAGGGTGATTGTAAACACGAAAATGTGTTTTTGTCGCCTGAAGACTGTATCTCCACTTCAAAGTGACGCTCGCCTTTGTTGACGAGTTATTGAATTTATTATCAATTTCATTTCGTTGTAATTTTGTCGAATCTCTTCGCAAGCTATATCAACTTTTGTAATTAATTTGTCTCTTGTACTTTATCATTATCATATCTTCTACATTTCTCATCTTTGTCATAACTTTTCAACAATGCATTTATGGACTTTCTGTTAGATGACATTTTAACTTTATTTTACTTGTAGAACACACTCCCGAAGCATGTACATAACAACTTGGGACACCCTGTATATTCAAAATAGAATCCGTCGACATACGTCGCTTTATAATAATATTAATTTATATTGTATACACTTATTCATGAAAAGTGATAGGTGTTTGAGCTCTCGACACGTTTACAGATTCCTATACTCATACAAATGAATGAATATTATCGTTTTACATAACATACTTTCGAGCTACGGTAATATTTGATCTCCCGCACGTTTTTCTATCTCGCCAAGCAAGCACTTGTATCTCAAGGATTAAAAAAAGGAATCAATGTTCAGCTAATCGGAAGTGGACAAATTTGTATGTTTTGAAATTAATAGCAAGTCGTCCATTTTTAAAAGCTATAAATTTGTAAATGGATAATGTTGAGGGTATAATTAATCCCGCATGGTTCAGGGCGTCGCCGTTTTTTTACCTGGTTCGCGGAAGATTAACAACGATGCTTTTAGGGAGATTGGAAAGCAAAACATAATCTTTTCTTTCAGGACGATCATATCTTCCGTTGAAGTTGACGTACTATGCGCCCTGTATTTTTATATCGATACGATCCAGTTTAAGTTCTGCTATGTAGGGTTAAACGGTGGCCTTGGTGACCGCAATTAGGCTAAAGGCAGGTAATATGAAATATCGTATAATCTTATTAAAGTATTTTAAAGGAAATTGTAATATACATATAATACCCCAAACCCACGCGATCACACTTCCACTAAATTGCACTTAGCACACATCAGAATCGCAAAATACAAGAAGATTAAAATAACGCAGTATCATGAAACTTGACGTCTCAATATTCATTTCATTAAGTTAATTACTTTGACTTGACGGAGTCTTTGAGGCTGTTACGTCGACTGTCAAAGTGTTAAAAGAAGCAGCAGCTTCTGAAATGCGTTCCGCGACTATTTTAGTGAATGTTCGAGCACAATAGTACCGACACTACGATCAGTCTGGTTTAACGTTTTGATAAATTCAATTTTCCGAAGGTATCTGCAGTTCCCATGAACATTTAACTGGCAAGATGTTAGCGTGCTCTGCAAACAGTTTTCGCCACTGTCAACTGACACCATAAAAATGTTTCACGAGTATTAAGAGCGTTAAATTTTTATTAGTACACGTTACGCGTCTGCTGGTTCGGGAGGTGATTCGGTCAATGACACCTGCACCCGCCTTCAATCCCGATAAAATTAATTGGCACTGTTCACGATCCACGCATTCCCGATTAATTTATCGTTTTATGACTCCGTGATGTTGATTAATGAATCTTTAATAACGCATAACGTTTGTCTAGCTCAGTGCATGAACTGGCATAAAGTTTCAGTGGGCGGAAATTGGCGCGTTATTTAAAACAGAAAGTCTCGTGAGAGACGTTAAAGAATTTAACATCCTTCCAAGGAAGAAATTTTTCAGAGTCAACGATGCTATATATTACAACAATGTTCCTGGACGAGACGATGTTCCCTGTAATCGACAGATTTTCCACTATCTGAACGACACGAAACGGATTTGCTCCAGTATCGTCGACTTTATGGCGCTTAAGCTCCCATTCCACCCGTTATTTAGTAGACGGAAGCACAATGGATAGTTGAAACGACGTTTATATTTATAATGAAACTGGTTACGTTCCGGTTCCTCGTAAAATTTTTATTTTCACGGTGATACTTTTGCATTTGTATGTCGTCTGAGCATTGAACCATGCTGGAATAAAGGATTCAATCACAATTGGGGAAGTCAAATTGAGTGATTTTAAGCGAATTGAGTGAACTGAGTGAATCTGGAGAAAACGTGCACTTTTGAGGATTTCATGGCAGCTATATCTAAATCCATGTGAATCCTCACGTAGCAATTTTCTATCCACTTAAGAAAACTGATTATTAAATATTCTTTCTAATCCAATGAATGTACCAATACTATTGTAATTTACATTTCCTGTTTCGGCGTGGTAGTTTTGTAATAACAGAAAATGGAAATATCAACAAGGTTTCGAAGAAATCCATTGTTCATTGTACCGATTCGAATTCTCCGATTGATGTTAAAACACTTCCACCGAAGAATCTAAAAATTGTTTTCACATTTTTAACATTCAAGACAGCTGAAGATAAGAAATGTCTGACAGACAAAAATTGTGTAAAAATCACTGTATTCGGATACGATATAGTATTAGACCCCTGCTCAATTCTGCATGATACGCTGTAATCAATTGTAAACCAAAACAGAATTTGTATACATACAGTGACTCTCATTAACATTTGAACCCTTTCTAAAACGCAATAACTTTCTTAAAACTGGACTAAATTATTTGAATTCTTTTTTAGATGATGGAGATATACTAGAGGTATAATATAGAATTATACTAGAGGTATACTATAGAGGTATACTATACAGGTATACTAGAGGTATACTATACTCTAGTATATTAAACAATGACTAACAGGAGTCCCCGTATATTTTGGAAAATAACACATCCAGTTCATCATTATTAATCCAAGACATTGTCTTTTAGTCGAAAACATTGCACAATATTTTTAAACAACGAAATACAATTATGTTTGAAAATGAAATAAACTAAGTGTCACAATTTAGGCTAAGATAAAACAAAAATTTGTTACAATTCTAACAGCAGTATACTGTCACTAACACGCAGATAGATCGTCTACTACACGGAATTTATATTTTTATATAACAAAGCACATTCTCGTTAAGCGCGCAATTCATTTACATGAATACATCTAACAATGCTACAGTGATATACCGTAGGAACGCCTCGCTTCCTTTCGACGCGAAGAGACACGGTAGGAGAACAAAAAGAGAACACTTGACAGAACGTAACTTTTTCAGCAAGCACAGCGCGGCGGCCAGATTGCGTCGATCGGGAATTCTATTCAATCGGCGATACGTTTAGCGAATCCAACGAAAATTACTCTCGCGGCTCACGTATTAATCCCCGGTACACGGCAATGACCGTGCAAGCGACAGAGTGCTTGCTCTTCCATTTCGGCAAACGTATCGCGGCAAAATCTGCTACGCGGCGCGCTGTCGTCCCGCGGACGTAATCACGCTGTGCGAACATGTAAATCCAAAACGATCCGCCGCTCATTCCGAAACGCTAACATCCATTACGGGGGCCGCGTCGCGCGTATTTACGTTTCATCTCTTTCGGAAGTCGTTTGATCACCTGCTCTACCCTTTGCTCACGCCCTTCAATTGTTGCAGAGTAATGTAGTAGAACAATATGTGACCGTCGACTAAGACGGAGTTATTGTTTCATTTTCTATGCGAATGTCCGGTAATGAGTCGGACTCGAGCTGAGGATTTCACACAGGATCTGTCATGTAGAAGTAGTATTCCTTTCTCTTTTCATCATTTGCTCTGTAATAGCGATACATTCCCCTCCAAAAGTATTAGAACACTTACAGAAAATTAAATAAATCTCCTGCATCTTCCAAAGAATTTGTATAGAAAAGTTGTATGGTAAGGGTTATATTATGCTCTGCATTTATTTCTTAGGCGTTTCGAACATTTGAAGGGTGTTTTTGTTTGTTTTTTTTTAGAATACTATATTTTTTATACCAAAATATGGAGGAATATCGAATTCTGAGTGATAAAGTATTGATCTTCATTAATCCTAAACCTAATAGCTAATGAGTAATTTCACTCTATTTCTTGAAAATTTTCCTCGCGTAATATCAAGTTGGAAATTCAATTGTCTCGTTATAAGGGTAATCATTAATCCCTTGCGCTATGATTTCTTTCAGAACTACGTTGATTAGCACTTCGTCCTTAACACTAGATTGACGGAGGAAGTCATTTTGACTGCTTTTCAATTTCGATTAGAAAAATAATTATGTATATGATGACGCAGCTTCTTAAAATTTGGTGACTTTTTCTACAACATATAAATGCGTCTATTAATAATTGTAATTGCCTTCCCCCTCCTTTATTGACGATATATTTATATGTGGTATACCTACATTGCCTAAAAGCAGTCATTTTGACTGCTTGGGAAATGTTAACCTGTTCGGCTCTGGATTGGAATAACAGTTGTTACGTCCTACTCCAACACATCTCAAGTAGAATTATTACTATTATTATTACTACTACTGCATCACCATATAAATAAAAAATTTAAAACTGAGTTATTTATGGTCAGCAAAGTGGGGTCCCGAATTTTTTAGAAGAACTCAGCCCAGAGATAAGTTCAAGCAAATCCTACAATTTATTCGTTTTGACAGCAGAACCGAAAGAAGTAGACGCCTCTAAACAAATAAATTTGCCTTGGTTTCGGAAATATGGGACAAATTCATTGAAAATAGTCAAGCTGTCATATAAATCAGAAAATTGTATCCTTACAGTATATAAAAACAAACCGAATAAAAGAGTAGCTGTTCTAAGTTTTAGGCATAAGTTTGTGAAAATTGATAAAAGTAATAAAAAATGTTACCGGACACTATTCAATTTTATAACAAAACAAAAGTTGAAGTTGATATGACGGATCAAATGGCCAGAAAATACACAGTAAAATCTAGTTCTCGTAGATGGCCCCTCCAAATATTTTTCAATATTTTAGATTTGGCTGCGATAAATGCTTAATTCCTTTACAAAGAAACGACAGGATTACAAATACAACGAAAACAGTTCTTGTTTCAATTAGCAGAACAGCTTTCCGTCGATTACACAGCTGCAAGACAGAAAAATTCATCAGAACATGAAGATCCAGAAAGATTAACTGCGACATTATCAAATACAACATATTCTAATAAACGAAAAATTTGTCAAGTACGACTTTGCCACAATAATAAAACAAATAATGTATGTGACAAATGTCAAAAGTATGTTTGCGGAAGATGTACGCATAAAAAGATTTCCACTTCCATTTGCTTGAAATGTACAAATAATTTTTACAAATAAATTTTTTTTATTTTTAATACTTACTAATAACTTGTATGACTGTAAATAATATAAAAAATATTAAAAATTAATTTTAAACAATGTTCTTTACACATTAGTTACTCTTTCACAAAGCAGTCATTTTGACTGCTTTCAGGCAATGTAGGTATATACGAAGTCTCCGTCTTTCTAGTGTTAATAATTTCCTCGATGAAACGAGATGATTTCCGTTTCCCGATTGTCTCTTCCGTTCCCTTTTGATGACAGAAGATTCAAATTTTCTTCCGATTTAATAGAAATTATTGGCAGCCGTATTTATTAAATTATATACGAAATGATCGTCACGAGTCTGACTCGTTATTATAGTGCAAGGGGTTAAGAACGAAGAAGTACTAATCAAGTACTAATACAAATGAAAGAAATGGTAGCATCATTTTTACAATTTGACACTTTTGACTCGAAACAGAAGAAGTTCTTAAGTAAATTGAAAAATTCGAGTTTGAAGTAGGAAAATCTCTTTTCGAAACGAAGTTGTGCATAAAACATACGCGACATTTCAAAGGGATTTTTTCGTAACGTTTCTATTTTCCATCCAGTTTCCTTATTACAGTTCCAGCGTCCGAAAAACAATTCTGACATCGCAGAAAAATATCAGCCACCTGAAAGCGTGGCGTTTATCAGGTATCATGAATTAAATATTCATTGGAATCGATTCGTGTCCGACCATGTCGAGCCATGGGAATTGTGATACGTTTCGTGGACCCGTCGCCCGTTTCTCCAACTGGCATCTAAGATTCATGAATTTATTCGATTCGCTGAACTTTTATCGGGCCGACGAGGAACGCTTACGGTAAATTTTCACTTCCGTTCGTTTGTATCTGTATGGTCACATAACTCGCGTTTTCGAAAATTTTTGAAACTGACGAGTGCGACCTGTTTCTTGAAGTGGCAATACTTTCTCGCAGAATATTTTCTTTATTTATTTCTACCGATAGCCACTAATTGACCTAAACAAACCCTTAAACAGAAGTGGAATTGTTACTAACATTTTCAATCGTTGTAATTTTGTAAAGAAACATTGTAGAACAATGGACATGAACTGATTTTAAATACCGAAGCTTCCACTTTCATGAAAAATTGTTAATTTTCTTGTGAAATGTTTTTGTAAAATATCGTGGAAAATTAAAAAACATGTTTTCCTCGACGCTGCAGCAAAATGAAACGTATATAAACACGCTGGCATATTTGATTCGTGAGTGAAGGCGCCATAGATTTAATTTTTGTTAAAGTGCAGTTTTCAGTTCAATCTCAATAAAATCGCCAATTCGACATTGAAAAATATTTTCCAATGACTTTTTCCAGACTTTTTTCAGCCTCTGGTAAAACAATTCTTACAAATTCTGTGAAAAGTGTGCTTGCAGGAAAATTGAGCCAATAGATCGTCAATCTGAATCGATTAATATTTTCATAATATTTTCATTTCGCAGTGTTTGCGAGCCAAGAAATAAAATAACAACGTTCACACATACGGTACAAATTTAATAATATCTTGTTATTCCAACCGGGCATGTTGTATGAAAAAATGTTTCGAATGAAGGTTATTTGGCATAAAGGGGAGCATACAGGACAGCAATAACTTTTTTGCTACTTTCCTTTCTCATCAAAATATGAGGGCGTAACCTACGTTAAGAAGAAGCTCCTTAACATAATTTAAAGAGTTCTTATTGAATGCCGACGCTAATGACCCAGCTGTCGATGCGATTCTAAACTCCAAGTAGAAAGAAAGAAAAGAAGTTGAACTCAAGAGGGGAAACGAGTTAACTTCATTTCTTTCATCGACGTCTGTACTAAGAAGAACAAGAAGAAGGAAAGAAAACGATTCTGAGGCTAAGTTAGTAACCGTGCTTGCAGAAAGTCTTAACGAAAACGAGAAAATGTAAAAGTTCTACAAAATGATCCGAATCAATTATATCTAGTTTCACTTTTTCAAGATTTTAAAAAGATACCACGTTCGCGAAATACATATTAACAGTTTACTGACCGGTCATGCGGCCGTAAACGTTTTTATATTTTCATAACGTTAGCATTAAACAATATTTGTTTTATCTATTTCGTTCATCGCGAAAGGTATCTAATATTTAAAAAATTATATAATAATACCTCGATAGTAGATAGGAAATTATTGGTTGCCATGACAACCGATTTACAGGCTACCGGTCAGGGTAAAAAGCCGATTTATAGGCTACCGGTGGGTAAAGTGTTCAAATTGCTATCAATAATACTATAACACACGCCTTCTACAACATTCTCACTCTCATTCTCCTATCACATTACCTTCGTCTTCCTTGCACTCGCAACATAATATTATATGTATAATAATATATAAAAGAATACATGGAGACCCTTTCACGCGTCTAACGCTATTTGTGGTACGAATCCATGTTTCCAATAATTCTGATTTTGCCAATTTTTTAAAATCATAATAAATGGCATTTCAATCTCATCTGTTCTCGATGAGGAATACTTCGCCCAGAAATATACGTGATAGAGTATATTTTTAATTAGGAACCAGATGAACTATAAGATCTATGTAGAATAGAGGGCTATAATACAGTCACGTCGCTAATTGTATATGAGATAATTTCGTTATCTAATATAATGTCGATAATGTTGTTATCTGTCGGCATTAATGAATATCTTTGCCGATGTGATATTTTTTGAATAAACAAAGGAATATAGGAGTAACCGAGGGGATTAACAAGAGCGGAGTAGAATTACTTTGTATAATAGAAAAGAGCAAACTCATTAAAAATTAAATCAAAGATTATTATGTATTTAATACAAGTAATAAATAGCTTATTTGTTAGTCGAAATATATAGAAGAAAAACACGGACGAAGAAGATAGTTGAACGTGAATTATCGATTTGTTATATTGCTTCTACATGATCAACGCGTGAAATAACTTCATGTGAAAATCTAAATTAATCATGTACGGCCATTGAATTAATCAATGCTCGTCTAGGACTTAGCGTAAATTCTGACTAAAAAATAATTCTCTCACTACCAGTTGAAAAATGATTTCCTTAACGACCGTTTGTACGGCTAAACTTGTGTTCCGCTCCGAAATGTCCCCAACAAGGAATGAACATTGGGACGATGAAAAGTTTCTCATGAAAATGAGCATTCTGTTTTTTAGGGCGTCGCTCTTGGGACTGCAATATTCCGCATGATTTCACAATTATGAGGAATTTATGCAAGGCGTAAAGCGGACACGGTCTTCGCGACTTTGCAGGTTAAAGTCCCTCCGCGGCAAGGGTTTTAGGGCTGAACGACTTGCTTGGTACCGCAGTTACTTTTAATTAGACCGCTTGAACGCTCTATCTTTGGGCGTTTCGAGGTAGAGGAGAACACCGACTTAGCAGCAATTTTTACCCATTAAGACCCCGGGAAGAATCTCCCGGGACACGTTCCATAGTTAAAACCAAAATTTCCGTGCACTTGCGGCATATCTTCCCCGAAAAATTGCAACATTAGATACTTCTCCCTGAAACGTTAAACTTTTACTTTCGAGAAACCAGGCCGAGTATTTGATGAAAACTTCAAGTTGAAAGTCTAGTTAAAGTGCGAGATTTTCGGCGACATCTTTGTTGGATTTGAAACATCGGCAGTTTAGCATAGCGCTCCAAAATAATAAATCCACGGGAAAGTTGCCAAACCTCGTCACTTAACTTCTTGAATTAATTCGTTATTATTAATTGTATGCGACAATGAGAGACGAATATTATACCTGTAATCTGTTCTTCATTGCAATGCTTTGTTTTGAACTTTAAAACACAGGTAAGACTGACGTAATTTTTATTAATCATGTAGTAAGCAAAATTTGTTTTTTATTAGCTTATGAAAGTAACAATAAGACATTTATACTGATTTTTAGCGTGCGTGTAGTAATATTTGCCGTAAGTAACACATATACAGGGTGTCTCATTTAACTCGAGCATCTAAAATACTTCGCGTGTTTCTCATGTTAGAAAAAATGTCATCAAAAAAGTTTATTCGAAGTTCTATCTTTTGAAATTTCGAGGTCACCGAAGTAAATTGCTCTACTCTCATGAATTTTTCGTATTCAAGGTCACGTGAAGGTTATAACACTGCAGGTGGCTGGATTCGTCTTGACTTGGTTACCATATAACGATGACAAGAGCTCATCGTTCCACTTAAGAAACTTCGATGGCCTTGAAATCTTAAAAGATATAACCTTAAACAAATTTTTTTAAACATCGTAATATTTGCTTCTCTGAACCAATGTTTTCTTCTGATATTTTTTTCCATCATAAAAAATAAGGGAGATATTGTAGATACTCAAATTAAGGGAGACACCCTGTATCGAATAAATAATTCTTAAATGTATCCTTACAATTTGGGTAGTCGTAAATTTAAAAAAATAAACGACCCGTCATTTTTACGGACTGTACGGAAATGTTGAACCTCCTACAGGTAATTTACGCTCTTCGTGCACTGTTATTAATTTTCTACCACTCACCCTTCGACTGTTGCCATCCTTCGAGTTTAAGCTGGGTTCTGCTGTCACGGTCCCGAAAATTGTAGGCTGTAACAAAAGAGAGAATAACTTACTTTCTATGAATGAAAGTTCTTGCCATTTAATACATACAACAACATTCGAACACGTAATTGACGGACAAATAAATCATAGCAGAAGAAACATCATTCCAAAATTTTCATAAAAATATATTCGTTAGCATTATTTTTGATGAAATGCGTCGAAAATGGAACATAATTTCTATTAGACGTAGTTAGACGAAAACGATTACATCTGTGTGTAAACAACATTCGTAACTATAAATAACAAACAATATATAAATAAGTAAATAAATAATAAGAAATCATATAAATGTAATATAAATAAAAACAATCAGTGTTATGCAGAGTTGCGCAGAATTACAATCGAATTACTCAAAAGATTGTAATTTCAAACTAATTCAAATAGATCTCTATTTAATTCAATTACAATGGAATTCGTAATTGCAGCTGGAATGCAATTACAAAATACTAAGTAATGAAATTCGATTGATTTACGAAATACGACGTAATAGAATTAGCACAAATCTGGCATCAAGCATCAATTTTCGAAGATTACAGTATTTACTGAGTATGCATAAATAATAAATACAAACGAATAAGTTTTAATTAAATAATATAGACGGTATTATTAAGGTATCATTAATTCTAAGCACTCTCAGAAATGTCATATGTCATATCATAATTTGTAAGTTGTTAACTATACGTTGCACGTTGTCTTTGATATCCATTGTATACAAAAATACAAAAATGTCCTACAATCCGAAAATGAGGAGTACTTGAGGTTATTTAAAGTAATTTTTTCCTTAGCGACAATAAAACCGGTTGCTTTGTTTACGAGTTATTGACGAAGAAAACTGACCAATGTGAGGCGAGTTCTCCTGGTGCTCCCGCCGTGCGCCAGCTGAGCTCGCCTCTCATTGGTCAGTGCTTTTCGTTAATAACTCGTTATCGACGCCTCGGAGAAAGTTTTTCTAAAGGAAGAAGTTGCTCCAAATAACTTCAGGAACTTTTATTTCCGTATTGCGAGAGACTTTTGGAACTCCCCGTATATTGGTCGTCGTGCACTGTACCATGTTTATACTATGTATCGTTTTCCTTGTATTACATTAAATATATTTAATTATACTGTTTAGATTCCGTCAGTAGTAAATATTATGATGGAAAACAGTGAATCGCGCGTTGTTAAACATAATAACTGCTCAAATAGAATAAACGAATAGTCGAAAAATTTAACAACAATTTTAACTCGTCGACTGATGTTTGTTCAGCAGAGCCTATGAGCATAGTTCCCCGTTATTAAAATGAGGCAATTACATTCACTAGCTTTTAGCCGCCGGTTCAGTGGTTTTTTGACATCGATCGACGAGCTGTCAGTTCGAAATAGAGACATGATTTCCCCGCGTGAAATCGTCCGGATGTTACGTGTAAAACTACGAATCCCCGAAACGCTGCTGTAAAAGCTGTCGCCTCGTAAATCTACGAAATGCCATCTATGTAGCCGGATGGCTGCAGTCAAGCCATTAACTGCCCCTGACCGAGAAAATTCGTTCGATGTTGCATCAAGCAAAGTGGCAGCGTTAGCGGAAAACGTTGCGCGTAAAACAGGATCCGTATAATGCTCAGAAAATATAATTCTGGTGTAAACTTTGTTACGAAGTAATTTCACTGTTTGCGGCTAACGGCCAAGAAAGTTTATTCATCTTCTCGTTCCTTTAGACCCGAGGAAAGAATTATCTTCCAGAGACAATTCGAAATACCGTGTCCGTTTCTTCCATTTTGCTTACACGCGCCTTGAGCAGAATTTATTATAACATAGAACTGCAAGTACTCGACGTTAAAATTTTAGAAACGTTCCTAACTTTGTTACTTGATTAGAATTTATTACAACATAGAACTAGGAGTTGCCGGTATTAAAATTCTAGAAACGAATTTTAATAGAATAGTAATTTCAATAGAATTGATTATATACTACTGGTAAATAATATTAAAATTTTAGAAACGTTGTTAACGTAACTTGGATATTTGAAAATTATGACATTTATAAATTGATAGAGACATTAGTGACTATTAAATGTGATGTTTATATTAATTTGTACGAATTAAGTGCACAGTAAAAAGGCGACGAAAGAGACTAGCATTGTATATCGCACGAGAAAAAATGGTGTAATTGTTCCTGAAAAATTGGCGGGAAGTGCCCGGGTTCGATTGATCCAATTGACTCAATTGATTCCATTGATTTTGGTCGAGAATGCTGAAAGTACCTCCGTTGCGAGCTTAATTGGTTCATCCATTTTCTTTCATTCATGAAATTGATTAATACAATTTAGTTCTCATATAATTCGCATTCATCTCGCCCTTATAATTAAACTGCGTGTCTTCATGCATTTGTGGCAGTTACAAATTATTCGAACGTAAGAGAAATGCGAAAAGAAGGAATCTGCATTAATAAGTACTAGAAGAGACTCTGTTGAGATTGCGTTATTGCAATAATAAAATAACATTATATGAAATAAGAGAGTGTCGCTCGAAGCAAAATTATATAAAGCTTTCTTAAAACAAAATCTTTTTATTGCAACTTATTTTAAAGCTTCTTTATCCATATAGGATGTAAAAACAAAATAATTCGTTACTTTAAGTTGCTATTATCTCAAACGAATAAAACAATTATTCTTATATACTTTTTAAATATTTGCCAAGATGTGACAGTCAGCATGGTAATCATCAAAATCAATTTCTCTCGCAGCTTGGTTTCCACAGAACGTTTAGTTGGATTGGTTTCCACATACTTGTTAGCAGATCGTAACTTCCCGAATTGACAAAAAATTAAATGAACTTCGATTGAACGTCGGTTTCAGTTTAGATGGAATCTGCATAAACCGACTTCATTCGCCATCGGAACGTAAAGGCCGAGGAATAACGCGCTCATAAACGTCAACTACCAAGTTCACGATGATGATATGGCGCGGCGCGGTGCTCTTAATTCAAATCAGACAATCCGCAAAGAGAATCAATCCCGCCGACACGGAAATGGCCGCGATAAGGTGCAAGTACCTCTTCAGACCGGTCTGTAATTCGGCTGGTTAAAAGGAAACGAAACTCTATTTGGAGGACCATGCTATTCGAGGCGTTTCGATCAAACGGCAAACGAATTTGGTCTATTAAACGTTCGTTTATTTTCGTAATAACAGCGGCGATATTCTTAAAGCCTGCGATAAGCTGGAATTAAAGCAGCGAAGGACAAATGGTACAAGTGCATCTTATGTGCATCGTCAGGATTTCCGGTTTACGCGACGATAAAGAAGGGACGAGGTGAAAGGTCCGGCTTTATATCGTTTGCACGGTGGCGAGGCAGTGAACGTGACAACGGAAACAATAAACGGCGGTACGTGCTTGGTGTTTTCTGAAAATGATGCCTTCATGAAAAGTTAACGCGCTCAGTTCCATGAATTGCAAACGTGACGGAAAGTGTGCCGTCGGATCAATTAAGATTTCCATCATTATAACTGCACTGTGGATTTTATGGATTTGCGATGCGATTACTGTCCGTTGCTTGGAAGAAGTCCGTTGAGGAAATTGTAGGAGCGATTCCCACCAACTCGCCCATGTTAACGCCGTCGCAAAAGTAGAGTAAACGCGTTTCCCTTAATGGCAGAAATGATCCCATCCTATTAGTACCAATTTTCACGCAACGAGGGACTCGAGCCTGGCCGATTGTAAACAAACAACGCCTCCTGACTCCAGTCACCATGTCGCTCTCTCGTGGCTGCCATCTTCGACTAGAAGTAGTCAGGAGAACAATCGAGACAAAGAGAAGCAGACTACAGGATAATGGAGCTCGTTAAATAGTATAAAATTTTATTCGATTCACCCTGTATTCATATGTGCAATGTTAGACGAATATTTTTTGGCAGGACTTTTTACTTACTTTTTGCGTTGCTTCGGATAATCATTTTGAAACACACAATTGTTAACAATGAGAAACACATATGCAAGAATACGTCCGATCGCTTTGCAAACTGCAATAAATGTGACGGAGCAATGAGAAAAAGACGAGAATCGCGTTGCCTAACAAATACAAGAAGCGCTATTGCTTCGATTGGGATTCAGCGACGTAAAATAAACGAAGCGCTATCGCGCCGCTTGGTATTTCTCGACATAAAATGAGACAAGCGCTATCGCGCTGCTTGGGTCTTTTCGTACTCATTTCGAGAAAGCGCGGTTGCGCTGTTTAGGATTCTTTGACAGTATTTTTTCAATACCCCCTGGGACTCACACGGTTAAATTGTTAATCTTTCTTTAATATATTAATAATATAATATAATAATATAATATATAGGAGCTTGAAATAACGTTTTGCAATTAACATTCGAGTGGGTGGGTTAATAAAGTATTACGATATCAGATTTCATGTAAATAGCGATGAATATTTTTTCGTTAAATCACAAGTGGTTTCCGAACTGGTCATGTTCCCTTGCAAAAAGTACCAACTGAGAACCGAAAACAGAATATCGTACAAACAATTGTAGTTCATTCCGCTGAATCAATATTGCATTTCCGGAAGATAAATATGGCCGCGGTGGATGTTCTGTATTCTGTGCGATGGATCAAGTTTACAGTTATGGTAGACGTGTTATAGCAAGCATGAAAATTAATTAAATCCCTGCGTCGCGCTTAGTGTTATTTATTTTTTTTTAAATGCTGACCATGATACGCAGATTGATTCCGCAAACGTGCTTAATTACAACGTGTTAAAAAGCGTTGCGGAAAATACTTGAACGTCTAATGATAATTAAGGTAAATTAAAAGACAATGTAAAGAAGATGAAACATGCTACTTCTCATTAGATCAATCATTCGGTCATTCGTATATTTTACATGCATTCGGATTTATTACAAATAGTGTATAATTCATGCTTATAAATTATTTATTAAATTATTAACTGTCAATTTTGTAACGATTCTTTTAAAACATTCCAGTATTATTCCTTCTCATTCGATCGTTCTACGATTGGTGCACGTGTTATTATTAGAACATTATGTTATTATTTTAGAACGATGTACAAAAGTAACGTTTACATAAAATTGCACAGTATGTTTTACAACAGTTTCAATGTTAATGGATCCGTAATACCATCGCTAAAGGTTTGTTCAAACCTGATATCGTACAAGACGATCCGAACTACTTTTCGCGAAGGAGGACTCCCTTATTGTCGTTCCAGAAAGCCTGGAAGGTAATTGCTAGCTACTAGCCCCAGGAGGAATCGATACGAACGTCTTGAGCACAGAAAAACTCACTCAACATTATTGTTATCAATATGGATAATGTAACTGGTCCTGAGAACATGATCGGATCGAAGAAGACCGAATGGAAGACGCAATAAATGGAGACTTCTCTAACCAATACAAGTTTCTATCAATTACCTCGGATTCGTGGCAGAATCGTTCCTCATGAATCCGACTTACCGACCCCCTAAATATAACAGTAAATACTTCTGAGAAATATGAAAGGATATTCAACAGTATAGAGGAACGTTGCTCGAAGAAACTGTTCCTTCAAAGTTGGAAAAAAATCTTTTTGAAAAATTAATTAGTTCTTCACATTATTTTCAATTACTCCATCAGTGCGCAATCTCTTAGTACACATTTAACTTAATCTTTAAGCACAAGTTTTGCTTCTATGTATATGATTATAGCAGTGCTTCGGAAAAGGGCTTATGCTTCTGTAATAAGTCTCTTGTACCCACATATGACTTTCGGAAAAGTTGAAGGGCACGAAAGGGAGGCCAAGAAAAGTCTCGGTATACTTATGCAAAAGTCTCCAAACATGACACTATTTAGTGTTGGAAAACAAATTGATGCTTGGAGATTAAAATTGAGATTATAATACAGAACATGTAAATTAAATGTTGGAAATCTCACAATTTATGGAATCATTCTAAACCTAATAGTTTCTAAAATATTATTTTGAATAGCAGTTGATTTTACGTCTCGTATGCAACAAGAAAATAGACTCACGTTAGCGATTCGAAAAAATTGTTTGATTCTATTATGAATTATGATACCGAACCGAGATTTTGATAACAGTTAGCTAACAGTAATTTATGACGTAACAGTCAGGTAAAATGTCGCGCGCGAGAAAAACAAGTCGGACCCTGCTGTGGAACGTCTGCAACACGGAATCCGCACTGAATCGTTTCTTCCTTATCTTTATCCACTCCAACGGATCGGTCAACAATCGCGTCCCTGATTCAAAAAGCCGACGAGAAAAAGGGTGAAGCTATTCGGTAAGCTTTCCTGCTGAAATTTCTTCGCTAACTTTCTTCTTACACGAGCGTTTTCTCCTTCGACTCATTTCTCTGAATTGACAAATGTACAATGAGGAAGAAAAGGTCAAATGATTTGCAAAATTGTAATTTTATATTTTACTTTAT
>CM052148.1:4059525-4087491 GCA_028455555.1 Augochlorella aurata
TATATTGCTATTATATACGTAATACTATTATATTCCCAAAACTACTAATAACTCAGCATTTTTACTATATTGCTATATTGCTATTATATACGTAATACTATTATATTCCCAAAACTACTAATAACTCAGCATTTTTACTTTCCTTTAATCAATTTTGTGTTTATGTACGTAGCAATCACATTCTAAAATAATTTACCATCTCATGCAAGAAACAAAGTTCTTTGTCAAACCAAATGTGACCAAATGATTTGAATGATTGAACTAATATACAAGATAATGTCCAAAAAATCTTTTATGAAAATTCCAATTAATTCCAACAACAAAAAGAGAAAAAGCTCACGTATTTTAACTGATTTGCCTAGGCTTAGAACGGTCTTGGTAACTGGTATGCATGCTGACAATTTCATTTAAATCGGTTAATCTGCAAACAAACATTGCGAAAATCGCAGATTTTTAGTTTTCATTCCAGACTGACAATCAGATAAAACTCGTCGTTTCAATTAATTGCAACTTCTTGACAAATTTTTCAAACATTGTCTACTAAATTCGTCTCTCTACACTCAGAAAAGTTCAACTTATTTGACGCAACGAGTCACCATAGGTACGTTGAATTCGACCACTGCGACGCAGAGAACACTGGCAACTTTGTCATCCGGTTCGGTGTACGTAGCTACCACTGCTTTAGCGCAGTATTTTGATACAATTTATCTAAACCTATTCCACGGCGTTTTTCTGGCGGAAGCTTTTGCCGGTCCTATCCTAGTTTCGATTCGCCGGATCCGAGTTTCGACCACCGACAAATTCGATCAAAAGACCGTCTACTACCGCGCCTACAAAGACTCGCTTTCGGGGAGCGAAAACCTCCGCGTTCGATGAACACGTTCTCGCTCGAAGCGGTCGATTTAGCGAAAGCAACGGGAAAAAGAGGGTGTGCGTGGGCGGCGAGGGTGTAGAGAGGGGGGGGCGGCAGGACGGAAACGGGAGAAAAATCGTTTTAAAGCCATATAATGGAGAAACTCGGGCGACGGTATTTACCCGCGAACAGCACTCAGAATTCCGAATTCCATGGTGGATGTATACGCTGATCCCTTTGGTTCGCGCCGGAAGATTCCAACCCTTCGAGCCTCGCGGTGATGTCGTAAAGAATCATGACGCCCGATCCCCCTATCTATTAAGAAACGTGTCTTGCGTTCGCGGCTCGTAACCCATCTCGTTTGACTCGACCACCTTTGCGATTATACGAGCGTGTTGAGAATCGTGATACTGCCATAGAAAAGGGGTGGCTCCTCTGACAGGGAGTGAAAATATCAGGCGAGACCTTTTTCATGCAGGGTGCTTCGTTCAAGTCTGACAAGTACGTCTGAAACAATTGGCAACACAGCAATACATCATTTTACGATATTTGTCAATTTGCATTTTTTTTATCTTTTACTCGGACAGTAAATTTTTATAAACCGTTTGAATTAGCCAAACAATTTGAAAGTGTCATCACAAATATTGATACGAGTACAAACACTCTCCGAGCTTTCAAATTTCGAAATTTAATGGAATGTTGCAGTGAATATCAGAAAATTTATAAAAACTTGGGAAAAGAAAATATTGAGAAAAAATCATCATTATAAAATTTACATTAACAATGATAATGAAGTCGAACTTCAAAATATTTCAAGCGATGAAGATTGTGTTAATTAGGCAAAAAATGTTATTTGTTTTAAATTACAGTACCGATAGTGACACCGATTAAAGTTTGCTTTTCTTTTCTAAACTGTCATAACTTTTTTTTTGTTAAGCTATGTGGCATAAATATGCGTTTCGTGAGGACGATAATACGCCTATTAAATAAAACATTACTTCTAACCCGCTTAATAATAAATTCTTAAAATATTTGGTTTTGCTTTGAATTTCTGAATTTTATCTTCCAAGTAATGTCTCTACAAGCGTAATAATCTAAAATGGAAAATATATTGGATTTTGAAGGTTATCAATATTTCATGTATACAAAATATGATTGTAAAATATGGGACTTCAACGATTCGATCCGAAGAAACGGTTCAAGCAGTCCATTATAAGACAGTGCACTTAACAATGACTTAATATTTTGTTTAATAAAATCATCAGTCTCTCGTGATTTCCATGCTGTCGAATTTCGTAGAGATTCTCGAACGCCAAACCCATATTTCGTGGCTCGTTTGATCCTCCAACCCAATGCTCGTTGCGGAACGACGTGATAAATCTCCATGAGCCGGACGGATGTCCATTGTCGCGGCGATCGTGACGAGGTTTTGGCGTCGACGCCGATATTTCGGGCAGACGCGTTTCCTACATTGTTTGCCACGCTGTCTATTAATTATTAAAGTCATCATGCCAGCGCAGCTTGTCGGCCGTCGCTGCTCCGCTTTAAAATGCAACTACTTCCAGACTAACGACTGAGTTTCAACTAAGCACTTAAACGTTCAATCGTATCGAAGCACTATAGAACATTTATTATATTGCTCATTGGAGGGCGTAATTGTTCGGATAAGAGGATTTTCACATAAATATAATTAGAGGCACGCTTGCACATTATTCGTAAAGGACATTGTAAGCTAATGCTCGCGGAAAGAAAATATTTAATAATAATATTATATATTAATATTATCTTATCTTATATCTTATTATTATATTATTATTATGATATATAATATTATCATATCTTATCATTATATTAATAATAAGAAATTACCGGAAGAGTCATGCAATCTGTCATTGTTCGTTTCAAAAAATGTGTTGCAGCATGAACGCATCATATTATTATATTGTATTACATTATATTACGTTACATTACGTTACATTAAGTTACATTACGTTACATTACATTATAATATCACTTATTGAAGTGATAGACGTACTAATTTACAATGCTAAATTCGCTGTTTTTGTCACTGAATTTTGGAATTGCACTGAGAGGAACACGCGCAAGGAAAATATGTGTTGCACATATGTGAAAGAAATTACAGAAATTTTGTTAAGCAAGTGATAGGGTTTCTGGATTAAATAACCGAGGTTTTAATTTATATAACAACATTAATAGTACAATATTATAATACTATTATACTACACTACTAATATTATAATACTCCGTATTTTATGTTATTCACTTCCTTGCTGGTTGTATCACGTTTTTCCGAACATCCGGTATAAGAAGATTGATGAAACAAAGCAATAAAATCCACATATCGAAAATATCCCTCATATCCTATAATTCACGGGATTAGGGTCACTCCACTTCAAGTAAACGAACAGCCTCAATCTGACGTTCTCCGACTGTCTACAAAGACAAAATTGTGGAACGGTTGCTCTACGTTCTATAGATCAATGCACAATTAAGTTGGAAATGTGAAATTACGGACTAATACCAGAAAACACAGACTCTGTATAGAATAAAAATTGCAGAATTATGTAAAAGATATAAACATTTGATTTTCATTGTAACTTCAATTACTCCAGGTCACATAACTGGGATACGTATCAAATCAGCTCATATTCTTTTACAAAATTTGTCGTAATTTGAGTCGGGTTAAACAATGCAATAATAAATAATCCGTACCACGATAAAATAAAAATGAATAAAAATGGCACGATTAAAAATTAGAACGCAATGTACAAGAATAAGAAAGCAGTGAGAGTAACTACGTGATAAAGTTTATTAAAAAGTACCTACATACAATTATCTCTCTTTTTTTAATTAATACTTTAGCTTTTACGCTGCACGTAGTTCGAAAGCAACATGCAGGTTTCAATAAACGAAGTTCAATTTTTCGAGCCGGCTCGAGTATTGAAGTCTTGTCTCTTGACAGCGCGTGCTCTGATTGTTTCGACGTATCCTCCGGGTCAGGAGAACCAATATTCTGTGACAGAAGTATCATTCGTTCTCTGCAAACGGATTTCTTTTCTATTCCAGTCCGCAGTCATCGTAAATGCACACATAATACTCGGCGCAGCTTTGCTGCTTGCATAAGGATGCAGTAAGACTCTCGCAGACTCCCGCGCCATTCTCGGTTTACGAGCGGAGATATTTCACCGAAAATAGACCGTATTGTGAGATTCTTGTTTTTATGTGCGTTATGTTCATCAAACATGCTCATCCAAGCGGACGTTAACGAGTAAACGGGTAAATATTTAATTAAGTAGCCAGTACTTGCTTTGCTTAAGAAAGAATGTACCGCACGGAAACACAAATTCACCATATTGCTTGCGTATGCGCAGAACCAGTACACTTCAAATAATAAATAGATATTAGAGATAGTAATTGTAAGGCAAAGTAAATTTTCGAAATGTCTACTTCTTACTTTTTTCAATAAACGTATTAGGAACATTTGTTTATTTACATGTATATGAATTGGAATTATCAGTGCATGGAATAGTTTCTATAAAATCTATTGGAATTAAAGCAGTTAATGAATTTTTTTTAAGACATTGTGTGAAATAATAATTTCTATTCGGATGAACATACAAGTAAATAGCTTGTATAGAAACGAGAAATAAATTAAATCTAGGTGAATATTTCTTTTATCTTATTTTTTGCATACTTACATTGCGGAATTTTATTTATAATTTACGTTGTATTGTGATTTGGGCATAATATAGCTTATTACTCTAAATTTCGGGCATTTCTGAAACGATAATTTATTACGTTTATACCGTATTAATTTGTAGAACTTAATAATCACAGAATTAATTTCATCGTCGCCCTCGATTCTGGTGAAAGCGTGTTCGAAATTCTGCGAACTCATACATGCGCGCGGTCCAGCCATTAAACTAGTGCCATTCTCATGGAGCATCCAGCGTGCAATTTCTTTCGGAAAGCTAGCTACGGACAGCCAGCTTTCAGTCGCAAGTTGCTCGGCTTACGACCCGTTAACACGGCGCGAGGCAAAAGTGCCTCTAATTTTGTCAACGTCGCCGGCGCTCTCGTCGAAAATTGAAGCAAAGCACGCAACGTCACCTAAGACTCGCGGCCAAAATAATAAAGGGACGAAACGACTCGTATTAGAGAGTCCGCGGGGCGAGGAGTCATTAGCTGCTTCGACATGTAAATTGGTTAATTGCTCGTGCCCGCAGCAGGAAACGACATTTTACTGACAAAGACTGCGGGCGGAAACACCGCAGCCGTGAACTGGTTGCCAAGTACAAGGCAAAAACAATGCGCCGCGGAAAGAGAATGAAGCCGATGCAAAACGTGTCGGGTTTTCGAGGGAAAAATCTTGTCCTCCTACCGAACGAGCTAATTTTTTCCGTCGCCGGTCGGAAGAAACACCCCGACGTTAGTTAACATGTTTACTCCGCAAGAAGCTCGGCACCGGGCGCAATTATTCAAACGAATGAAATTTTTATATTTACGTCAACTTCGAATGGTAAGTAAGTTTGTCCAACGCATAAGCGAATATTCATTGGAGGACCTAAAATTGAATTCTTTGAAGTTACGACAATTTACGCTGTTTTGTCGTTAATCATCTTTCGAGGGGAACATAATTTCTTAAAGGACAAAGAAAGATTATATTTCTACATTCATATTTTTATATAAATACAGAGTAGTCCTAAAATATATTAATTCCTTAAGGTGCTAATAACTTCGCCTTCGTTTCAATAAATTCGCTAAGCGACGTAGATGAAACTTGCAGAAGCTAAATAAAGCAGATAACATACAAATTAGGGAACGAGCATTGTTGGTATAATTACTGAGATAATCCAGGTTAGTACATTAATGGAACACTTAAAGAAAATCTTAAAGAAAATGTTGTTCTTAAAGAACAACATGTATAATTGAGCAAGTATGCATCGAAATTGAATTATGAATCACCGTACTACGACCAAGCAATTTATATTTAATCAAACAAACACTGAAGTTTATTATATTAATGATTAGTATTTCAATTCTCTTGCATTTCGCAGATCGCAAACAAATTTGGGCACATACTCAAAAACCAAAAATGATATAAATGATATAAATGATATAAATGATATAAATGATATAAATCATATAAATGATATAAATGATATAAATGATATAGCTGCCGGAAATGCACAATTGCGAGAAACAATGGTAATAGACAAAATCAGACTGTTGAAGAGGATATATAAGACACAAAGGAGCAAAAAAACCGGTAGAAGAAAGTTACTCTACCCAACCCAATGTTATTCATTACCTAGCAGCTCGACACGGTGTCTGACAAAATACAGCGTAATATTTGCAACGATACACAAAATAGCGCAGCGCAGGGGATGTACAGAAATCTTAATAAGCAAGATAGCGAAGAAGTCACGTCCGTATCGCGAGCCTTATCCGGACTCGTGTATCCCTAACAAGCAGCGCGAATTCTATCTTGCTTGATTCGGCTGGCGCACGTTCGAGCACCGAACTGCTCAAGCTTCTCTGGCTCTTGTTTCGTCTCGAGCAAGCCCGAGTTTGAAGCAGGTCGAAGTTATTCGGCGAGTTCGAACCTCAAATGCTCGAAGACCCATCGCATCGCCGCGCCACACCGCCTGGTCGTTTGTTCGTTCGGTTTCACAGAGTTCATCCGAAGTTCATTGCAGGAAACTGCCGGCGGTTTATCGTCGTGATCGTTTTATATCGACGCATTGCCGGCTGCTCGAAGATTTTTCGTCGTATCAATGGAAAAATGGTGGAACTAGTCACGGTTC
Source organism: Augochlorella aurata (assembly GCA_028455555.1). NCBI lineage: Eukaryota > Metazoa > Arthropoda > Insecta > Hymenoptera > Halictidae > Augochlorella > Augochlorella aurata. The sequence continues at coordinate 4,066,207 of CM052148.1, forward strand.
GGCAAAGGCGATTAACACTGCTGTATTTGAAAGCGTGCGAGCGGAACGGTTGCGCGGCGCGGCGCAGCGCGCAAATCGATCGGACGTCGACTTCGCAGCTGAATTTGGTCAACCGTGGTCGACATCACGGCACACGGAATGAATTCTAAATTGGCATGTCGCTTACACACGTGTAAACCTTATTTGCCCGTCGCGTCGATAGGCCGAGGAATAAATCGAGGCTCCGCGCGCAAATAATTCCGCCTTTGCGGATACGGGACACAAACTGTGCGCGTAATATGTATGATCGACTTTATGGAGTAGTCAGCGTCTCTAAAATGTTCTGCAATAACTTGTACGACACTTGAAAATTTCGTGACCCTGGATCATCGTTTCCGCAACCTTCTATATGATCAACAGTGTTCCATGAAGGTGGACAAGTGTATCGTGGAGGATCATCAAAATTTATATTGACACTTTACCGACCAGTAGTTTTTTTCCCGATCGCTAGCCTGTAAATCGGTTGTCATGGTAACCAACAATTTGTTATTTACTATTAAGATAAACGTGTTAGAGTAGGCTCTAGTATCATATTTCATAAATATTGAATACATTTCGCGATTAATAAAATAAATAAAATAGATAAAATAAACATTTTTTAATACTAATGTCATAAAAATATAAAATTGTTAGTAAATTTAATTACCCCATAATAATAGAAATGTTTACGGCCGAATGATCAGTCGGTAAAGTATTAGCATGCAACGATCTTAACCAGTTAGCTGTTGCACTCTCTTTGAAGAGAGTGTAAGTTATTATAATTATACTATATATGTCTGATTTTCATCATATTTTGTTTAAATGTAACATTTTTATAAAATATATAATTTAATAAAGAATATCAAAATTCTCCTTAATCAGTTAGCTGTTTTTCACGACTATACTTATATGAAGATATGGTATTGTGTTATATGTATATTCGTTAAAGATAAATCAATACTGCAACAAGCTCGAATATGTTTGCGATCAAACGCTTGACAAACGGAACGGATATGAAGGTAAAAATGTTCCTCATCCGTTGTATTGTTATACAAATTATTCTTATTGAAGCATTATGATGAAACTTCGTTTGAAATATTTTACTTGCAAATGAAATTGCATATCGATGTATACATGCATTCTTTGACATGAATGACAAGAATGACAATTGAACACTCTGTATTGTGCCTGATTATTATTTTGACGCATTTCAGCCGAATACCTACACAGATAATTATTGGAAATTACGTTCCGCGTCTACTCACCATTCTCTGATTACATAAAAACAGAGACTACAATATTCTTTTGTAAAATTACTGAAGAAATGGCTTTTGTTTCCATTCACAACGAATTGGGAAGTTCCCGTGTTTATTTCCCGAATGAAAAATTTAATTACAGTTTATTGATTACACGCTTCTTTTGTGTTTCATTTAACGTTTTTTGTAACAGCACAGAAATTTGGACCTTATATCTAAGCGAAGAATACAAAGTAGACGCACCGACACCAATATGATTTGAGAAACGTAACAGTACGATTTAGGCAATTTGTTCGCTGCTTCAAAAAACGCGATTATCTAATCTGAAAATAAATTTTAATGCGAGTGTAGTATTACTAAAATAGATAATGCGTATTTAACATTGCTAAAGTTTTACATTAGTCTTATCTACTTTATATAAAGTGGCGGGAACAGCACAGAAACACGTTCTTGCATTATAAAATGTTAAGAACTGTTATCATATTACGACACGCCACACTCAATTGTATTATCAGTTATTAAAGTAAATAATTAAAGTTAAAGTACATGTATCATACCTTTAGCAAAAATTATAATGTAAATTATTAAATTATAATATCATACTCTGCCGTATGAAGAAACAGTTACGCGCAAAACTCGGTCGTACCTAAGAGGTTAAGCGAATTTTAAACTTATAGACTATGACTTCATTTTCAAAAAAAAGTCAAGGAAACGGCGTTAATTTGTAACCGGTTTCAGTGCGAAATACAAAATAAATGGGGTGTGTATATTAATTAGTGTTAGAACAAGAAGACGAGAATTCAATAAGAGCTTCTCTCCATTCTCTAGTGCAATAAAAACAAGAGCACGGTCCGAGCACCGACAAGGACCACGGAATCGAAAATTCTTGGATATTCCAGCAAGCAAACAGAAGTTCCGCGTGGGTGGCTGTATTATTCGCGACGGTCGAGTGGCGTGGGGGTTGAGAAGCTGAGGGAAACGGATACGTCAGCGATGGCGGAAGACATCGAACGAATCGTAGCTTTATGCCGTTTACCGATATAAATAAAACTGGTCGCGCTCGCTGCGGAAGTTCGATCGCAAGGACGCAACACCGTGCGAGGCGCGGCACGGCACGAACGCTCGGAAAAACTCTTCTCGCGGATATATTGTCCTAGATACCGAGAACGCAGCCGCGTTCCGCTGGTTCTCCCTTTTATTTTCACGCGTCAAGATACGAGATGGCGTCAACGCGCTCGTGATTTTGGCTAAATTGCGCGCTGCGTGTCGCCGTAATAAAAATTCCGACAGAACGAAAGCGTTCGTTTGACAAAACAGAAATCTTTAGAGAAAGCACTGGAGACAGAACTTGGTAAAAGAAGCAAAACAAACACGTCTAGCCCTTTGCATTCCCCTCTCGAGAAACATTACAACAAAACTGCTGATAATTATAGTTTTATGGTATGTCTTTTGATTTGTGATACGTCAATTTTCGGCGATTCTTCAGAACAGTCAAGTGCAAAGGGTTAAAAATACGCTTCGCACTCGTGCGGCGACTCTGAGGAATCATTAAAAATTGTTTTGCCACGTTTGAAAATCATTTTGACAATATCAAATTTATTTTAATTTCATATGTATATAAGTTTCAATAAATCAGGTAAAATGGAAATAGCGTAGATCAGAAAATATGTTTTAGATTTTGAAATCGCTTCGAATAGAAAGGGTTAACGAAATACATTAATTTAGAACCTGATAAATCATTTTGTCATATCTTGATTTTTAGGTAAATGCTATGTCTCGAGAAATGAGATCAGTCCAATAAGTGTTTTCTGTTGCTTTTCTATTTTTTAGGATAAAACCGTGTTTCCTATGTTCCACTATACATATTATATTTCGTAAATATAGGTTGGTGCCTGGCATATCAACTGCACAATTTTGTTTCCATTTTCAAAATTCCGTACGGTCAGCAAACAACCTCGACCAGTCTGCATCGTGTTTCTAACCGAGCCATACCCAGATTACACACGTTGAGGGTCGTGTGCTCTATTTCTCAATTGGATTTGGCTTCTACACTCTAAATAGAGTACGTGCAGAAATCCTTGAGGCTCGTTAGACCGCTTGTATACCAAAGTCTGCGTATTTTTAGAATGGCTAAGAATACCATAACATCGTTCCAATACGTAACGTCATTACGCGCATGGAGCCGGCATTTCGGTACTTCTGCTTATGTTCATCAATAGACTCTAGACTAAAGTTACATATGCATATTTTTCAGAGAGATATTATAAGAGATAGCTTACAGTGGCTCACGAAAATGTTCGATCGCATGCAAGCGAAAACTAAAATAAGAGAGAAATACGTATGTTAGACTTAAGTTTTACAGGTAATACTGTAAATACTATGAGGCACAAGTATGAGGGTAGTACATGTAAAAGTCAATCGAAGTATTGTATCCGTAGAAGTTATGAAGTATTTGCTATAGAGATGTACTGTGAGGGGGTCACAAAAGTGTTCGAATCTTGCGGGTGTCGCCTATAAGCGGCGCTCTAAGCGAAAGGGTTAAAGAGTCTCGTCCCTGGCAACGAGACTTGGATTTTATATCAAAATGTGCATCGGAAACGCACTTTGTCTTCCTTCAAAAATATTTCGTAAATGTCTCAAAAATCCGGAAGCAAAATAAAAACGCACTTTGATCAATATTTTGCAAGTAAGCCTCAACAATATTGGAAATAAGGTACAATGAGTCTTCCTGAGAGATGGAAGAAGGTAATAGAACAGAACGGTTCATATATAACACAATAAATTAACTTTAAACAACAAATATAGTGTATTCATTTCGCGTAAAAGAAGGAAGAAACTTATGGGACACCCTAATAATATAAAATACAAAGTGGCCAAAGTAATCGTCAGAGCCTAATTAATCAGAGAAGATCAAGTCACGCCAAATCCTCGTCAGCTTATCAGACAATGTGAATGGAATTCGAACTCCTACCGCCGACCATTACTGCATTAATTCACACAGGTACGATCTATTATCGCGCGCGCTCAGTTACACTATAACACCGCGAACTGGTGATAATAATCATATTCTAACTCTACGTGTAGCATTGCATTCGCCTGTAATTACAGACAGCAAACGATCGATGCCCATAATGTACCCCATAATATCACGTCATTATGTCATTACGATAATGGCCGGGACATCACGTATAACCTACTGACGCGTCCGTTCCGAGACTCTATGTGATTCCGCCGCCTTGAGGAACGGTTACCTATTTCTCGAGGTGGCAGACCGGCACTTACCAGTGTCTTCGGACGTAGCTACCCTGCTAACCGACACCCTAGAAATTATCTCGGTTTCTCTGTTCTCCTCGGCTCGAGATTAATTGCAGCCGGTTGGCTTGCAAACGTTACGAATAATAGTCGAGGCAGAAACGCGGGGCGAGTTGCGAAGTCGCTATTAAAATTTTGGACGCAGCTGATACCTGCAATTAACATCGGAAGTAGGCAAGATCGGGGTAAGATGGCTGTGCCGAGTGAAAGTGGCTGGGACGAACAGAGATTTCGGTACGAGAAAAGTATACTTTTTGTTACTTTTTCTTGAAATTAAACACTATTTAAACTAATAGTGTAACCCATTTGGACGATTAGATCTCGCGGAATATTTTAGAAGAGTTTAGTGCAATACCTAATACTTCTCCATAGTTTCCATAGTACTGTTATTAACTGCAACGTAGAAATTGTATTGTTTAAAAAGCAACTTGATACCATATTTGACGATTGATTCTAATTTTGGGAAGAACACAGTGCACGAATTAATTACTTGCATTCGCGTCAATTGGCGTGTTAATTATACATTTATATGTATATTCTTCGTTTATATAAAATCATATTATATTGATTTATGCAGTTAAATGCGCACGCGAGAACATCTTGTACACTTCTACAATGAAATCTGCGTATTACAACGGAAATGCAACTACGTATTGGAATGGTCCTATGCATGCGTATACTTGATTCAGACCAGAGCCTACGACGATTTAATTAATGCATCGTACAGATAAAACAACATGCTTCATTGCGGATCATGCTGATTTTACCTAATTAGACGTGAACGTTTGGAGCCTCCGGCTACTAACTTGCTAACGACATGCCATCACACATAATATTGTAATCTGATAGAGTCCTTGCACCATTAACCCCCAATGACTTAGATAATATGGAAAGCGAAATTTACTCCCGCTTACTGACTCGCATTTACGCTACGGAATGTTTCACACATCGCAAACATTTCGCAATCAATTAAATCTTGCACTGCTTTCACGAGCTTCTACAATTAAAATTTGAATACTGTTCCACTTGGGCTTTAATTCCTTAGAACCTTCATCCGAACATTCATTCTTTGAATATGGAGTCATTGAATTTTGCATCTCGATATCTTCCTTTTAACCCCTTGCACTACAATTTCTTTCACGTTGAGTTGATTAGTACTTATTCGTCCTTAACAATTTCCCTAATAGGACCAGGCAATTTGTTTCATGTATTGTCTTAATTTAATTTCGTTTCTAGACGTGGATAACAGAAGAGTGCAATTTTGCTTCGACTTAAAAGAAATTAATAATATTCATATTTAGTAGATCTTGCACGAAATCTGTATGACGAGTCTGACTCGTTATTATAGTGCAAGGGGTTAACTAGAAATATACTAAGTAACAAGGATGAAACATGGAGAGAGATTTTTATCCATGGATAAATACAGCAGACTATAGTATAAAGCATTACAGAATTATAAGATTCATATTTTAATCTATTTTTATGTTTACGTGTATTTATCTTTTCTACTTTTAAAAGTAGAAATTCTAAAACTGTTAACTAGATCGCAGATTTCATGCATTTAAGATAAAAGTGAATAGATCTGGTACCAAAATGTTAAGACGTTAGAAGAATTTAAGAATACATTGACTACTTAATATACAGGGTGGGTCGGAATTCGTAGTAAAACCGAGCAGTGGGCGATTCTACGTGGAAAAATTAGAAAAAATTTGGTATAACATTTTTTTATCCGGGGCTCTGTTTTCGAGAAAATCGACTTTAATACTATTTCTACCGCAATTTTCTATATAACTATTTCGATCAAAAGGTGTTTTTTAACACCTTTGCGTTTAAGTGCAAATAATTGCCAAAACTGTTGGGATTTCAAATTGTCAGGTAAATATACATAATGTAGATAATGTACATAATTTGAGCAATATATCAATAAATCAGTACATATATATTACAAATATATTGCTCATGTTATCTGTATTTACCTGACAATTCTCATACAAACGACTTGTGTTTGTAAGAAAATTGGTTATTGCTATTTTGTTTATAGCATCTGAGTATTTTTCTGTGTGTATATATGTGATTGCGAAATTCGTTCTCAAAAGTATGACCTAATTGGATTGAACTTCCTACCTAACTTTAGGAGACTTTATAAGTCTTTTCTTAGTATAGAATGAGTGCTGAAAAAGATACAATGATTTTTATAGATATGTACATGTCTATAAAATTGGAGAACAAAAGGCGTCATTCAAATTTTTTAGAACTAGTCACTGCAATGATCTGCACTAAAATGTGAAAAAAGCGAATATCAAAATTATGCAGCAACTCCTGGCGTTACAACTGAAATAGAGATTCTCTAACGTGATTATAATCGATATCGTCGCAGAAAATGGTGTTGATATTTATATGTTAAATCGTTTAAAATTAGACACCATTATGAAATCCTCAAGGTGTCAAAAGATACCTTATGGTAATAATAGATATACAATATGCACGTTTTTAGATCCAGGATGGATTGGAGAAAAATAATATCACTAAATTAATTTAATTGTTGTACGAAAAGTCAAGAAATTCGTTGTGGAGAAATAATTAAACTTAGAGAATAATTTGAAGTCAATAAGAAAATAATTTGAAGTGTTTAGAAATATTAATTGTTGCGAGCAATGTAGTAAATGGACGGAGGCAACTGCGGTAATAGAATATATGACAACTAAATCCTCTACAAAGATGAACAAACAACTACGCACTATTAAATCACAGTGTTGAATTGCAATAAAATAGAATCTGTCGATTTGAACAGCCAAACATAGTTTGATGAAGTATTTTGCTATCTCTGTGCACCTACGAGCACTGACATCTCATAAGATTCTATAATATTCCAAATGTCATAGCTAAAAAAATCGTTCTCAATCAATTAGTTTACCCATAAACTTTCACGCACTCCATAAAACTCAGCGTCTACGAAGTCCATTAAAAATGCGAAATAAATCACGGGCTCCAGCAACTCGCTAAACTCTTTATTAGAGAGAGAGAGAGAGAGCGATAGTGTATGTGCTACATGCATGACATCCGCCGCGACCAGGGCTGGATCCGCAGACAGGTCGTCAACAATTCACGGCTGGCCAGCGCAGCGTCCGTTCTCGAGTAAATCATCGCGCCGGAAATCGCATCGGTCGCGCGAAACAGCCGCCAAAGAAGAGGCGGAAAAAAACTGCATTCCAAGTTTCATCGAATTCTGTATAATCAACATCCGCTCGACAATTTCACGCGGTCGTACAACGAGCGCCAATTTCCGCGGCGATCGCGCGATTCACGGGAATTCCTGGTGGGCCGATGAAACAATATCGGTGATGTAACAACGCCAGAATACTTCGTCAGTTTTCAATCGCGATTGAGGGATCCACGAGTCGATCGTTATACGGGCGCACGAAAAAAAAAAAGGAAAATATAACGATCTCCCTCCCTTCGCGGCTCGCCGAACGACAGATTTCCTTTTGCAGCCGCGACGGTAGGGGGAGGTTAATCGCTCTTTGATGCGCGACTGCTTTTCCCGACGTGCAATCTGCACTTTGTACTACCCCTTTGGAATCGCACCTGTTTCGACTGGCCCTTTTTTCCAGCTGTTTTTTTCACCTCCCTCCGTTCACCTGGCTCGACCACAGCCGTAGCCTGATTGCCGACGTAGTATAACGAGGGGCTACGCGTAAACGCAACCGCGGTCCGCGTCGAGTGGTGAACGCACTCTCGTGACCCCAGATCGAATGGAGTTTCCCTGTCCTCCCGGGGATCCAGCGACCGACGATCGTTCACCGAACAATTCATTTCTTCGATCCACTTCTGTCGGCTCGGATTCCAGCGAGATCGAGAGGAAGAACTTGCCCGTACTCGTGGTTTTACCGGCCGGGTCCTTCAACCGTCGACGGACGATCACGGCTATTGCCCTTTGTTCACCGTGTACGTATTATACACGGTTTGTCCGGAAGCCAGAGAACATGACGAAAGTGTCGATAAGTCCGCGATGTCGAACACAAAGTATTAAATTGCCAATTTTGTCGACGCCTCTCCAGCGAATCCGTCGTCGCTCCCTATCGGCGCGGTCTGAGATGCCCGATTGGTACACAAGTCTTGCCTCCTATGTGATCTAACACGTTTACTGCCAAGAAGGTGTCGTGATCCACGCCTCGTGTAAAAATAAGTCGAAAATCTAGAATAAAAATTAATGGCGTAGCGCTTTGTTTTCGAGGAGGTCCAGTTCGTTGTTTTAGCAAGTGCGCATGAAATAAACGAGAGTTGAATAGTACCATGTACTAGTATACGCTGTAAATAGGCAATACAGTAAAACCTCTTTTTGTGCGGTGGATAGGGACCGCATAAAAGAAATCGTACAAAAAAAATATTCGGTAATTTTATAAATACTTACATATTATAAACAACTTTGTACGATATACTACCTAATTTTTTTTATGCGGCGGACAGGGACCGCATAAAAAAAGTCGCACTTAGAAAATACATCAATTATTTGCGAAATATAGATGTGAAAATGCTTTCAATCAAATTAAATAATTAAATTAGACTTGGAGAAATTGTAAAAATATTTTATTCTTCTTTGTACATATACAGTACATGGGGAAGTTTTCAAAATGCATATTAAGTATGTACAGTAAAACCTCTTTTTGTGCGGTCCTTTTTTATACGATTTTATTTTTGTTTTAATCCAAAACGCGCATCTTCTTGTGATGAATTATTCCAAAATCGCTTTCGTCGCTTGAATATGTGATTTCAATTGATTGGTTTGGTACCATAAAGTCCGTGATCAGTTTTTGTGACGAAGGTCGATTGGTCAATTCCTTGTAAACGTCACGATAGTGAGACATGCACGATCTAAGCTCATCTTGGAATTTCTTGCTTCTTTCCGCATTGGAATCTATTTTAAGAAAATGCGTTTCCAATTTTTTAGACATCTGGAGCCCTGCATATATTTTGTCTGCTGTAATAGATTCCAGTTCTTCTTGTCCATCTTCATAATCTGTCAGATTATTAATAATGTCACTATCATTGACAGGTTGGTCCTCAATCATTTCGTCTAGATCATTTTCGCCGAAAGTATCAAATCCTTCTCCGCTGATGTTATGTGCGAGCGCAGTAATCGTACCTGATTCAGTTTTTTGCTAATAAAAACCATAAGTTTTATGAACGTGGGATTATGATGCTGCCTGAAAGATGGCAACAGGTCATTGATCAAAATGGGCAATACATTACAGAATAAAGTTATTTAGTTCCATGAAAAAATTGTCTTTGATTTTCTAACAAAAATCCGCAATTACTTAGTTGCCAACCCAATAGATACCGCATAAAAATAAATCGCACAAAAGAAATCGCACAAAAATAAAATCGCACAAAACAAATCGCACAAAAATAAAATCGTATAAAAAAGGACCGCACAAAAAGAGGTTTTACTGTACTATTCTATCGTGACGTATTAGAATAACCTAACTTTGAACAATTAAGCTTGGACGATTCACTATATAATTTTTCAATTACTGTACAAATACGAAAAAATTAAAACAAGTCGGGACAAATGAGAAATGAAGATCCAAATGAATTGTTCATTGAAATGACAACCGAATGATGTCTGCACATTTAAGTTGATTTAAATGAGACACTTTCCATATGTATTTTATTTCTTGCATGCGAGTGAAAAACTTACATTTCATTTGTTTTAAAAGACGACAATGAGTCAATTCATGTGTGGCATTAATTTCAAATTTAAGTAAAAATCACAATGTTACGTAAAATCGATCTTGAAAAAATCACGGGAGAGTAGGTGCAGAAAATACGAAATCCAATTGCCATAACCGTAGGCAATTGTTAGAAGAGGAATAACGCACGGTCGAATGATTAATAATCGATAAAATTATCGATATTGGAGACATCCGATTCTCGACTGTTCGCGTTTGTCACAATCTCTGGGATCGCAGCGGATCAATATTACTGACTATTGGAACATAAGTTAACTCCGAGGGCGGTCCAGATGAAACAATCCACTCGCATCTTAATTACACCGCCATAATTTAACGGGGACAGAGTCCCAGCGCCAACGTTTGGCGAGTCTGTAGATTATAGTTGATGTCCTGAATGCGTGCGACGATTATCGCAAACAATGCCGACGGTATTGAGTGGCCCTGGCAAACAAGAGGCGGCACTGGCTCTTAAGTGGACGCGCCGAATGGCGCTTTGACTTCAAACGCGGAAATAATTGTTGATTTAACGTTGTTGCTCTTCCATCGAAGAAATTCTATTCCACTTGGCAACCAGTAACGTAACGCGGAATGGCGGATACCATTTCGATAACCCTAGACATTTACCATGTCTTTTAACTCTGAACAGAAAAACTATTATCGAAACAATTGATTTAAATTGTTAATCTAAACTACTACCTGCGTTCCTTGTTAATCGTCAAAGGACAGAAAAAAATGATTGTTACGTTAGCATTGAAATATTTGTTGAACTTGTGTTAAATTAAAATCACAATCTCATATAATGAACTACAATAGCGCTTACCCAGAGAATGTAGCCGACCACGCAAGTGAAAAACGCAATCATGATTCCATAAACTGTAGGCAAAGTTTCCTCGTTGGACTTTTCCTCTTCCATATTATTACACCATCTTGAGCTTTACAACCACAAACCCTATAAATCACCAGGCATGAAGGAATTACAATAGAATACACCTCGCATTCGTTTCATTGTCAGTAATGGAAGATGTTGCACTTCTGTGTTTAATCAACCTCAAGCAATCATTCCATTAATTATATGGAAAGTACGTGTTCCTTTGAAATGATAATTCTAATGTGCATGTAGCACTAACAAACAATTATTAACTAAACAGTCGCAGTATCTATCTCCAAAAATAAAACATGAAAAGACAACTGTATTCTATTTTATTAAATGGTTCAACTGATTAAGGGTGTTAAAGCTGTCCTTTAGTCGATTTAAACAACTGATGTGTTATCATAAACAGAAAACGTTTTCTGTAAAACGTTCTATCGTGAAATGGTTATGTTAATTTAATGGTTTATGCTTGATTTTACCTATTCAAATGCACGTTTAAATTTTGAGAAAGAATGTAACATACTAAAGCTACCAATACGTATTTTTAAGGGTGTTTTCCGAAGATTCTAGTTCAAAAAAAATAAAAACCTCCAAAAACTGCAGTTTTACATAAAGCTAATTCTATTAATGACACATTTAAACAGTACTCGCACATATTACGTTCTTCGCAAATTTTGAATTACAAAGCTACGCGCAACACCGTCATTTTTATTTGAACTTTTGTATCATGGAAACTAATGAGAAGAGAAATATTTCTCCGAAAACGTCTGGTTGAATTATTCAAATTTCATTTCGCAAAAAAAAAGCGTAACGTCTTCGGATCACGTAATTAATAGAAGTTAGATGGAAATGGAAGTTCCTGTTTGCTGAAACAGTGTAATGAGTTGGAGACTGGAAAATGATCGGTTGCCCGCTGACGAGCTCAATATTTACCGCTTCCTTAATATTTTAATTCGTGCAAAACCAACGGAAACTTTAATCGAGAATAGTTTTCGCGGAGTTTGATGCAACAGCAACTGTCACGGAAGGATAAAGCACCTTGCGCGCGGCAATTTAAAATTTCGTAACAGTTTGTGAATTATATAAACTTGAAGAAAAATCAATTTAAATTCACTTCTCACGGAGACACGAGACGGTCCGAGCGGGGTCTCCGAGGATCCCGAGATACTCGACGCGGATCCTCTTTACCGGAAAGAAACTTTCATCTTCAACAAATAGCTACATGAATTCCTGTTGTCCGGCGGCAACAGTAAATCGATAAATCTGCTTCCGTGCAGCTATTTGCCGGCAAAGCGTTCGACCAGGAAACAGGAGAAAACGTCGAAGCACCGCGGGAAGGAAAAGGAAGCAGACGATTCCCGTTGGCTTCCCAGAAAGAGATTTATGGTGGTCACTTATCGTAAGTGACCTCATATACTCGATCATTTACAACCTCTAGAAACGAACACAGGTTTTTGTTTTTGCTCTTTTTGCAAGCCGACTTTTCTCCCGTCCGACTGTTTCCCTTTCTCTTTCGCGAGTAAGAACGTACCCCATAAACATGACCTTGACGCGAACGGAGGCTTTGGTATTATCCAAGTAATTTATCTCGAATTTCAAATGTAACAAGAAGATGAAGATTTTAATATATTTATTTAGATGTTATTTTTAAATAATTTTAACTCGTTTGCGTATTATTTTGTTATGCTATGAAATTGTCTGTCAATAATTTCTCGCTTTATTGCTCCGTGTTTGTCAGTTTGCACTTGAATACTTTTTTAAATATTTTCTAATGAAGCATTAACTTACGTGTAATTTACTATTGCTATAGTAATGGGTTCACCATAGTTTGGAGTAGTCAAATGTAGACACTATTCAGAAAATTACGTATGTTTAAGAAAACTGTTATTAAAATTGTATAAATAACGATCTTGACATATTGTAACATTATAGAAGTCGAAAATGTTGCTCCGTTTATGTAAATATCTAGGTATTGGAACAAGTTATGTTGGGCTAGCGAAGTTTTCTGTAAAGCTTATGAAAAAGTTTAAGAAAGTACTGAACGAATAATGATCATTATCCAATAAAACAAATCGTCCTAGGTAAGATTGTTTATAACTATTTTATAGTTTCAATTTCAGTGCTCATTTACTGTGTGCAGTAAACTAGACCTATTTTTCGTTCGATCTTAGTTACTGTACTACAGAGTAGGCCTACATAACCTCAAATTGCAAATCATCTCTATCACATCCTTAAACAGGAGAAACCTAGATATAAAATTTTATTAAAGCAATCATCCCTAATGTGAACTTGTTAATGACTTATTATGGCATTACATTTATTTTATAAAAATTAACGTTTATTAAAATATATTAAATAAAACTGCTTAATAAAAAAAAGGTGGAGCACAGTACATCTTGATCATAGACACACAATAACTGGCGCCACAAAAGAAAGTTATTATGATATCAAAAGAAAGTTAAAGATTTGTATATAATATGGGGAAATTTATATCAATAGAAGCATTTTTGAAGTTAACTTTTAAGTACTTAAGCAGCGTCAATTAAATTGCTAAAGTTGCTTCCAGCAACGAAAACTCCTGAAGTTCGTCAACAGGGCACAGTAATTGGCTCTTCTGCCCTACTTCGTCTCGCGTAGAAAATTTAAGTGGAGTTTAAAAATTCCAAAATTCGTCGGAGTGTATTCGCAAGCTGATGTATTGTATTTTAAGCTGACCCATTCGATTACGCAAATTTCAGTATCAACAATCATTGCTGTCATCAACATTCCTCGAAGCAGTAAACAACAGAGACAATCTGCCAAAATATTATCTCCAGCATAGACGACGTTATTACTCGCAAGGGAAACAAAATTTGGCCAGCACCGAAGATTCGAAAACACTTGCCAGCAACCCCCTAGCGCAAAGAGTGTCACAGAGTTCTGACGGAACGAATCACCGTAATTCACGAACGATAGTTTCACTATCGGCGAAGTTCTTTAAAAAATTCACGGCGGAACATTCGGCTCGGGAGTGGACGGCGATACCGAATCACTTTTCCGTTCGGAAAACATCGAACGAGGCAGCGTAACGGTCACGCAGATGCTTCGATGACGAGGGATCGACACTGACTGATCCCCGATAATAGCTCTCTCTATTTTGAACAGCGACGGTCAAAGTCAACGATCCCGATCGAACGCGAAAAGGGTGGAAGGTGAAAAATCGGAAAAGCATCTCGCCCCTGAAAGGAATGGCTTGTCGGGCGAGGCTCGCGGGGCCACTGGTTTTCGAGCCTAATTTCTGGTTTCTCCCAGACTACTGGACGCGGAAACGCGTATTAATAGTACGGTGGAAATGGAATCTAGGCGAGCAACGGGGGAAACAGCGGCGGACAAGCTCACCTACGGGCCTCGATCGAGGGTGAAACGTATTCGCGACGAGCGAGAGCCGATGTTCGACGATTTATTGTTGCCCGGCAGTCGGATCAATCGATTCTACACACGCGAACACGTGTTTCTAGCCGTGTCTAGACGAGCTTTTAAAAGTCGCGGATCACTGACTTCCTCTTTTTATTTTCATTTCGAATACAGTGTCGACGTGGCGCGACGCGAAAATCGGAATTGGAACCGGACTTCTGACGCACCTTTTAATTGATTTCGCGTGACCAGAACACGCTGAATTTTCGCGATTTCTTTCTCGGAAATTCGCTACTCGTGGGAATTGTTGGACGCTCACTTTTCCCGTTTCATCTAGAAACTTTAAGTGCTCTATTGGGAATTTCATAAAAGTTTTCTAAAGAAATTCACGGGAAGCTCGCTATAAATGGAATTATAAATACGTACGCGTATTAAATGCTGATTCGTTTACTATAATAATTCACACGAATCATGCGAATGTATTTCAACTGCTTCAGCGTCTTTTCAATCGTATAGTAATTGTAACAAAAAGTGTTTTAAGAGCTCGGTGACAAACAAAACGTACAAATGTAAACGTGCTTTGTGTCTTTGAAATTTAATTGTTAAATTCTAGGAAGGTTTCAAACATAGCGCAAGCTTTCAATAATTATATCATGATAAACATATAGTAATACATGTATAATAATATATAGTAATATATAGTAATATATTGTAACATATTGTAAAACATAGCAATATGTCTTATTATACAAGGTGGCCGGAATTCGTAATACAACCGAACAGCGAATGTACGAGAAAAAATAAGAAAAAAATTTGGTATAACATTTTTTTAATCGGGGTTCCGTTTTCGAGAAAATCGTCTTTAAAGTTTGTCCATTTTTGTAAAGGATTTAATTTAAAAAATGTTATACCGTATCCTATTTTTTCACTTAGAATCGCCATCTGCCGGGCTGTACTACAAATTCCAAACCACTCTGTATAGTAATTGTATACGTATAGTAATTAATTTACTATAGTAATTTACGTATTAACATATGACAACATAGTAATATCTAAAATAGTAGAGCACTATAGTGCTCCAGTGTACCAAACAGATGTATTCGTCACTTCGCATGGGAGAAGTGTAGACGTGACTGCGCCCATTAAGAAGTTCACGAGTACAGTTCTGATAATAGGACCAGCGGCTGAATAGAAAACTTAATAAAACACTTGTAGTTCGTGCGTCAAATATTTCTCGACGCAGCCATGAATATGTTAATCTCGAAACTGAGGAGTTTCGTTCAGTTTCGAACAAAGTGCCATCTCCGTAAAGCGAAGTTGTGTCATTTACGTCTTCCATAAGTATTCAAATGTAAATTGAAACCCGTTGAAAATCTGTAAGAACGCGGCAACTGGAACGGACCTGGTACAATTTCAAAGATTTATTTCCCAACAGCGATGAACTAACTTGTCCTTAGCAAAATCTTCGCTCAATGTTAATGCAAGTCGTGAAATGTTTCCCAACCAATTCGGCTTCTACAGCGTCACACAACATCTCGCTAGATGACTAAAACTAAATATTTACTTTGTAAACTCCCAAAAGTCTTCGATTTTCAATTTTATAATCAAATTTCATTCTATAATACCCGTGTCGCTTATATTCAATACCACCACATGAAAATAAGCTGTAAATAAATAAAAAGCAATCTATAGTTAGCATTATTATCAGAATAATTATGAGAAGAATTTGTTACATTAGAATTCCTCACCGGTATTAAAATTATTACAATAACAAATTCTTTTTCAAGAAATAGCCGCAAATGTCTACATAACTTTTGCTATGATAATTCTTATAATGATCTCGTAATTGTCTTCATAATATTTTTATCTGTCTGTTGCATATGTATTGTAAACTCTTATCGGCAATATAACAGAAGATTGTTAATTAAATATTTTCAATCTGTGAAGCTACAAACACATTTCATACTTTGATTATCTCTCGATACATATGTGAAGTGTGACAACAATTTAATTGGAGGCTGAACGTAACAAATTAATATAATTACCAATAGTAATCCGTTTAATAAACTAATAATTAGGTATTTGGATATTATAACTGTAATCGACAGTGTAAATGCTGGTATGAGACAGTTAGAATGGCAAAAGCACGTTTGGGTCGTTGGAAAAGTGGTGGAAATTACCGTGATACCTCTAACCATTAGTTTCACAAACATTGAAACCCGCAGTTGCATTGATTTATTGTTCGGAACAGTAAAAGTTGTCAGTAAAATAACCGCGCAAACAACAAAACACGCGTTTATGGGGAAATTTCATATCGCCGTTCGATAAGTTATTCTATTATACCTGTATTTTAATTTTGGGAGCCACGTAACGATTAACGTAAACTGCAACAACGATCAGATTACCGTTGTTGTATCTTCATTCAGCCGAATTCGAACGCAATACCGACGGTATCGAGAATAATCGGCTGGCTGCTGGTGAAAAAGTTATCAACGCGTTGGAGGCAATCGCGAATCCAATTACGATCGACAGCTCGTGCACAGCTTCTGCGTTCTCGATTTGCATTCCCTTTTTTTTTACAACGTACGGAATTGAGCAACGAAAAATATCTACGAGCGGGTTGTATTTTAATTATCAATAGCGCGGTGAATTATTGTTAAGTGCTGCATTGGCGTTAACTTATGAAAATTTTAAACATAGGATCTGACATTTTCAGAATTTTCATTTAGTCTAGTACATATATGTATTGGAGAATTGATAGTTTTGAATAGTTTTCTCTTGGCTTTCTTCACATTTATTATTCTGTATATGAAGTTACAAATATAGTTTCTTAATTATAATTAACGCTGTAAATTATTGTTAACTGTCTTCTCGCTGTCCCATCGAACTATCTTACCTCAATACACTAAACATGTACACGTAGATTTTTACAAACAGTCCACTGACTTATAGAGTTTTACTCAAAAGAGTGTTATTAATAAACAAATTTAGAAAACATTAATTTTGTAGCATTGAAGTCTATTTAACATTATCGTATGTTTAAAACTATTGGAGAATCTATAGGTTCTGTATCAAACATATGATAATACACGTGTAATTAAAAAACAACGAAAAGAAAATGATGGTTATTTAAACACGATGGTACCGGGAAAATTTAGTTTGACATTTCAGAAAGTTGCTTTCACGTTTATTCAAACATAATAATTGCAACGTCTCTCATCTTTTCTGGGATTGTTTGCAGCGGACGAAGGTAGTTTCCGGAACTGCGACGATCCAATTTGTGTTACAGCATGGTGTTGCACGCACGGGTATATTATGATACACGATTTATTTCGGAAACCCTTGGAACTGTTTTAGGAAGCCACAATCTGTTGCAACAATTCCCCATGAAGTCAGTGGTCCGCCAAACATATATAGAATTCCGTGTATTTGACCGAATGGCGCACGGTTACACCGTTTCCCTTCGTGTTTTACTACGAGCCAATAAAGCACGTTTAAGCTTCTTTAACAGGTGTATTATTTTATGAACTGTGCAGTGATTATCTCTCTCGAAGGACGACACAGAACAATTGCAAAGTATTAGAATCTAAGTTCTAAAGTTTCATTTTCATTTCTCCATTTGAAAACCTAATGCGACGACAATTAACTTGATTTCTGTATAGCGTTGCATACAAACATAATTTCACAATAGCTGGACGTAACAATAACACTTTGTTTCCTAGAATATAGTAACTATGCACGCGCTATTCCTCGTTGGTGGAAGAAATTCACGAATAGAGACAACCAATTTACAAACGAAGTATGCGAACAAGGAGGAAATGTAATTTTTACTATCACGAAATTGAGAATTAGTTGAGAAATTATGTTGGTTAAGGCGCTGCTTCGTTTATATAAACGAAAATAATGTCTACCTAAACTTAGGAAAGATCAGCGATTTAGGGGAGAGTTGTCATAATCGTACCACTTAAGCAAATTTGAAAACAAGTAAAACTGGTAATCTTAATTATAAAAGTAATCGTTTAGAGTAATATGATGACATGCTATTTAAACATTTTCCACCTTTATAAATGTGTAAAACGGCTTATTATTAACTTGAATTTCAATTTTCATAAAGGTTGGGAAAGTACGATTTTAGCAGCCTGTATCCTAAATCGTACCTCTGTTGTAACTACTATAATGCCTAATTACACGGTTTAGAAAGTGTATTGCTGAAGGTGAAAAGTGGAATATGGTCATTTATAGAATGATTTGAGTTTAATTTATATATTTATTTGTTACAGAAATGAATAGTTATCAAAAATCGAATACATTGAGGACAATAATTCTTCATATAAATTGCAGAACCATAAATTGACCGATACCAGTACGATTTGGACAACTTGCTCGCTGCTTCAAAAAACGCGATTATTTAATTTCGAAATAAATTTTAATATGCTTTTAGAATTCTCATAAGTACTGCACGTAATCGAAGCTAATATTAGCATAAAAATAAATACGATTGTATTATTACTTAAATAGACAATGCGTATCTACATTGCTAAAATTGTACATTAGTCTTACTTATTTCTCAGAAGCTGGCGGGGAAACACGTCCTTGCGTATCACAAAATATTAAGAACAAATTACGATTGACTGAGTTTTTAAGAGCTGTCGCTAATTGCCGCCACAATTCAATTTTAAGCGAACTTTAAATGCAATTTAAGAAACTGATACGATGTTGGCAACTTCCCCCTACAACCTAATACATCCGCAATCGATATAGCATCATTTCATTTCGAAATCATTCGACGAATTGTAGTGTGCATAAAACGGTAATTCCGCTAGTCGGACGGCCCGAAGTGTTCGCCCTTTGAATAAATTGCCAATTAAGCGAAACTCCGCGGAAATGATCCCGAGCCAGCGTCCGCGACCCGCGGAAAACGCACATACGCAGCCCGAAATTATCAAAGCACACCTAACCGACAAATTGCAAAAACAAACAGTCCGTGGAGAACGCGGCCGGCTCGCAACATCAGCGCTGCACCAAGATGGCTCCCGATGAACGCATCAGGGGCGTCCTTCGGTCGCACATAAAATGCAATTTGGTGGGTGTCAGACGGCCGTTACTGTTGCCCGCTCTGCTTCCCCGACCGGACGCGTTACGAAATTTAATTGGATTTATCGATCGGTTTTCTGATTCCCATTTCCCGCCCCCGAACCGCCACCCGTTTCGCCCCTGAACCTCCCCCGCTGTCCACAGAACCACGTGAAAATCCGGCCTGTGCTGCCGGAGTGTAATCGACATCGTAAACCCGACGATCGGTGATTTCCTTCACCGTTTGGTAGAAAATTTTTCATGCAGTTTGCTTGATACCCTTCGATCGACAATGGCCAGCAGTTTTTATACCTGCCTCTCGCGCAAATTCACAGCGCGCGATTGATGTAATGCGTATTCAAGTCACTGGGAATTTACTTTCCTCGCTGTTCCTGGCGATTCGATCAGGCGATTGATATTTTGTTTCGGATTTTTATTTTCGGAAATTTACATTTTTGTGTGTCTACGCTTAATTGAACGCCTAACCTTTTGCACTCGAAGCTGTTTTAACTGCAAATCTGAGATAATATTTGTTTAAATTATTGAAATTGAGTCTTGTGACTCATACGACAGTTACACTTTTAACAGTCTTTTATATCGAAACTTTAATATAAAATATAAATATTACCTAATTAATATATTAATAGTTAATATAAAAATTACCTTCAGGCGTGATACGTATAATAATTTAATTACGAATTTTAAAGAAGCCGTTTAAAATCATTTTTAGAGCTTATGGCGGACTTAGACTCCATTTTTCTAACGAATATCAAGTTTTCCGAGCGAATGACACTCGTATTAGTTAACAGGATATATAATATGTTAATAGGATATGTTAGTATTAGAATACGATACATAACTTCTAATATTAATAGTAATAACTTCTAATATTAATATTAATATAAAACTAATTGGACGTCTAGGAAACCTCCGCCGCTAG
Organism: Augochlorella aurata; assembly: GCA_028455555.1. Taxonomy (NCBI): domain Eukaryota; kingdom Metazoa; phylum Arthropoda; class Insecta; order Hymenoptera; family Halictidae; genus Augochlorella; species Augochlorella aurata. The sequence continues at coordinate 4,086,802 of CM052148.1, forward strand.
TATTGATTTAATCCCATTGGTTTAATTCCAGCTACATCCTGAACTGTTCCAGCACTGCTTTGTATATCATTGTTTAAATTTACTTTAGAAGAATAATATCAGTTACAGAATAAACACGACCCTTCGCGCGCAAATAAAAGGGGAATAATAATAATCCCAATTCATGAATCCACGTTTGTGAAGTATATATGAAAATGTAGAATAATTTCAGCAATATTACCTTCATTATTTACTGCATTTGTGAAGATTGCAGATGATAATTATACTATGAGAGATAACGTATTCTTCTGTAAATCGTAATATCTGTAATTTGTTCAAAGTATTTCAGCTTTAGAAATAATAATTGTAATACTTCAAGATATAAAACGATCCTTCTGTTGTACCGAGCGAAACTCATTTATCTTGTAACATAGGCGACAGATAAGGATCATAATCTATAATACATTTTCGGTTCACAATGACCTGGAAAACATGATGGAAAAGTTTGTTAGCTACCTCGCGGGACACGTTGTCTAGAGTTCCAAGACTTGAAGACGGTATCAAGGGTGATAGCCTGCTTATGAACCTTCCTTATGTTGCTCTAGCAAAGTTTATAACCTTAACTACCGAACCTTCCTTAATTACTTATCATCGTCTACAAACGTCTTGCCTGCACACTTTGCTAACTTTCTGTCACCCGCTTCACTAGCT
>CM052148.1:4087591-4110162 GCA_028455555.1 Augochlorella aurata
AACATTTTCTGAGATTTTACTGACTGATATTTTATTTCTCGTATTTGAAGGCAATTCTTGGGACAGAGGGACTAGTATCTCGATATCTCAGCTTTTTCTCTCCCAATTTCCATGGACTAATTTTACGCGCACAATGACACGGTTAAACAGTTGTTAAAATGGTTATATACTGCTTTAAAAGAATAAGTCGCTATATTTTTAGACGTTCTGGTCGTAAAAAAGGTTACACGATTCGACTACCATTGCGAGCTAGAAAAACCACGTATCAAAACCACAAAGTTACTAACGTGAAACTACTATTTCTACATTCCAGAAGGAATAGAATACAGCAATTGTCTGAAGCATAAGCTATTTCTAACGCTATTCCCAACAGTATATACATTTTTTTGATAATATGTTAGCACATGTTACTTTTCAAAATAAATAATTCCACATCACCATGGTTAATGTCTTACGCATCAAATGTAATGAAATATTTGTCAACATCTCCTGAATGGACAGGTATTATACGTTCCACGATGCATCTTTCTTTCAACTGAAGTATCAAAGCAAAAGTACGACAGTTACATAGAGATCGGGCTCGCATCGTAAACCATAAACTGACGGATCGGTTTTTGGCGAATAAAACGAGCACTCGTGTATTCTGGAATATTTATGCACAAAGATCGACAGCAAGCGAGTATACCATGGAAATAGTCGTAAGGAACACCAAGCTGTAGGTTCGGGTGAAGGTACGAAGTTTCGGAAAAGGAAGTAATCCCGTTTAATATCAGCCTCCGCAGGCTGATCACGTTTTGAGGCCTGTCATGTTCTAGTCATTTTAGAATTCGAGGGTAGCCTTATGGTCTACATGGTACGGCACTTTAGTAGACGACGTGTTTATACAAGGGAATTTTCTATAAGTCCAAAATACTTTTGCTAGACAAAAGTATTTTGTCTAAAAGTATTTTTTGCCAAAAATATTTTTGCTAGAGAAAATGAAAATTCTAGAAATAATATCGTAACTAAAAGAAATTCAAATTGGGCTAAAATGTTACAATGATCTGTGATATAGCTGAGGTTTCTGGTACTCGTCACCACTAAACATGCTTATTTATTAAATAACTGAATATCTCTCAATTGAACTACTTATTTATAATTAACTACAAATTAAACAAAAGATCATTTTATGTACGATTTTGACGTCTGTCATTGATCTGCTAATCTTTTTGTCGTCATCCACAAACCATAATTTCATGCCGTCGTAATAAGACGTATACAAAATGCGAGTTAACAATGAGATAAATATGCAATCCATAAATATTTTTGGAAATACTTCCTTCGTGATATACATGACTCTTTGCGATTGTTATATTGCTCCTATTGAAATAGTTCTACTACTAAAATTATACTACTAAATCTACTACTAAAATATTGGAGTATTTACTATGATACTGATAGCCTGCTGATACCAGTACATTTAGACACTGCCTCTAGCGTCAGTATGCCGATCATATTTTCCCATTATCTTTCTTCCATTTGAAATTAAACGGTATGCGACTGAATTGCTGCCGAATATGTAATCCGACTATAAAAGAATTTTATAAAAGGATCAATTTCCTTTCATGAAAGAATTGCCATTCTTTGGACAACTCGTCTATTCACCCGGGAAAAACCGAGTTATTGTTCTACGGCCACGGCAGTGAACGAGGCGTAATTATATGCCATGCACCAGCTTCGAGGCACCGACTGACTCGCGGAACAATAGAAGACCCTTCACGTCCAGCACGGTCATATAGCGTAATATCATGCGAAATTCAAACGTTCCTAGTTACGCTTCAGAAAAATCACTTCATTTTGCACGACGATTTAATCAACCCGTTGACCTTCTCAGACCTGGACACATTTTCAATAACATTATTTGGAATAATATATTAAATGACATGCTATTTTATTTTACAATTATTTTAAATAATCGTGAAATTCTTCTTGGAAATTACATGGTGATTTAAATATTAGTTCTGAGTATGATTTGTACTGACATCGTCATTGACGTTTCTATAAGATAGATTGATCAGACTATGTTCAATGATTATTCGATAATAAGAAATATTTTCCTGAAGAATGACACGCCTCTTCAATTTTTCACACTAGCGAAACCACTGGTATATCCTTGCTTTATTTCTATAAATTTTTTATAATTTCGACATGCGGCGTTTTTTCTTACAGCCACGAATATGTATTAGATGTCTAATATAAATTAAAGTGTTCATGAATTTGTCATCCTTTTATTTTTTATCATCCTGTCTTGTCTTTTATCCATCATAAATAATAACATTTGAAAGCACGTGTTTTCATTCATTTCAATCTTATTTCCTTCGATTTTGTCATGTGTCAATATACTTCGTTAATTGAACTAAATAAAAGTTTCCATTGAAAGATACAAAATTTAAATTTGAATCTTAGCTATATTCTCACCATAATTTGGCACAGCCCTGTCTGTTATTCGATTAAAGTATTAATAATAACTTGTAGTAAAACTTAATATAAGACCTACGTTAAATTATGTACGTTTGTTCACTTTTAATTTGAGTTCTCAGATATTGCTAAATCGTAACAAGACTGAATAGAAAAATTATGTCTAACAATCCGTTCTATTCGAATATATTAATAGTAAATTTTTAGCATATCTCAATCACTTTCAAATTATAGTCGATCTACTATAAAGTGAATTTCCTTTGCAATCCTATGCTACTTCAGTGAATAGTGTTTTGGCTGACCGCCGTCCATGAGAAGAGGGCGCCAAAATAAGTCGTGAATATCCAGTCGGTGCGACAGTCAAACCCGAAAACACAAAACTCCATAAGCTGTTTCATCTATTTTCATATTTCAAATCTTGTCTATGTTAGCATAAATGATCCTTATACTCTGCGATGGACTTATTTTATAACCCATTTACCATAAAATATCATTTCCTAGCTTATCGATAGGTAAGCTTCCTTCCTTATCAACAGCACGAAATCAACAGTAGACAACGTAGGAATCTGTTTATCAAGGATCGATAGTACCCAATCTGCTGCTGGTAATGGTAACATACCGACTGTCGGCAATTTATCATACAACTACAAATTAATAACATTAATTTTGTCATGTAAAATATATTTCAGATATCACGATATGTTTAAACAATCGAGGAAAGCGTCATCTATAGTATAACCATCTGTAAAATAAAATATGCAAATTTAATAACATTGTATATAAAGTATGAAACGTTCCTGTAAACAGTATAATTTCCGGGATACTCCAGTCGAAATGAAGGAATTCTTAAGTAACGCTCACAAGTGTGTTGTACGACTTATCTAATGTCACCAGGGAAAGGGTAAAAAACGAACCAGGAAGGAACTAATTTTATGCAAATGAATGGGGCGTGGCGGGGAATTCCTGAATGTATCATTATCATCGGCTCGATATATTACGTCCTACGTGCTGCCATCCGATTACAGGTGCATACGAGTGTGTCCTCGTGCGTATATCGCAGCATACACGGCTGAAGATTTCCTGACGATGCATTTAACCGCGGTGAAACAATGCGATGCACATGGGAGACTTATCATTCGAGGTATCTGATCCGAGAAATTTTTTCCGCCTATGTCATTCAACAGGAAGGCTGCCGATATTCAAAGACTGTACTTTTAAAATCACAAATATTTTTAAAATCACCAATTATACAATTTTCATAACATAATCCATCTATACATATAATAAACAGACTTTTATACATTTATAATAAGAATCCTCAGTCTAGTGATTACAAATGATAATAAAATCTTCAGCGTGCTTAGGAGACTCACACCGCGAGCTGTTTATTTATTTTTAATCCCGAAAGTACTTAAAGAATATTATTTAATTACAGATAATTCCGTCAGAGTCTAAAACATATTATCATTAGAAGTACATGATTCCTACTATGTTCAAGAAATGTTCCATGCGTTCAAAGACTCATGCCAAGCATTGAAATCACCGAGCACGGATCCGCAGCAGTCGATATTAATCAACGTCGTGTGACACATTTACTTGTATTGTGATGGTAAGGAAATTTATGCCGTGGGCATTCTGTGATCGCAAGACTGCTAAACGCAGAATAGTAGCAGAAACACCGCAGGTGCCGATAAAAGTTCTAACTTTTGCGGGATCGCGACGCGATGGCATAACGCGCTCGCGAGATTACAGAACGCGGCGGTGCAATTTTTCAATTTATACCGCGTGAAAAGAAATTTCCGGACTATGAAAGTTTTCTGCAATGTATCTACTAGAGTTCCTGGCGAGTGTACTTTTCCGTGGAAGCCGCGAAAAGGAAAGTTTACGCCGTAAAAGTTTCATACGGCGCGCGCGCACGTGAATGTAAATAATATAATTTCCTTAACTTTCTTATCGCGAATTTTCCCCTCGTGAGCACAGTAATAAATTCGCGTTTCCCTTGTGAATTTTAGACGGCCAGAGTTCTGCGGAACGTCGGGATATTAGATTACGAAGATCTTATTGTGGGTAGTAAAGTAGCTTCGAAACGTTTTCGAGCGATTTACCGATATCTTGAAGATATGTCGGTTCCTAAAAATTCGACTGTCGTGCCAACAATCTCAAAAATTTCATTTCAAGTAAAAGTTTCATCGAATGAAAATTGAAAAGTGAAATTGTATTGCAAAATTGTATTGTTTTGCAGATTCTGATGGAATTCGAAAGAAGCAACAGATTAGCGTAAAAATTAATTTTCAAATCTGAACGAATAATTAAAACGCCCCTGTATAGATGACGTGACAGTCGGACTGTTACAGTTCCGTGAAAGAGAATCGTACTGCGATAAACATGGACCCTTTTTTAAGCGAATCGATATTATGTAGCAATTGATTTAGTAGCATCCGAGCAATCCCGTCGGATTAATTTTCCGCACAGAAGCTATTGAACAACAAACAAATCAATTGCTCGGGGTCTAGTCAGCAAGAACAATTACTTGTTAGTAGTACCAGAACGACAAAACGATGAAATCGACAAGAGTGTACTGCGTGCTTGACATATTGAATAATGAGTCAAGCGGTAGCCTCGTACGGAAATCTGAAATACTGGCAGAAATATTTCTTTTTTCCGCCATCGCGTTGATTGGGTAGGAACGAACCGACGAACCTGGACAGCAATTAATCGATCACGACGGAATATTTTAAGTGATTGATTTTCTCGACGTGCACGGGCACGGCTAACTCAATCGTCCAGCTGGGTCGGCTCCGATGAAATATTACATTACTCGGTCCATTTATCTTATTTACGAAAAAATCCTTTGATGTGGCGTACTCTGCTATTAATAATATTTTGCACGGTATTGACTTTCGTTACAAGTTGATCAAAGAGATTTTCTTCTGAGGAAATATTATCGATGCCGAATAAGTGCCCTTAACGATAACTGGACACTCCTAGATTGGTAATTGACGATAAGTCTTTCGAAGAGTCTTTTGCTTTATCATTGAAAAGGAAGACGAAAAAGTGAAAGTATTACGTAATTGTAGTACTTCGAGTTAGTTGAAGGTTTTTTAATAACTTTTAATAGCGCATCACATTGCAGGAATTGACGTAACTCTACCATTGCTTTAAATTGAAGCACGAATTTTTAAAATCATATTTCTGCGATGATAGGCTTTTAGAAAATGAAACAAAGAAGACGATGTTTTTTACTCTAACAAATGACAATAGCTTCTGTAGGTGATACAGCAGTATTGGATTAGCTAAAATTAATAGTCTCTCATACTGTTTATAGTTATGGATGTATGTGCAAATGTTGCCTTTCTTATCTTTCCTCAGTTCTATACCCGAAGCTTAAAACTCAATGTTATAATTTAGAAATCTTTTTGCAGTGATTCGATATTGACAATCTATGAGCAATGATCTACATTCTAAGACAGGGCTCGGCATTATCGAGCACACAACATTCTGATCGCACAGGCCACGCCTCCTGACTGCCGTCGCGCATTTCGCTCCCCGTGGACGCCGTAATGCTCGGAAGGAGGCGTAGCCCTCGCGATCTGAATGTCAGGTGCTCGATAATTCCGAGTTCTGCTCTCAGGTAAAATTTGAAACGCGAGGGAACATGTGCATCATTTTCAAGAATCTAATTTCGAGATAATAACTGTAATGATTTTTTGTACGACATTGCGACACAAATATTTGCACAAAACTTTCTGAAAACGTACATTTCCGATAGTGTAACAGCCTCTCGCGAATCAATATTTCTGTTTCCTAAATAGCGAACGTTTATTGATTATCCGAAGCGACTACGGTCGCCGGATACGTTCACGACTGGATGAAATTGTTAATCGTTAAGCCGGTCGCAAGGTGAGGGAAAGGTGTCGCGCGATCGTCTCCGAGATCCGTAGCTGACCTAAAGTCAGCGCGCAGGGGTGATAACTTTCCGCGCGAAGCAGCCGACAAAGCAGCTTATATGGCAACTTACGCGGCAACTCGTTTCGCCAAAGCGGTTTCCTATCTTGCGCTATTCGCTCCCATAGAATGCAGAAGGACAGCCGAGGCCTGTCGGCTATATTAGTATACGGCTTGTACAAACAGGCTGAAGTTAGTGTGAAGCCGGTGAAAGAGACGACGGGATACGCAGCAGCGGAGATGCCGAAGAAAACTTCGCAGAGGGTGCATTAAGTCTATCGAATTTCTATCCAAAACGGTGAAAAATTTATACTAAAACTTATAACTAGATTGCCGTTTTTAGACATTTATAATAAAACCGGGTAGGTAAAATTTCATATAATGTCAAATATTAAAAGAATTTAAGGACAAAGAATTAAAGGACTCTGTATTATTTTCAACTCGCTGAAATTATCGATAAAATGATTGATTTTGCATAAAAATCCGGAATACTTTTATAACTACTTAACACATCCTCTGTCGACGATATTTTCATAATTTCCAAAAGTCTATAATTTACAGTTAAAAACCTCTTAATAAATTGTTTAGTTGCTAATTAATTTCAGTCGTGTATCAGAAAATCGTTCCCGGTAACAATATTTAATATTTTTGTTTGGGATTGTCATGTATTAAAAGATTGTTTAGATTCCACTTAGCGCAGCGCATTGAAAATTCCATTAACAGACTTCCGGTAGATGAGGTGCGTCAACTTACTAATTGAAGCAAATTACTGCCACGCCACCACCTCAAAAATTCCCTAAAATGGAAATATTATATTTACCAAATTAAATTTGGAAAGTTAAGCTGTATAATATCAATCACATCTTTAACATTCTTAAATATTGCGCGTCCTAATGGAATCTGAGTAAACAATTTCACTTGTGAGTGACACGGCAATGAAAGTATTAGCAGAGACAATCTTAATCAAACCAGACGATAAACAAATACATAAAATTAGCACCGCCGAACTGCAACTCCTAAAAATCCTACGAAATTAAAGGAATTTACGTAACGAAATGCGAAATATAAAAAAGGAAAACTTAACAGATTGGTACAATCGTCCTTTCTAGGTCCTGAAATTGGGTAATGAAATTCGGTTTGCACAGACATGCCGCATAAACTTGCCAAAATGGCTAATGATTTCTGTTACAGAATAATTAATTTCAAGTAGAAAACCTACGAACAGAATGAAAATGTCTTACCGCCGAGTTGACCGTCTGCACAGACGCCTTGGTCCCCAATCCTGTGAGTCCTCCTAGACACCTACGCGCGCAATCAGGCTCGTTATCCTCGCAAATCGGACAGCCCGCCGTGGAGGACCCACCACCGTGCTCGCGTAGCACGTGATTACTGCTGGTATTGGTCGTGTATCCTTGATCGGAGCTGGCGTTCGAGTTCGGCCGAGACTCGTCCGAGCTGTCGAACGGCTTGATGTTTCTAGGACGATGAACGATTCCCACCGGCTCCCATATTTCGCTGGTCGACGAGGCGTAGTAATTGTTTTCCTTGGTCTCGCGGCTTCTCTCGTCGACGACCTTTCCGCCCCGTGCCACGGTGACCTCCTCTTTCGTCACGATGGACGACTTTACGCTCAAGGATGTCTCGAGCCGCACCGGAGCCCTTTGCAATTATTCCGCGTTACACAGGTATCGTCGTGGATCTCTCCTCGAACGGTTCAACCACGCAGCCGACCGACGAAGTTGCGAGCAAAAGTGGTAACGGAACCTCGCGGTCGTGCCGTTCAAAATCGCTCAAACTACAGGCGCACGAATCTTTGCGAAATGATACCATAAAAAAGCTCTATGGCTGCGCGTTCATATTTTTCGGGTACTTGTTTGGCTGCTTGTCACACTAATCTTTTGATCCGATGTGAATCTGTTTTGAATTCGTTACGCGTATGACTGAGTAATAGAACTTTCCAATAAACCGTCATGGTCGCCTTCTTTAGACCAAATGTCTTCATATTATTTCAATGAAAAACTAACATGTACTTCTATGGAATTTGTGAAATCAAAGAAACGGATAAATTGAACGATACTGGCTAAATAATTATAATTTCTCATATGTATAAATTTTGAAATGTTACATACAAAGCTTTACTAAATATTGTAACTATCTAAAAATGTCTGCAGAAATAATTCATTACGTGTCTGTTATTATGTAGTTAATTGTCACATCAGAAAAAATTTAACAAATCTATGAATATATGTATATCAATCCCTAATCAAACAAATTTTATTGTAATCTCTATTGTTTTCATGTGGAAAACGAATGGCAAATGATTGGAAAAATGTCACCGAATATGGAATATCATTTTATTTTATAATTAAATGAAATTATATAAAAATTAGTTATTTCCAATCGTCACGTTTACATGTATCAAACTTCTCATCGGCAATTAAATATTTAGAATTTCACAAAGTTAAAAATATGCTATCCTGTTTAACAGTGAACACATGTCGGTATAGATACATATGGATACTACAGACAGGTATAGTGACGATAATAATATTAGGTGACTATACCATATTTGTCGACTTTCCTCTAATATCATCGACGAACAAAAAATACAGCTATTAGACGAACATGTGTTCGCTATTAGGGCTAAGCGAGGAGTATCCACGACGATACCTGAGAATTCCTGCCTTAACGAGGATCTGATTGAGCAGATCACACGGTGGCACCTGGCCGGTTATCATGGCCTCGCGAATGGCGACGCCGTCCGGTCCCTCTAGGGGAATCGGCACGCCGTTTATCAGCAACACTTCCTCCTCTCTCACGCTGGATTTCTTTTCGCAATCGACCACCTTCACCCCGGGCCCGAGGATCGACTCCACCGTCGACTGGATCTCGTGATCGTCCATGCCTGCGAACGTATGGCACGTTGGTACGCGAAGCTCGTCGCTGATTTATCGGAACCTTGTGCGAAATCGATATGGACACGGCCACGATTTCTTCTGATGGATTTTCGTGGCTTTCTCAAACGTTCGCGAGATCATGCTCGCATTTAAATCTGTCGATCTAACGTCTGAGGTTTCTATTATTTAAGCAAGCTGAAACCGAAATTTTCATTCGATCTGTAAAAGGATTTTCTTCGATAGCGCGAATAAATGACAACAGCCATTTAGATTTAATTTCAATTCGTGCGTTTTATTTATTTTATAAACTATTAAGTCAGTTTAATTTTACGATTATTGACGATTAGTCAGTTTAATTTTACGACGAATATTTATATATTTAGGATTGATTTCATTACTTTTTTATGTCTGGGAGTATTAGAAAAAATTTCAAGATTTAAGTAACATATATATATATATATATATATATATATATATATATATATATATATATATGTATTTTTTCGTTTCAATTGAAAAAGTTTTTCCACATATTTTTGTTTAAATTTAATCACTTCGTATTACGAAATTTATTATTGCGTACTACGCTGCTGAATGGCATAGAAAATGAAAATTTGTTACTACAATTCCAACAAACAGTTGTTGAATAAACATTGAATTTCCTTCTGCATAAAACCAGTAGAATGAAAGCAACACATGACACTATTTTCAAGGTTTCGATAATTATTGCTGTAGTTATAATTTCAAATTGCTATTTACGATAAAAATTATTTTGCAATTATTATGTAATTATTATTTTAACTACTTATAATATAATTATGCAATTATTATTTGAATTACATATAGCGGAATTATCAACTGTGTAGTAAGATCTACTAACACTTAAACGATCGTATATTATTTCCGTAGGCCTACTCAAAGACCGGCGATTATCTCGTTTGGAAATAGAAAACAAATACATACAGGAAGTTACAAATCTACATATTTATTAACCTTATAACTTATATATTACAAGGGTAGTTTTTGAAATAAGTTTAGTAATTCCGCAGAGTATGATATTTTTGAAAGTTCCTTTATGCATTGGATCTCGAGAAATCTCGTGAGCCATCCTTTAAGCGTTAATTACTAACACTAGCGGGCATGAGAAACACTAAAATCGAAAAAAAATGACTGAGCAATTAGAACGTTGAGAACAGTAATGATAACATCGCAGCGGCGAAGTTTCCTGAAATCAATATCCGTTCTCAAGTTCTGAGTCTCTTGAAATTCCACAGACAGCACAGCATTCGAAGAAACCGAAGCGCGCTGGAAGAAATATACCTTCTTGCAGATCGTGCTCTAAAATGCTTTTGAAGCGACTTGTATTTCCGAAAATAGTTTGCAAACGTGTTGAATATCTCCGTTCAGAAGACAGAATGTCCTGTATTTACGAAAACATTATTATTAATTGTGCTTCCAAATATATAATTATATATTTATATTTATTATTAAAATCATTTCGTAATATTTGGGATATGTAAATTACGCCACATAGCTTTTTTTATTTAACACTTGGTATCTCAGCCGATATTCATGTTGGCTTGCAAGAAAATGCAATCTTTAAAAATTTGTTCACAATATAATGCACACAAATGCAGAATGTAAAGCAGATAATATATTACATTAATTATATTGTTGGTGATATTTTTTCTAAAATATAATGAAATAAATTATAATTAGACTTCGAATTTTCTGCATTTTTAATAAAAAAAATGTGAAACAGTAAAAGAATTCAATTAGAGTTTATTAAAATTCATGAAAGACAAAATATTCATCGAGAAAATTTTTATTTTGTAAAAAGGTCCACAGTGTAATTACAATTCTTAAACATCATTGGCTACGAATTTCAAGTTATGCAAATAAAATATACTCAATTGATTATTATAATAAATTACGTGTCATCTATTTTCAAGTAACTAAATGTTATTGTATAAACGTTATGTATTTATTTTACTGTAAACGTTTAAGAAACCACTATAGTAATTTATGACTTCAATATTGGTCGATGATTAACAAACCTTTTCGCAAAATAAAAATTGTCTGCATTAATTGTGAAAAACAGAAACCGAGTACAAATTTATTTCATTTATTACTAATTTTAGTAAGTTCAAAGTAATATATCGATGTTCTTAATTCCTGTTAATGTTGCTACCATTAATTGTTACCAATTGTTATAAACATCATTAATTGAAACAATGTACGTTTAGTATTAAAGGATTCTTTAAGGATAAACATTAGCTCGACGCACTAAATATGTGGTGAGTAATCATGCACGATATTTGAAAATTTCAAACGTCAACTGATGCTCTGAAATGCTATACGTTATAACATATATAGTACATTGCAGCACCTTTCGGCTACCATGTGTATAAATCAAAAATTTTGGTGGACCTTTTCGAAAGGGTAACAATGTGCACCGCAGCGACAGAACCATACATTGATCGGAGAAACACTAATGTAATAATTTGCACCTGCCCGACTTGGTAGAAGACAAGTCACGCTAAAACACGTTCGAAGGGGACGCCGAGGAATCAGCTGCATACTGAATGCAAATGAAGTCACAACGGAAAAGAAGAGAGGACGATACAGAAGATTGCGGAATCCTGGGCTTCAGGCATTTTCAATCTGTTTAAGTCGTTCAGGTAGAACGTTTTACGACCCGCAGTGTTATTCCAGTAAGGCCAATAGTTACGTTCAAAAAGTGCAACGTTATACAGGGTGGACCGAAATTCGTGGTACAACCGAGACGAGATTGATTCTACGTGAAAAATAACATTTATAAAATTGTTTATCCTTGGCTCCGTTCTCGAGAAAAACGACTTTAACGTTTGTTATTTATGAGATAGTATTTACAAATATTAATTGTCACGACTATGTAGTAAACGTAATGTTTCCATCATTGTTAATGTTTGTAAACGCTATCACGGACGGAGGCAACTGCGATAGAATAATAATAGATAACTAAAAGCTTAAAGTCGAATGTAAATAAATAAAAGAAATAAAGAAAAGTCGAATTTCTCGCCAGCGGAGAAAAATACCAAATTATTTCCTTATTTTATCGCGCAGAATCACCCCTTCTAGGTTGCACTACGAATTCCGTCCCACCCTGTATAGTCTTGTACTTTAAACAAGTACATATAAGCTTTCGGTATCAATTTAAAAAAATTAGAAACGACACAAAAGTTTTCCCTATTATGAGTTCCATGTTCCACGGAAGACAAATCTTATTTGTCTTATTTTATCATACCGAATTTTAGGGGGAAAAATGCCGCAACGTGCATAAATCCGCAGTCTAATTATCACATTTGAGAAAAGCAAGCATAGGAGCATTACAAGAAGATGCCTGAATTAGCCAGCCATGCAGCTGTGAGCAGACGTAATCAGAACAAATGCGTTTAAAATGATTCGTAACGAAGCTACGGGAATCGCGTGACGAGTCAAGAACTGCTGGCTGGCTTTGTGAGGACGCAGGCAATATCCACGGAACACCTGCACACGTGTATGATTGTATCGCAACCATCTGACCTAACCTAACGCTTCGTGCACGGAACCAAAGATGCTACGCATCTGTATTAGGCATTGGTGCCCGAGTGCGTAATCAAGATTACTTTTTTCTGTCACTGCTACCATATCGACTGCTACTGATCTCTCATAGATATGATTCACTATGGCTTCTTTACAGCGCTGAAGAACATTACCGTGTTTAAAAAAGCATCATTATAACTTCGCCACATGAAATCAGCGAAAACTTGATCAAACAGAATATTAACAAAAGTTTTTAATAATTTCTCCGATTTATTTATAATACAGATTGTATTAAATGTTCATTGTTCAATAAAATAGATTCACAATTTCAGCAATATGTGCGTTTAAAAATTAAGTAAAGTTGCAAATGGTCCTAAGGATTATCAACTGTCTAATTATAAGAAATGTGCACTATATGAAAATTCATCCAATTTGCTTCAGACCAAGTAGCAGACATACAATAAATACTAATACCTCAAAAAGTAGGTGTGTTTTAATTATTTTCATATAAAAAAAACAGACCATACCATGATAATTCTTTATTCCTCTCAAAATTAAAAAAGAACATTTTTAAACAGTGTAAACTTTATTAAATTTGAAACCATGTTTAATTGTCTACGGACGCACAGGAGCTTCTACCACGAGAGAATCGCATCACGTGAATTGTCCTTTGACAATCAAGTGAAAACAAGTTTAAAAATTACTGTTCCAGAATTACAAATACAGATAAGAATATTTGCGCATTAAAGGGTTAACGGATTTACGGAAGTTTCAGGCTAAACCGCGAATGCGCCGCTACATAATCATGATTACATCACTGCACGTGATTCCGAAGTCCGGCTAAAGAATCCTTCGTGTTTCGCGGTTCGTGCCAGATATCGATTTAAACGGCACTTCACGTATCAGACGAGGCGATCGGGTGTGCAACGATTTGAGAACGCGTTAATGTCTGATCAAAGCGTAGCAGATGATCCGGCGAAACATACATACTTCGCATTGCGTCGGTCGCATAGTTAGACCGAGACGCCGCTGTAAATATCGTACATTGTCACGCTCGTCGAGCAGCAGTTTTTCAGGGCTTTTTTTGTGGCATGGGAAGCGGAACGATGAATGCTATCTAGATCTTCATTAGTTACCCGAGAATTTTTGCACGGCGATAATGTCTAATCGCATCGGCAATTGAAACATTTAGAAAGCCGCGGTGTAACGGAAACTCGTTTCATTATGAAACTGATATTCTCTGATATCGAATGATATACGGCGAATAACTTTAATATTCGGACACCACAACATTTTTACAGTTTTTTACATAACAAAAATAAAACATGGTCAACGTTTGAAATAAGTTATTATTAGTCGAGCAGATTTACCCTACGAAATATTAAATCGCTTCTTAACCCTTACAGGACCATAAGGTTGTTAAGAGTAAATATTTGTATGTAACTGTTTATTTTAGTTTGTTTAGATGTAAAATTGAGTTGACAGTTCTTTTTTTATAAACAAGATAGAGTTATAATTAAATATGACAATCGCTAATTTTAAAATGGGGAACAATGTTTCTCTTAATCGTGAAAGGGTTAAGTGTACAAAGCACGGAAATATTGATTCATATTTTGAAATGTCAAAAAATGAAAGTAACGCTAAAATCAGGCATTGAGAGTTACGTATATAAAATTTATAATGTTGTTAACTAGACCGAAGCAAAAATTTTGTAGTATCCGAATATTAAAATAACGCACTGTATGTATGCACGTATGTGTGTATAGTTTGGAGAAATATTTACCGAAGTATGTAAAACCTGTTTAAAAAACAATATTTAAACGTATCATTTATTTTTAAATACAAGCTTAACATTTAATAGTTGCGTAGTAATTACTGCAACAATAATTTTGTTCGACAAAGAATCTTTGCAGTAACAATATTATATATTAAATGGAAGATGTTGCATTTGGAATAAATACGGCAGAGAAAGCTTTCTAAGTACGCAGTGCAGGAAGCACGTGATACTGTTAGCGAGCGCGTTAAGCCGGTGAAAAATCCTGCACACAAAGGACGATAGACTCCATAAAATGCATGAAGTGTATTACTATAAATAATACTGTTTTCTCGCTGTTCTCCCCGTCTCCCATTACTTTCTCCGAAGCGTAAATCACGACGGTAGATTCTTTGCATCATCGGCCTGCAATGTTCTTAACCCCATTCGCGGCCGAGGTCAGGAGTAAAGATCTTGATTTATCTTGCGGGAATCTTCTTGGTTGTGATGGAAATGCGTCGCGTCTATTACTGCGACTGGACATGAATAATGCAATGCCGTGTGAAGTGGAAGTTGCCCGTGCATCTGACTCTCAAAGGGAAATTTGACAATGCATGTATTTACTGCAGTTGTTAAACGTTCGAACGTTAACCAATTACCCTAAGACGTATCATTATTTATTTATTTATCTATTTATTTTTTATTTATTTCTTTGGTTATTTTTAATTAATCAACTCGTTTATTTATCTATTTATTGTCCCATCTGCTCAATAGCAATTAGCGACCACTTGTAAGATTACAATCTGTAGAGTTACATGTGACTCTTCGATGCACTTCATGAATTACCCTAACATTTATTACTGTTATTTATTTATTGTCGCGTCTGCTTAATAGCAATTAGCGATCACTTATGGGATAGTGCAATGGTTTATACACTAGACGATCTACATTGAACATTTAGGC
Source organism: Augochlorella aurata (assembly GCA_028455555.1). Lineage (NCBI taxonomy): Eukaryota > Metazoa > Arthropoda > Insecta > Hymenoptera > Halictidae > Augochlorella > Augochlorella aurata. Next base: position 4,103,171 of record CM052148.1, read on the forward strand.
TTCAACATTGTCTTCTTAACTTGTCATACTTTGATGAGTCGAATATTACGAATATTATTCCATTTTTTCAAGTCGAAATAACATTCTCGTCATCAATATTTAAGCATTCAACTAAATGCAGGCAATAAATATAAATTGTCTTTTTCCTTCTTAAAAATTATTACAATCGAAAAACTGCTAATCATTGCAACTATGAAGAAGATGGTACGGCAAGGGGTCAATCTAGGTACGTACTCGTTACTATATAGGTTACTATACATAGTAATATACCCGTTGCTACACCTACTAAATTCACAACCTGGTAGAACACGTTCAACTCATTATTTCTCTCGAAAACACATGACCTCGTAAGAACACCACGGACACAAGATAATTAGTTGCACCTTCGGATCGTTATGACGAAAGTTACGATCCCATGGCACGGTTATGCTATTTTTACCTGTAACAAGGTAGCCATAACGGAGAACACGGATCAGGAAAAAGATACGAAGAACTGGCGTAAAAGTCGCTGAAAAGTGCGTCTATATGCGCCGCGTCGGAAGGGCTAATTAATTGCCGGAACGCTAATTAAGGACACGGAACGAAGTGTCATGCCGCTGTATTTGCGCGGCGGAGGAGAGGAGGTGGAAGCAGAAGCCAACCTGTTTGAAACAGTTTGCATCTTTCCGAGTTCGGGAGACTTCTGTTGAGTTTCGTTAGTCCTAATCGCGTTTCCCTTCGCGGCTGCAAGCGAAACACAAATGTTTCGGCCTGTTCGAACGTATTTGAACGCGTTTGAAATTGTTTCAACGTGTCCCTACTATGGGAGATTCATTTGAATACCTTAATTTTAACTGGACGAGGTCGGAGAAGTGTCTGACAGGCGAACGTGAATTCATAAAATATGCAACGATCACAAATCGATCTAAACCGTACAGTAAATTCCTTTTGCTTTCTAATAATCCCAAATATTATACAATAATGTCGAATACCTAATCCGTAATGTATAAACATCTCTGTCCAATACCTAATTCGTAATACATCAACGTCTCTGTCCGCTGCCTAACGTATAAAAACGAATTTTTTGACCTTTAGAGTACTTTCTCCGCAGGGCGATTAAATCAAATTATCTCTGCGCGATTACAATTTGTTACAACAGCGATTCGATCGCAAATCGATCAGGCTCTCAGCCTCATGTAATTAGTGAACACGTAGTTTAATTAATGCCCGACGGTAGACGCACCTTGAATCATTCTCGGACTGTTAACTTTTCCCCTTTCCAGATGTCACGAGTCACAACTCACGGTTCTCACGAGCCGCGATTCGGAGGCATGCGATCCGCATCTCCTCGGACCGGAATAAATAATAAGCAAAATGAAGCACCCAGTCAGCTCGATGCGACGGACTATTTTATTATCACGTGTCCGGTTCGAGGCAGAGGAACGGGGCTCGTGACAGACAGGAAGACAACGAAGCAAAAACCGGGGTCCCCAGTTGCTGGTCCGCGCACTTTAATTAGTAACCCAGATAATAAATATTGCGGCTAAATGACCAGGAAGAGAGCGCTCGAAAGACCTGCGAATTGAATACGATTTTTTTCTCCTTTGTTGCAACTTTCAACGACCCCACCGTGACGATACGCGACGCGTAACAAAAAGTAAAAGTGAATGTTCAATTGATGACATGTCATTTTGTCGACGAGTCACGGATAAAGACTTTCCTTTTTCTTTTAATTGCTTCCGTCGCGAACAAGCGGCAATCCACTTTCATTGTTTATTACCGAACTCCGCTATTCGGGTTGCATACAAAAATTTTTATTGCTACTAAAGTGTGATTCACTTTGCATGCAGATAATGTTACTTATTTCTCGCAAAATGAAGATTAGAAAGCATCGTTTGCAATATCAAATTTTCAGATTGTTAACATCTTTGTCTAAACGTTTAGTTTACGATAATTCCATATTATGTTGCTAGGTTAAACAAATTCTTGACTGTGGACCTTACGTATTTAAAAAAACATTAAAAAGTCAGTGGGTAAATAAGATTGGAATGTAAAAAAATCGTCTTTCTGCGTTTTTTTACGTAAGAATATATGTGCACACTTTACACAATTCAGTAATAGTCATGCAATAATCAGCACACCAGTGTAAATATACAAATGGAAAAGTATCTTACAACTCGTCACAGTCACAATTTAATCGCAGTCCACGTAAACATTTATCTGAGATTTCCATTCAATTTACAAAGTACATGAATCGCGAAATAGCCCAATTTTCAGCATCAGAGAACATATTCAAAGTTCTGAATATATTGTTGTCGTATAATCTTCTGAATATATTAGTTGGCCGTCTTTCCTAGTTGCAACATAAAATGCGAATCTCGGCCAGGATTTTGGCAATTCTCGCGACTGCGCTGCAAGAAAAATTACCAGACGGATAACTCGACAAATTTCTTACACTTCGTCGCACGCTTGCACGCGTGTCATCCGAAGAAGGTCGAAAGTTGGTCAGGAACAACGACTCTGCGATGCGAGCGATTTCGCGAGACGAGCGTTACACGGCGTGACAGCTCGTGGCATGTAATTTGCATACAATCGAGACTCGCGCTTTCTTTATCCGACGAGATCACCCGCGAATTTTCATCCGAATACTTGCGAATCCGTAGTCGTTCGCTCCTCGAAAACGCGAACGAGCTCGGGACGACAAAATGCATGGCAAATCGCGGAACAACTATGGAACTACGCAATTGCGTTCCATTCCCGGACTTAATTGCTTCACGTGTACCTAATTAAACATCGCTAGACAGTTCCCAGGTACGAATGAGGCGCGTTCGAGCTCCAGGAGTTTTACACGCCGAAAAAGCTGTGCACTTATGTTTACAGTTTTAATTGAATCATTTATCGAGACACGCGAATCTGTAACGCAGCAATTGCTCAGCAATTACCGCTTCCGTGCGAGATTCTAATAACACTCGTTGCAGCACTTTTTTCAGATCAGTTGTCTCGTGTTCAGTTGCTAATGCGTGTAGTTCGACTTTGGTATTGTATCCAGATTTTATCAAAACCTATATACAGAAAAATGCAAATAATTCCTTAATTCTAGAGCAGAGGTAAATTCATTATGATTTTTAAACATGTGGAGAAAATTGAATGGGCTATAAAATGATTTGATTGATCCTGTGTAAGAGTAGATCAGTAATTTGTGTCCACTAAAGGTTGATTTATCTATATCGATTATGCGTTGTAATTGTATGACATTTTGTCACTTAAAATTCGAACTTGAAAACGTAAACATCAAAATAAATGAAACTAACGAATGTGTAATTGAAATTTATTTAAGACAATTAATGTTTTTGTAACAACCTGATACCAAAATATTTGATTATCTAAAAATTTAATTGAAATTTTCTATTACGCGATAATGTATTTAAATAATGCAACGATTGTAAAAATAAATGTTCAGGTAAGGCGACTGTTGTATGTTCTCTCAATTCATTCATGTGAAAATATTATATATAAAACTCCAATTTTGCAAGTAATTAAAAACACAGAAATAACATTCGCAAGGAAAAAGAGAATCACAGACGTCTGTTCATTAAAATGATAGCTGAATCGCGGCTACTGCGCTACACATGGTTACGTACGTATCCTCTGGCTATAGAGTTAAAATTGCATGAAGAAATTACGCTGTTTTAACTGCAGCAGTATGTTATGAATTTTCATCGAACGTCCAAATTGCTGAACACTCGAAAGACCAAATGTGCGTTTTAATTGATATGTGACTGAGGAAATATTTCATTATTGATTTCTACTGGCTCACTCCAATACCCGTCACCGTATTATTCGTTTTAAAAATCAGTAATTTAAGTATTTCACAAAATTATGAGATCACAAATGGTGATAAAGTGGTACGTATGAATTATCAACAGGTATTTCAAGGCAACGTCCTACAACTTGAACCACTAGAAACTTATGTATTTAATAGGTCTTTTAATATCTGTTAATACCTAATGATTCTGGAAAAAGAAAATCTATAAATTTTTCTGGAAGAAAAATGTATAAAGATTCTAAAATCAAAAAACAAGAAAGGAAACCAGAAATACAGTTAATTCTCTCCAATTGTCCCTCAACTTATAAACAAAAATAGACAATTTGGGAAGAGGAGATACGATTTATAATCGTCGATTGTCAACAACTTCGATGCACATGCCCTTAATGTGCTCCTAGCCGAAAATGATGAACACAGAGTAGCGAAACGGTGATTATAGTCGGTCAGATTCGAGTCTTTCGTTTCGTGGAAATCGGAGCTAATAGGAAGGGATTATTTCTTCCGATAAGGGAAATGCGTTTACCCTACTTCTGCGAGGGCATTAACATGGGTGGGTTGGCGGGAATCCGTCCTACACATTTCTTAGAGGACTTCTTCTGAGCAACGGACAGTACATGCCCGACATGTAAACTGTAAACACCGAGTACCGTATCCATTTCGAATCTCGTAGTCGGCAGCATAAAACGGGCAAGGTCCGGGCTTAAAGCGTTCAATTGTCATCTGTCACGCGCGAGATGCGAGGAATATGGTCATTGTCGCTCGAATATTAGTCGGTATCAGATAACTTATGCGATACCCGTCCCGCCGATAAAGAATCGTCGTTCCGGCGGCGGACTCGCCGAAATTTCCGCAATTGGCTCGCTGATCGTAATGAATGGCACTCGTTAAAACACGATGGTACCCTGAGCGAATGGCGTCATTCCACCGAAAGTATTTTTACGGCGAAAATTCACGTCGGCGAGCGTTAACCCGACGAATAAAATACTACCAGAGCCAAGAAATTAGATACTCGGCGAGCAGGAAAACTTCATTCGGCTCGAGTTCCCTAATTTAAAACACCGGTAATTGATTTCGCGCGACGTCGAATTTCGTTTCCCGATTGGTGTAAAGAATAATATTGAATATTGATTTATCACCCGGAACATTTCGCTGCCTCGAAGAACCCTGCGAAACTCTCTCCCCCCTTCTCACTCTTTCTCTCTCATTACAGCTCTCGCATTGTCTGACTTCAAGCAACATTTAATAAGCTTATCTTGTGCTTGAAATAATTCCTAGCAAATGTTCGAATAGTATTTGTTCGGAGATCATATAATGAAATATTTGATCATTAACAGTCAATGTTAATAATAACAGTCAATGTTAATAGTAACTCCTAGTCACAGATGTGCAATCTGTGAAACTTTTAAAATTTGCAACACTCGTAACCTCAATACATAAACATAAGTAGGTCCAACTTGAAATACATGTAACAATTCCACAGCAATATAATGATTTTAGGTGTTCTACACGGTGGAAGAAATTAAGAACAAAGTAAAAAAATATTTTTACAGGACGTCGTGACATTAATACAGGAGTCTATTAGATTACAGATTATTAGAATACGGATTTTATTTTATGGTAAAAATGAATAGCTGAAATATAAAATTGTGAAGAGACATGAGGAGAATATAATTTTATAACGTTATTTTCAACTTATCAAAATTATTAAAAGAAAGAATTTATTTTTATTTAAATCCTGTTTTTTTACACTCGCCTTTGAAAATTTCTATTTTGCACAAAGATCAGCAGTCTGTTGATTATCTTCGAACAGAAATAAATGACCAAGATATAAACTATTATGCCGGATAAATAAGGATAAATAAGGGCAGAAAATATTTACACTACGTGTATCAAACAACAGTTTTAACAAGGATCAAGTCCAATGGGATTCGTACAGATTCATACTACGGACTCAGTTCGCACGATTAGCATAGTGCAGTTGTCCCAGGCGCGCAGGGACTGTTTTATTCAGTGAAGAAGTGTGAAACTGTCCGAAGTATGCTCTAAATACCATCAGAATTATGCTTCAAGCTTGTGCAGTTTATTTAGCTGGAAGACGGCCAGGAATATTCTCTTAACGCATTTAAAATTGAAATTGCATCCATTTCCATTGTAGTACCGTCTCCTTCTTCGTGGAATACAACCATGGCGAATCCATCTAACGTAAAATTACCTGATGGTATAACAAGCTAAAACAACAAACTGCATTATCGGTTCCTGTATTTGTAACTTGTACAAATACGTTTTATATTCTATAAGGCAGAAAAAGAACTTTTCGAAGTAAGCATTGTTTCCTGTTGAAAGCTTGCGAAATTCCAGCTCGTTATATTGTTTGCGTGCATCAGATAACTTATTAGTAAGAACATTTTGTACTCGTTCTCTGATTGGTCCGTCCTTTTAGCCGATCACTCGTTCACGAAGTCATGACCAATGTTTTCACGAAGGACATAGTCACTTCAAATTATTTGAGGAACCACCCCTTTTCGGATATAATGAGAGTTCTCGAATACACTGTACCGGGCTGATGCATATTAGTGACGAATTCTTTCGAAAACAACAAGAATTAATAATTTTGATATCTATTTAATTATCTAATCAAGCAATGTTCGATCACCTTGAATACGTTTCTTCCAACGAGTTATTATAAACGTTGGTACCGAATCTATCAAAAAACAATTAAAACACGTTTGATATTTACCAACCAAATAAATATCCCACATTCGCGCCTCCCTACGAAATAAGTAACGGGAAACAAAGTGAACACAATTACTCGATCAACAGTTGCACACGAAGTCCTTCTAATTTCCCTTAATTTCTTCGGCGAAACCAAACAGCGGCAAACACGAGGAGGCATTTACTTCGGGACAGGACGTTAACCGCCATGCATTTCAAAGATGGTTTCATTACGCAGGCCGTAGCAGGGTCCGGGCCGGTCTGGTCCGACGAGCATCGAAAGTTAAAAAAGTTCTAGGTATAGACTTAAGCTGTAGCGAATTAACGTGCAAACGAGGGTACGCGACCGGTGCCGTGAGCATCAGAAACGCGGCGATCGGGCCTCGTTAACATTGCAAATTTCTTACGGCGCGACCACTTTTTACGAAGCTATTTTATTTCACTCTGCAATGCAAATTCCGGCCTGGCCACCCTC
>CM052148.1:4110262-4211011 GCA_028455555.1 Augochlorella aurata
TAGAATTGTCATTTCTTTTAAGTTTGTAACATGTAATGCGTTAGTCAACCTCATATGAGATTTGAGAAAAGATATTAACGATTGAAGTTACTTTCTAATCATCGTTAAACCGATGCACAACGCTTAGCAAACTCTTCAGAAAGCTCTTGCAGAATTTTCTTGTAGCAGCGGACCTGTTCCCTGTTGTTTCGAAGGGACAGATGCGGAGACACCGAACCGCTCATTAATTTCAATCCGGCCTAATTATAGAATACGCTCAACTATTTTGCGTAGCCGGTGCCGCCAAGTTAAAGTTCAATTATTCCAGAAAACGGGAACTGCTCTAACTGATATAAACTTGTTTCAGAAAGCCTGTTACGAGGACGGTCGTGTTAAGCAAAGTTTACGACGTTACACTACTGTCCCGTTACACCCCGTTTATTTGCCTCCGCCACCATGGAACATCAACTTATCCGGTTACATTTGTCGCTTATTGCGTAACCGGAAATATGTTTGGCTTGCTCTTGGTTCAAATCCGCCGCGGAAGGTTTAAAGCGATTATATTTCCGTGCCGCAGCCACCGAACAAACAATATTTCCCACTAAACAAGATAATCCCGGCTTAGGGGAAACGAACAAATAGCAATTTACGACCTCTGTATCGCGTGAAATAACGGGCTGCGATAACGTTCGCGACGGATTGAAAAAGAACAGACTGAATGGCGGACGAAGATTATGGAAACGAATTAATAAAATTAGAGAAAGTATTTGCGTGAGAATATGTTGCATAGAAAGGAGGCGGAAATTTGAATTTAATTGCCTGGCAACCGCGAGTAAGACTCTATGGTACTCGTATGACTTTCTGAGACACCGAGGTTTAAAATTGTACTATATTTGACGGATGAGTCGTCCGACAGACCTAATTCGAAGACATAAACTCTCATTCCATTGAAACACTCAATATTCAATATTCGTTACAATGACATAAAATAATTAAGAATGATAGTAATTACAACTCCTATTGATTTAAATTGGAAGAAACTTTTATGAAATTAACACCCTCCCCCCTCTTCTCCACCTGATCTTTTAAAATCTTATTTTCTCGTTATACTCCGTTTAATAGTCCAGAGCTTTTTACAATGAAGTAAATAATTTGCAACGTGAAACTTTTTTAAATGACATAATTGATCAACCTCACTTCGGCGAACAAAAGTAAAATTTCTTTTTCAACTACTTGCAAACATTGTAGAGCATAACATGCCGTAAAACATTGTATTTAAACATTTTTTAATATCATATAGCGTCTTCGAAATATGGACGGTAGTAAAGGTTATACTTTCGAGGGGTAGTTTTCACCCCAAGGATCGTTTTCCGCAGACTTTGAAAATTATTTCATTTTTAGTATGTCTTCAACTATATTTCTGCGAAGTTGCAGATTTTTTCGAATTCTCGAGTTGCCGATGTTCCCTTGCAAGTAGAGGTGTCAATATTAGTTTAATTATAGTATAACTTAATTATGTCGACATCGAGAATACCTAAATTTGAAGAATATTATTAAACACAAAAAAAATATTTGACCCACGAACATTGTGAACGGATATTTGAAAAAGCAGAAATAGGTTTACTGAGTACAGGTGTCGACAGGGAGAATACCTGGATTTGAAGAATATTATTAAATACAAAAGAAATATTTGACCCACGAACATTGTGAACAGAAATTTGAAAATGCAGAAATTACTAAGTGTCGATAGAATACCTAGATTTGAAGAAAATTCGAGTTTACGAAGGAAGAAACGCAGCGGAAAAGAAAAGAAAGTGAAATTATTTCAGTGATAGATCGCGACGAGAAGATTGCGGGCTCCATATTGAAATCTCGAGAACGAAAGTCGCTATTCTCACTATTAAACAGTATCGCATTGCAAAACGTGTTCGACCGAACGAAACAGATATTGTATGTTATAGCAAAACCGTTCGAGCAAGAAACCTTATCTATCAGATAATATTGTGCTTCGATCAGACCGGCGAGAATACCAAGTGAGTCACATCGTGTATTGATATTGTAGCACGGTAATCGAGCGGCATGTCACGCTGGAATAATTGCGGAGGCTTGCGGCCAGTGAAAAATAAGCCGGTTCTTGTGACCGCTGCAAATGTGTCAACTAATTCGTGTCAAGAACGAGTCGTCGGGGATCGTCGGGAAACGCGTTTAAGCAATCGTCTTACGGGATGTAATGCATTTCAGCGAGTTAAGATCGTCAGGAATAGCAGCGAGAAACTGATCTCGGCGGGAAGGACTTGAATTATGCAATACTAATTTTGACCAAAATAATATTCATCCTAAAAATAAACTCGTTTCTCAGGTTTTCCCAAGATCTAAAACTTTTTCGTATCTTTCAGATTAAAGTCGCACAAAAATAATATTTATGGAAGAACTATTCCTACCAGATGTTTCTTTCAATTTCCTGTTGTTCGCATAAGCGCTTATTTGAAGTGAGAAATATTCTACACGTAATGTGATGATATACGCCTTCCTCGCTTAATTATGAAGCGTAATGCAAAAATGTAGTTCTGCCTCGAGATCAACCACTTCATGAGAAATATTCTGTTATCTGCAGCAGGTACAAGATTTTCCAGAGAAAAGGAAGTTCTTCAATATTTAGTAGACGTGGTCGTTGTAATGTTTGTACTTTTTTACAACTCCCATTTACACATACCGTAGTTATTCGCCTCTTTGTAACTGCAGAAATATTATAATATTATTCAACATTTTACCTACGTGGTTGGAATATTGGAGGAACCATCGACTAACAAGATTTAATTCGGACGAAACTCTGGCAGTCGGTGTCTTCCCACTATAAGGAATGCAAATTCGATTGGAAGTTTCACCTTTTGGGATCTGCGATAGACGCCAGTGATTCTCGTGAAAAACTTTCTGAGAACAATGGCTCGGAACGTAAAGCAAGTCTGTAATTACATTTACCCGGTTCCCTATTTATATGACCGCCGTCGGTCTATTTATATCCACCCCCCCCCCCACCCTCCCGGCCCCGTTGTAAACGGTTTGCAAATGAACCCCATGGAATTCCGATTCCGAGCCGCAGCAGGATAACGCGTTATCTCGAAACAGCAATTACACCCACGGAAACGGAGTACATACTCCGTCTCCTCTTTCCGATATCGATTGCTATATGTGTACTCGGTTATTCAATTTTAAACGGTGCTTGAAACTGTAAATTTCTTTTACAGATAGCAGCAATGATTAACTTTCCAGTTAATTAATTTTCTACTGTTAAACGATGTGCATAAATAAAGGTTGTTCGTCAAGCGACAAATAATTTAAACAATCGTCGCTTAAATATATTGTTGTACAACTTGTATGTAGTTAACGTTGCGCTGTGGAACTATTGTAAAGCGAGAGAATGAACCAGTTAATGGTAATGGCGGCGATAACAGACGATATTATCGTTGTGAAGGTAGTGAAATCATTTCCATAGGATTCAGAAGTATAACACTCGTCTTGCTCAATAGTTCGTTCATTTAATTCTTTGTTTTCGTTGTAGAATACATATAGGGTGTCCCAAAGGTCATTTAAAGTAACATACAATCCGCGGCTTTGTTTACAAGTTGTTAACGAAAAACAGTGACCAATGAGAGGCGGCTTGGTTGACGCAACGCAATCTAGCCAACCATCGGACGCAGCCCAGTTTCGCTTATTGGCTCGGCCGCCTCGCGCCAGCTAATCTCGCCTCCCATTGGCCATTATTTTTGGTTAATAATTCGTAAACGAAGCAGTGAATTGCATTTGCGCTAAGGAAAAAGTTACTTCAAATGAGCTCAAGAACCCCTCATTTCTAGATTATAACTTTTGGGACACCCTATAGAGTTAGCTTGAACTGTGATAGAGCAAATTCGATTTGGGGAAAGGTAAATATAATTTGCACAAGGAAGAATATAATTTGCAAAAGGAAGAATATAATTTGCAAAAGGAAGAATATAATTTGCAAAAGGATGAATATAATTTGCAAAAGGGTGAATATAATTTGCAAAAGGATGAATACAATTTGTAAAAAAATGAATTCCGCGTGTAAACAGAGCGATATGATTTGAAAGAACGTGACTATAATTTTCGAGAAGATGAATTTGAAGTGCAAAGCCTGGATCGATTTAGACTAAACTGTGGCTCTTCAAAACGCGTTTACGTAATAACGAATAAAGATATCGCAGGTTCGGATAATCAAGGTCCTATTGTGCTTTCGAGTCCCATCGATTCGTCACAGATCACAAGGATAATCGCGGATCGTTTTTCCTCGTTCCAAGTGTCACGTGTCTACAAGTCGTTGTCAATTGCCGGGCTCGCGAATGATTGATCGATCCTGCAATGGGAGGCACTCGACCAGCTCTTTTTCCTCAGGCAGCGGACATTTTGTTTCCATTCGATCGCGTCACTGGGAACACGATAAACCAATTTGCGGGCGAATCGACGCAATTGCACCAGGGGCCTCCGACGTTTCGCTCTTACGTCGATGAATGTCCTCTTGTATAATTCGCCTCCACTAAAGGGGACTTCGTTTCGTTTCGTTCCGTTTCGTGTCCCGCGATTCCGAGGATGCCTCTCCCGTTCATCCCTATGGACAGCAGAGAGCAGTTCCACCCGTGACTCAGCAAGGGTGAATATTTTGGGGTTCCTGGCTACTGTTTGCATTGCAGCTTTCGTGGGGATGGGTTCGATGAACCCAGATTCTCGAAGTATCGATTTGAAATTTCGCGGCTGTAAAGGATTATAACCAGACTGGTTCATGTTATTTACTGTGAGCTTTGATGGAGAATACCTGGATGGGACAGTATTTTGCAAACTGGCTGCTTCTTCGAGTACTTTTATGGAATTTGATGGAGTCGATTTATTATATTACAGCTATATATTTGATTACCACCTGGTTTCATATTCTTTACTGTGAACTTTGATATAGGATATCTCGAAGGTACAGTCATTTGCAAGTTGGCAGGTTACTTTGAATGTATAAATCTTATCGTTAACTAGAATGTTGCGTGAGACGATTTTTTAAAAATAGAGGAAATTAACAAAGACGTAAAGAGGTGTACTAAGTTTTCGCCAGGAAGGCATAGAGTAGCGAAGCCCGTTACTGTGGGGTTACCAATTGCTGTGCCTTTGGTTTCTTTTCGAACATAATTGACTTTATATTTAGCGTGTCAGACGTATTAAATTTTTCTATCCAAAACTGAACAAAGCAAAAGAAGTTTATTTTTGAATAATATTATTGAAGTTTCATTTCGACTTGTAGAGGTTCTTACAGTTGTGCGGAAGAAACTAAAGAAAATTTGCGTCTTATAATGGTTATCGATATTTTACCGTACATCTTTTACACAAAAGATGTGAAAAGTCAGTCGAACGGCAGCACCGAACATGTTCATTTCCCAAGAAAATTCTACGAAAGCGTCTAACCGATGTCACCAGGCCGAACCTGTGGAAACCCGTCGGCCATTCCATTTTTAACCTCGCGATCTGTGCCCATAAAACGGCAAGAAAAATAGCAAAACGTTCATTGGCCGAGTACGAGCTAGAAGAAGCTTGACATGCTGGAGAAAGATCGACGATCCCGGCCAAATAAGGCTCGCGTGGCTTTGACGAGCCTACTTTCCGCACAATTGTGACCGGCCCTTATCGTCCTTTTTGCCGTCGGAAGTCCTGCGTGTCGTCACCATATTTATAGTTACGAGCGCACGAACGAATCTCCTAGGGTGGTCGAAACCCGTTCAGAGGGTTGTATTTACGTTCCGTTTAACTGCATAATGCATGCGCATCAACCGCGCTGCTCCATTTTAATCCTCCGGCAAACGAATAGAGGCCCGGGACTCACCCCTTCGAGGGGTGTCGCGTGGGTTCCCGAAACAGGGGACCGTCGCTCACAAAAGCTGCACGAAATTCAGCGATACAAATATGGGGCAACGATTCCACGTCTCGATATAATGAAATGAATTTCTGTTCAAACGCTGCTGACTTTGAGCACGTACCGAATAAGCCAGTTGGAACAGAAGGAATGCAAATGTAGAGTTTTATGGAATTTATTACTATTTTTTTTTATTATCCTAGAAATACTACTTGAAATGCTGTACTACATTACTTGAAATACTTTGCTATTCAAACACGTAATATTTGAGACGATCTATGTGCAGAACTATTTGTTGTACAAATCGATAAATAAATAATGTATGTCTTTAATTAATTTGCAAATGGCTATGAAAAATTGTAAAATATAGACTTGATGTAACTATATCGAATAATATCTTAAATCATTATTGATTTTCATAAATAGCTGCATCTTTTTAATACTAACGTGACATTGTGGAAAATCTAGTCGCATGCGAAAGGGATGCAAACGCCGTAACACAATTTGCCGTATATTTAATAAGTGATGAACTAACAATAAGAGATGATCTGTTATATGTCAAGTATTATATACAGATTTCCACGGAATATTTTGAACAATATTAAAGTTTAGACTCAACTTTCTCGACGACAGAAAAATATCATTTGTATCCCTCTAATACCAGACACTTTAAAAGACAGCTTGAATCTTGAAGCTTGTATCTTGAAGATTGAAGTTTGAATCTTGAAGCTTAAATCTTGAAGCTTGAATCTTGAAACTTGAAGCTTCAAGCTTGAAGCTCGTAACTTGAAGTTTGAAGCTTGATGCTTGAATCTAGAAGCTTTGAAACCTGATGCTTGAAGATTGATTCTTGATGCTTGAAGCTTGAAGCTTGAAGCTTGAAGCTTGAATCTTGAAGATTGAACCTTGAATCTTAACGCTTGAAGCTTGAAGCTTGAAGTTGTGTACACATTGAAGCAGCAGCTAGCAACTTATCTTATTTTTTAATAAAAAATTTGATAAATATAAAGCTAATTATGGCCGAAAACAAAGCAAAGGCACAGCAATTGGTGACTCCGCAGTAACCAACTCCACTACCTTACTACTCGAGTGAACGGCGCCGCCTTCGTTTGCAAAACTGTTTTCCTTCATGATGACATTTCGAAAGGAAAATTCTCTCGGCCCTTCTCTGGGCAAGGTGAGAAATATTGGCCCACCGTGTATACAACCACTATCCATTCAGTTAATCGGCGAACTGGTCTCAGTAAAAAGGAAACGAGGCCGACCTTCGGCTGCGGCGCGGCGCCGTCAAAATGGACTCTGACGTCTATGTATTACGTACTTGTTGCCGGAACACTGTTATTCGCGTGTACGCAACGAAATTAATGAATTCACTTTCTCTCTCGCCTCCTCGCTTGGCCATGGTGGCAGACCGTGGCCGTGCAAAGTCGACAGCTTGATTAATTTCTTGCACGATTGCCTTAACGCCTGCATTCGTTCATCGATCCGCTGCGTGCTGGAAGTGTTTTTTCTTGAACCAGGTTCATACGATCATGTTCTTTCACTCTTTATCTCTTGTTCAATACTTTACATTGCCCCGACAAACTTGTTGTCATCGTTGCAGACTCGTGGTTGTTGTGTTTGATTGTTGTTCTTGTGGTTTGTACTACGGCTATAGTATTGCTGCCGCTGCGATTGTGCTTTTTATTGTTATCATTGTTGTTATTATACTTAGCACTACTTTTTTAATATTGTTGTCGTTGCTGTTGTAGCTGATGATAATTATTTAAACAAAATTATTTCACATATCATGACAATATTAATCGCAATTAATTTCAAAAATTTCAATAATTCCGATACGCATGAAATATAAATGAATGATCTTTGATCTAGAAATTAAAAGAAGCATAAAAGATTATATACAAGATAGAGAATGTAAGCCTAGAAGTGAAGTGGGTAATTTGAGCATTCACCTGTTCAACAACCATGAACTGATTAAATCAGCAAACTGAATAACTTATTCCGAAGGTCAGTTTACTAGACAATTTATTTCAATTAAACATTAATTCAGTTCTGAAATAATTAACCGGTGTTGAATAAATTCACGGTTCCACCACATGCAACTAAGCTTACTTAACTATGATCTCTGAGCAGTTGTTTTTAAATTGTTGCAATGAAGAAATTATTATATATTTAGAAGGTCCTCGGATTCTCACCGAGATATTCACGTTGCCAATGATTAAATGACATTCGATGTATTCGTAAATCGCTGTTCTGCTTTTTAATCCTCGCCGAGAGGAAGAAAATTACTTGGATGCGTTTAACCACCGAGATTGCTTCAGCATTTAACGAGGATCAAAGTACGCTCGGCATTACCGGAAAACTGGGCCAACGAAATTATCATATCCCGTACAAAAAGCTTGATTCCATTTCGGGTGGAATCGCTCGCGATGGGAATAGACGAGTCTACGTTGAAATTCACGATCGAAGCTTAATTGTCTAGATAAAGCCTGACTACGCGATTGCCTCTGCCAGATAGACTCTCTCATTCGATTAAGCAAAATGTGACAGCAACACAACACGAAAATCGCAAATTTTCAGTTACCGATACAGGAACTGGTCCATTTCAATCGATTGCGTAAATTGACGAACGTTGTACATTTCCTTCAGCAATAATAATATTTATATAATTACTAAATGATAGAAGATTCAAACTCGTTAAAATTAGTAGTTTTTAGTTAGAGCATTGTTTCAGAAAATACGCGATACCATGTTGTTGATTTAGGTATCGTTGCGCAGGGTATTAAGGCATAATTACACAGCGCATTCAGTCAAATTTCTGCATCCTTGCTTCCTTTCGCGTGCACCGTTATTAATTCCATTTATTAAACAAACACGCGTCTCGCTGTATACATATTTATAAGAAGACGAATGAAAACCAGGAATGTTAATTACAGTTCAGATTATGCCGCGGCAAGTGATACGATGGATACGCTCGTTGACCGATATTTGAATTTATTATTAGAATTTACCTGTGCATTCATCGGTGAATAAACTCGCCGTTTTTATTGTACCACGTTAACACAGCGATAGCCGAGAGATAAACTAACAAGTCGTTCTTTAATACGTACATATAGACCCGAGAGGTGTATCTTGATTTGTAGAAGGAAACCTGTTCCTGAAGAGGAACTATTAGAGAATCTGTGAAATAGGCGTTTATATATAGACGATTATGCATAAACATATTGAACGACACACGCGTGAATAGAAGTGCAATCTTAAATTAGATTGAATTAACTGTTAAATCCAATTTGTGATTGTGGAAAGCTTATTTTAGATTAACGTACAAAGGTATTAAGGATGCTACTAACTCTCAACAAAATTGAATGGATTTTACATCTAATATATAAACGCGATGAGACATTTTCACAATATTATTACACTATTTTCGACGTCACATATTGAAAGAATTATCACTTAATTTATATTTTATAGAATCGTCTCAGAAAATTTCTACCTTGCATAAAGACCCGCAGTCTGGGTATAGGAAATTCTGAAATAAATGTTAGAAAATACTTTGGATCATGAAAGATTAATGAAATTATAGTCTATCTGAGCAGTAATCGGAATTAAAGAAACGAAATTTTTATTACTATTTCCATAAGTATATAAAGTAGCCCACAAAAGTGTTCGTACTCTCTGGATTAACCGGTTTCGATCAAATTGTTATTTTTCTTCGTCGTTCCAAGTAATAGTAAAATTAACTAATAAACTAGTCCCTCTATCATCTAAACAATTTATTTATTATTTAGTCCAGTTTCAAAAAGGTTATTGCGTTTTAAATGATGACGGAACACTGCATTGTACTTGATCCCATTGCTAGAAACCACAATTCTGAATGGAAATGCGGACAGAAGACTACTTCAGTTTAAAAAGAAATATATCCTCGAACGCAGAGATAAATCTGTTATTTTACATATTCGTAACACAGTATCACGAAACAGAAACCGGTCAAATTTTGGTTCTGATTAACTGTGTGGATTAACGAAGCAACGCTCGCTTGGCTGAGTGTAGAATAAAATACTTTCGGCGACCCTTTTCAGAAAGGCTTCTACGTCCATCACGGTCTCCCGAGATCGACTGAAAACACCGGGTAATTTCATCGGTTTATAGCTTTACACGAGCGCGTGTCAGTGTTACGCGGTGATGGTTGCACGCTCGTAGACAGCCAGCGCAATTGAACTGTCTACGCATAACCAACCGAACAGATAAATCGCGCGCAATTACCGTCAGCCAAATTGAATCACGCGTCATAGTCGAATAGAACTCGCATTTCACCCTTATCGGTACCAGGCTGGTTCATTATTTATCTTTCCTAACGAGATTGTCTGTTTTTTCTCGGCGGTCGCGGCGAGAAGGAAGACCGTCAGGCAGACGAAACAAATAAAAAGCGGAGAGCACGAAACCGGAAGAGAAATTCCAGCTTGGTTTCAGCTTCGGATTCAGCGGCGTAAGGAGCAAATAATTTTAATTACAGTCGACCGGCGCGAGTCTTCCTAATTGCATCGCGGATCCTCGAGGATCCTTTCACGTTCGCTAGTGGCCAGCGAATAATTAAAAAGAATAACGGTCCACCTATTCCGACAGGGAAAGCACGTGATACTGGACCGTAGACCCGTCTTCTTGGTGTACGCGGGTCAACGGACACCCACTCATCCACAGAATATCGTAATTAAACGTAACATTGTCCGCGCTGATTCTTTTCATCATAATAATAGCCATAATGCCGCGCGCAGACAAGAAAAGAGAGAAACAACGGAATATGAAACGTAAATAGTATGCAATCAACAGTCCTCGCAGTTACTTTTTCACATTAAAATATGAAAAATAATTTAATAAAGATACGCTGTCGTTAAACAGTGGATATTTATAAGCTTGAAATAAATTTGAAAAACATAGGGAACAATTACAATAAAGTTTTTCCATTTTTATGTTATTATTATCCGATGACTAATTATTATAGAATGTTGATTAATGTGTAGATGGTTAAATTTACGTTTTAAGCGCAAAATACACATAAGAAAAATTATTGTTTGCGTTAATGGGTTAATGCGTAAAAATGTGATCTTCCTCATTTCGAAAAATTGCATTCTCTATTGATAATCGCTACCGTCATTTTTCTGTAAAAATAACTATAATCTACGTTTGAAAATAAACAACGAAAAAGTAATATCTTATCATTTACAAAAATAATAAAATCTTTAAAAATTTGTTCCAGTTTCCTATAGCGGGGATCGAGCATAGTTCTTCATTCCTCTGAAACAACTGATTGCTATCTTCTCCTGTAGAACCGTCCCGACTATCCTAGATCGATTTCAAGACTTAGAAAGTGCGATCAGCTGAAGATCAGCCTTCTGCTTCCACAAAAAGTAGGCTTCGTTCGGTAGAATCTCGCGTACAATTATTATCACGGTAATTACATGGGCGTCGTATAAAGGCTGCCACTTTAATGGCACCACGCTGACCATTTTAATGGTATTAAGATTCTAGACGTCGCTTGTTCGCCAGCGTAACAAAGACCAGCGATGCCTAGATACGACAATCGGAAATTAGAAAAACGAGTCACGAGGCTCGAACAATCGTATCTCCATTTCCCAAATTGTCCATTTTTGTTTACAAGCTGAGGAATGGCGAGAATTTACTGTACCAATTAAATTTTGCCGAGCATTCTAGGAAAAGGGACCACCGTGCGACGTAGATCCAAAATGCCAAGCGCACAATTCACAAAAAAAGGACATTTGGAACAAGCCAATACCTTCGATCTGCACAAAGGAATGTGCGAGATTCCGGTACCGGTTGAATAATGTTCTTCAATCCGCGGACGATTAAAGGTATTCTAAACAATCTACAGCGGCCCCGAGTTGCTTATCATTCAGGAAGCATCGTTAAATCGGCTCCACCGTTCCAATCGCAGAACAATACCCCTAAATAAGGATCAGTCTGTTGATTACGGGAGAATGGTGGAGTTTACGGACGAAATGTCTCGCTAAATCAACTGGGATGATGAAAAAAGCGATAACAAACGCCGGAGAGTCGGATCGTACGAGGCAAACGAGGAAGACGCGAAGAATTGAAAAACTCCGGGAATAATACGTATAGGTGAGCGAGCCGGGGAGGGAAAAAAGGAGCTGGAGGAAATAGGAGTGAAAGGCAGCAGGGGTGGGAGAAAATGGCGGTAGCACGTGCCCCGGCGACCGACGCGACCGGTCGAAATCGGTTCGACGATTCCGGACAGGAAACGGGCCCGGCTTCACGGTCGATGGTCAGATCGTATCGATGAAAATTGCAATGGCCTCGCCGCGGTGAAATGTTCCAATTTCGCGAGAGAACAACGACATACTGTGCGCACACCGACGCGACGCCGACTCGTGCACGGGGAATCGAAACACGTTCGATTCGCGTCCATTCTTCCCCATTTCGCATATCGCAATTGATACACGTAATACACAGTGGCAAAACTTACGGCCGGCGTAAACTGTTATGGGGTAACTAGTGCCCCGGTCACAGTAATTATATTTTACACGGCCACTGTAAGGTTAGGTAAGATCAAAGTACCGTCGAAATTCTCGGTAAGATGCGAATGGTTCTCAAGGCAGGGTTTTCGATTTGCCGAAGATGTCGGCAATACCTTGACTGGTTATTAGACTTTTGTAATTCATGCAGACGATTTTTATCTCGCGTAAAAATCTGTAGTCTGCTGATAATTTACAGGTAGATTCGAGGTGAAATTGAACCCACCACTACGAAATGCTATGTAATAGGTTCCGTTACAATACATTTCACAGACTAGAGTGCAAGCCAACTCAAAAACTAATTGATTTCACACACGCATAATTAAGCGTATTCCACAGTACGTTATGCTAACTTCATAACGGTATTATGAAATTTAATTATCGTTTATACGTAGAATACGTAGATTTTATTAGGATTTTTAAATTTTCAGAAGAAATAACTACTTTGTAATGTATACAAAGGATTGATGTGTTCTTCATGTTATTCCTTAATAGGCACCAGTCATAACTAAACCCTTTACTTGCTCCGATGAAAAACGTTCAAGCACAAAATCTACAGAAGATCCTAAAATAAGTATCGGCTTAACCTTTCACGGTTAAACTACCAATACTTTCGCTTCACTTCTCAATAACAGTTAAAAAGTGAGTCTGACGAAAGAAACTCTTGTCATGCATGTCGCCCCGTTCTTTGGTAATGTACACAGAGTAATTTTGGTAATGTATACAGAACTAAACCTAAACTTGATCGAGACATGTGCTTAACATATCCTCGTCATCCAGGTCACCGATGTCCTCAGTTTCACACACACTGATCGGTAGATTAGTTTCCACATATTGGTGCAAGTTGAGTGCTCCGTCGCCACATTGGGAGTAGATGACGAAGCCCTGCGATCATGTAAGCTCACGTCAGCGTCGAAAAGAATATCGCTTATCGCGTGCTGAACAGCGCATCGTGTGTAAGCCGAGTAAGTTCTCATCTTATGCGTAACGTACACGCTGAAACTTTGGCACTCATCCTGTATCCGGCTGTTACACGGATCTACCACAGTGTTCGATGAATGCATTAAGGTGCGATCACGCTCCGGCAGTCTTCGAATAAAGTGCGCGTTCCTGAATTTCGCTCGAATCGTCTTTTGGTTGATCCGAACGTCGGTAATATCTATTCTACTATCTTCCATCGTGTTTACTTCCGCACTTCTCGAGTTTCTTAGGGTTTGTCCATACATTTTTTCGGATCTATCCTTCTCTTCACTGGAGTTTTTGTGATTCCCAAAGACATAGTCCTGCTTGTGCCACCGACCCTTGTTGAGGCTCTCCTTGTCGCAGAAAGGGAAATGTTTTTTTTTTAATTCCTTGTTTAAAGTCGCATCAATCACTGATAGGGTTATTGGCGACTATAATTAAGTAGTTAAACAATTTAGAGTTTCTTATAAAGTCCCGTATGTTTCAAGTATTGTAACAAGCTCCATGCATACGTTATGCTCTTCAGAGTTGCTTTCAAGTTGTATAGTTGCCTGATTGGCGAATATTTATAACAGTGGAAGATAATATGGTCCACAGTCAATATGGTTTGGCAGAAGTCGCATGTTGGAGGTTCTTCTCTGTTGAATAAGAACTGGTGCGTGAGTTTTGTTTGTTCTATTTCGATTCTGCATAATGCTACTTGGTCATGGCTTGGTAAGGAGTCTAATGGGTCGTCCGTGAAGAAGGTCTCTTGAGTTAGTAGCAGTTGAGGCTTGGCTAAGGCTTTCCGTTCTTTGTTCCAAGTATCTTTAGTTCTTTTTTTGAGGCGAGTAAGTTTTATATCAACAGATAAATCGGTAGTACGACATGTGCTTGTTGAATTAGCTGTTACTCTAGCTGCTCTGTCAGCTTTTTTGTTTATATTATATTACTGTCAGTGTTGTTTATCCGAGTCGATTTCTCATAGGCTTTCTGGCAGTCTTGGATAACTGTATCAATAGTCCACTGGTTTGTAATCGCTAAAATAGCACTTGCAGAATCGCAGGAAATAGCAAATTGCTTGTTGTGTTCGTTGGTAGTTTCGGTGATGGCATGTTTGAGTACTTGGTAGGAATGGGTTCTACACTTTTCTCAGTACCTTCTTTTGGGCAACGAACAGTAGATGCGGCACATCGCAAAAGCACTCTTTACGCTGAAAGTGTCACGGTTTATCTCTGAAGACAATTCTTCGGAACAAATAATATCAAAGAAAGAGGAGTCCTGTCGATTTTGCAATGTTAGCATCAATGGCGGTAAAAAACTGCTTATCTTACTTTCTTTATGCAGGGTGTCTCCAAAATACGTAACAATCCGGAAATAGGAGATACCTCAGGTCATTTCGAGCAACTTTTTCCTTTACAAAATTTTTCTCCGAGGCACCATTAACGAGTTGTTAACGAAAAAACATTGACCAATGAGAAGCGAGTACCGCCAATGCGAGACGGCTGAGCCAATGAATGGAACTGGGCTTCGTCCGCTCATTGGATCAGCCGCCTCGCGCCAGCGGAGCTCTCTTCTCATTGGTCAACGTTTTTCGTTACTAACTCGTTAACGATTGTATTATTTCAATACAAAGTTATATCACTCTTATTGGAAGATTATGAATTTATTAAGATTAATCAGGTTATTAAATACTACGTACGCTTTGAATTAGTACGATCGGCATGTCGTAGACTAAGTTATAATATATTACATGATGTAACTTACATCTCACAGATACTAGTGTCATGAATTACAGAATACATGTAATAAAAGCGAAAACTCGTACACAATACTTAGAGAACAGTTGCTGACAACTCATTGGAAATCTGTGTTTGCTGCGAAAACAATGGCGCTTGCAGTTCATTGTAATCGGTATCACAGCAGAAATGTTTGTGACACGTAGGGTACAATAACGTGTTGCTGCGTACATTGCACTACACGTTGCATAACACTTGCACCGAGCCTTTTGCGAACACGGCAGAACTGGAAGGATGCCGTGCTGTATGAGGTATACTACTTTATTATGTATTTTACAATTATATGCATGCTGAAATAGACAATCGAAATGATCAGCTGATTATTCACTTCCGGGAATATATTAGGTTATCTGAAGGGCAGTTTCCGACCATATTCTCAATTTTACTTTATACAATAAAATTACTATTATTTTTATTAGGGATATGTTCACGTGTAAGTTGAAAAAGTGTTAGGTTAATAACAAACACCAAAATTAAAATTAATAAATAAATAAAAAATAAAATTAATAAAATTAGGAAAAATTATGACCAACGTTTTTGACCGACAAAATTTCTGAAGAAAACTCAAACAGTTAGTTTTACCGACAAAAATAAATATTCATTGACAAAACAAGTAAAAGTCTTCCACATTTTAGTATTTATTTTATCTTATTCCTCCTAAGCCTAATAAAACAGAGAATACATTGGAAGTTATCTTTTCTAATTGTTATCACAAAGAAAGAACTTTTGTAATTGTCATCACAAAATACACTCTGCCTCAAAAAATCGCTCGAAACGTGTCATTAACAGCGATGGGTATCACAAAAAAATTATTTATTAATACATTTCCTAGAGAAACGAAAATGGAACGAAGAGAGTGTTTTATATAAATATTTCTATGTTTTACTTTATATTTCATGAAACTTTTTTGCGTTACCTACAAAGATGAGTTCTTTGCAGTTCATTTTGTATTGTACGTAAGTACATATTAGATTTCACGCTGCTACAGCGATTTTAGTTTCAAGAAACACGGTATTCCATGATATTAAGAAAAGTTTCATAAACTTTTCATTTTCTGCGGGACATAACAGAACCTTCAACAGAAGAATATAATTTCTCTCGTTGCAAATTTGCATGTGGTAATCACAGGGAAAGTTACCACGAAGCTAGAACTCAAAATTTACGTAATAATCATACATTTCACAGTGTATGATTCAGACAGAAAATTAAGTACACTGATTCCATACAAAACTGTGCATAAAATTGTTTATTAATTTAATAAGAAGCGTCAAAGATTTTCGCCTAAATTAGCTTATATCAATCTACGAAATACAAAATGCTTGCATGAAAACCCACAGTCTAGTGTGTCCCTGTATTTGACGAATAAATACATCACGTTACCAAAAAGTATGAAGACTGCGGAGCATTGGCGTAACCAGGTAAACGTCAGGGGAGGTTTTCAGTAATTTTTACTAAAGTAATTTTTAACTCAGCACTCGATTTACTGTTTTCACTCTTTATAAAATATATGTATATTGTTTTATAAACACTTTCAGAAACGCAAAATGGATCAATAATTTTAAGTCACAGATGACCATCTTCCAGACATTATTATTTCACGAAGAAGTCGGCGTTTTCCTCCGGAACGAAATTATTAAAACAGGAAGAATAGCGCAATAAGTGCAAAATATCTTTTTGGCGGAAAAAGTCCACAATAGATTTTAGCTATATATATGCACAAACGATGTGTGCATGTACTTTTGCTTTGAATCGATCTCAAATTGTTTTCTTTTTTATTTTTTAGTTTCAAGAATTATGTTTGAACGATTTAATTCTTAATCTCAATATTAAATAGACATATAAATAACTATTATAAAATGTGTGACTTCGTTTTCTGCAATCCACATATATGGCAAAATGGTAAAAATCAATATAATAACAAATGGACAAAGATTCCAGTTACGCCAATGTCGTAGAAGGAGCGTTTTTTCCCCGTGTCAAGTGTGATTGTGGCTGTCGAGGAACGAATGTTGAGAAATGTACCTATGCAGCATCGCAGCAGTCGAGGGGTGAAGAAGTATACGTATGTGTGGGAAAGAGTGTTCTTAAGCTCAGTCTGTGCGCCGCGAGAGCGAGTTTGAAGAGAGAATGGTAGACTGAGGGAAAATCGCGACGGTTTGATAACGAGAAACACCGCTCTGTTTCTATTCTCGTAAGTCTAAACACGATTCTTGTGAAAAAGAAAAATGTCAATATTTGAGGCATTGACACCAGAAACAATTGACACCAGAAACAAATGGAAAATCACAAATGAAGTCGCCTTTGTTACGTAAGAGAACAAGAGAACAGCATGCTAACTTTCGTTACATTGTCCTTACAAATGAAACAAGATCAAAGAACAAGGTATGTTTGCGATATTATGACCAAAAAGTAAATTAGATGAGAAAACCATGGTAAATCAGTATGTATATTCGAAGTTACAGTGTGTTATACAGGTTTAATAAATTCAAAAATAACATTCGCCCTACACGTTTCTTGTTCTAATATTCTAAATACGCTATAGATATATAAATATAAAATACAAATATTAAAAGGATTTAAGTATAGAAATATTGTCGCAATGTACTAAATGAATAAATATAGTTTGTATCGAGTAATTCGTTACAATTTGTACTTTCGTTCATTTATTATTATAACAGAAATCGAAAAATATGTTAATTTTAGAAAGTTACATTTATTCTATCATCGACCCCATACACTGTTATAATACAATCGACCAGGGTTCAGGGACGATTGTAACACTCCCTCCACTTTTCGTCTATATTAATAACCGGGATATTACTTGACAAAATTGGGCTCTCAATAATGTCGGTTAAAAAATAATTTCGCAGAAAACACTTGTTCTAAATACAAGTAGTTCTTGCGTGATCTTGCTACCCTAAAAAGATTGTGCAAGCTATAGGGTTCATGGAAGCGAGATGGGGTGCTATAAAAAAATTACCTCAAAGCATTATATTTATTAATATCATATACCTATAATAATACTAGTTATTGTGTCAGTAGCTGTATATTAATGTACAGTAAAATAAACTTCTAAATATAAACATCAAAATATACGGGAAACAGGGTTGCATAAAATGAGATGCTACTAATTGGAATATGTTACACTCGCAAACAAGGTCTTTCAACTTTAGTACAATATATGTACGTATATAGGTTGTTTCATTTGAAAAATTTTATATAATTATATAATATATGATACATAATTATATAATATATATAACATATAATATAATATATAGTTATATAATGCAATATAATATATAATTATATAATACATAATACAATATAATATATAATTATATAATATCTAATACAATATAATATATAATATATAATACAATATAAAAAGAGATACTCAAATTACACATGAAATTATCGATATACGTTGTCGAAAGTTATAACAAGTTTATATTATAAAATTCTCTGTTGACACACCTGTTAGAAAATCAATATCAAAATTGCTCGTGGCAAACTTTCGTCGACATGCGAATCAATACAGTATTACGATTAAAAAATTATCCAATTTCCGGTGTTTGACAGAATTTCTTAAAGATGTTGCAAGCCCTTGAAAGAGGCAAGTCCTGAGTTGGCTTGCAGTAATATAATCATTAGCGAAAATGTTGGTTGCGGATTGTGGTTTCGTTAACGAGTCATTAATGAAAGGACATGGACCAATCGGAGTGAATACAGCCCATAAATTCTGGCGCGATAGCGGGCTACGCTTCGTGTAGTGTTGGCTTCGTACCGAGCTCGAGGATTGTACAACTCAATATACGTAAAATTATTATTTCATATTATCCGAATTATCATAGTATTATTATTATTGTTCTTCTTCTTCTTCTTATTATTATTACTATTATTATTATCATAGTATCCGAACAGATTACGAAATCTGTGTCACGTGGTCTATCAGTGCACTGACCTCAAACAATAAGAGACAGCACCGAAGGGCAAGCCACGTGGTTTATTAAGTGAGGAATATATTCTTGCCGCCATCGTAGACCAGTTTTTGCTTATTTCAGATTTTTGGTAACATTTCATCTATTTTGTCTTCCAAAAACATTCGTTCTCCTTGAAGAGATTTTTTTAACTCGCGCGATGGCCTCTTCTGGTCATCTCTGCATACTCAACGAAGCAGTGAAATAAACAATATGGTGAAGTTGTAGATAAAAATAGCAGATATTAGGATCAGTTAGGCTGCGATGTTCACGAACAATATGACGCTTTTCTAAATCCAAACAATTACTGGTTGCGCATGCACAGATTCGGGGCGGCAAACCTGCGTTATCCTTAAGCCGTGTACACATTGCATCTTAAAGCTGCGTTTACATGAGAATCAGGAACCTCGTTCTCCCAAATCGTCCTTGTACGAGTATATGTTGCCGCTGATAAAGTTCGTAGCTCGGCTTGTTTATGGTAAAGCTGCGATAATAGTCAAATTTCAGATTTTTTATACCACGTATATTTATTTACATGAACAATTTTAAGAGAAGATAACATATTCAAAATTTAAACATTTCGATTTTGTTAGATATTTTCAATATCACAAAATCTGGACTAAAATTCAAATTTTATACATCGTTTTGAACTATTTCTCTCCTTACAGTAGCCTAATTAATTTTAAATATTGCGTGTAATTTCTTAACAAGATTCCGCATTTGTTATGCGACTCTGTTCGAAATCTAAAATACTGTATTTTCAGTTATAGCGCAGAAAAATATATTTTTTTCTAAAGAATTAAGACTTTTCCTTTAACAGCATAGCCTTCTCTTATTTTTCAAGATTTATGTCCCTTGAGAATGCAATCTTGAACATTTAAAAACACAGTGACCCACATAACTACGAACCACGCAACAATTTCAAGAAAATATACAGCGACGTTTTCAATTATCTCACTTTCCTGGAACGCAAAGGGAAGCAACCGAATAGAAAATGCGATGCAACTCGCAAACATATTTAATATTTTACCTTCATCAATTCTCACCTGCCCCGCGTTGAATTTGAAATGCACTTTGAAATTGGTTTACTAAATTTACGCTTGTATGCAGATCCTAAAGTGAATCGGGGTTGTTGACTTTCATTTTCACGGTGCTTGTGCTGCATATACGATGAACCGATACGAGCTGTTATCAACGGCGCGGCGATGTAATGTTATCACGGCAATGTAATATTCCAAAAGAAACTTGAACATTGTCTTCGGAAGTTGCAGTTTTCGTAGATTCGAACAATCACATCTGGGAACGGGGACACTACGCTGCACCGCCACGCCATCGACTTCGCATAATACGGTTCTAGCTTATCCTATACGTGACTCAATTGACTCCACGCGGCAGTGCTCACAACCGTCGTACCCATGGATGTGCTCGTTACAAACGTAACTTACAAGCTACCTTTTTGCTTTGCGACGTTTGCTTATTTAATTTCCATTCATTGCGATACAATTATACGATATTATTGCATGTCTTATTTCATTCGACAGACATACGCTCTTTTTCGGAGGATGATACGTCGGATGATTAGTCGGAAGACGGTCACAGTTGACCGAAGCTACCTCAGACATTATGAAACAGAATATAAAAGGTTCTGTCGTCAGAAATGAACCGACATTGCTGGCGAACTGTTAAACATTGTTCGACCTTTCTATAGTGTTTTGGGTCTATATGATCCAGACTGCGTATCAGTTTCATATAACGTTCCTCATTACGAGCTTATTACAGTAAGAATTAAAAAGCTGCTTACTTTTTATCAATCAATTGTTACTTCCTTATATATTTACATATTTATTTTTACATCTCTTCACATAACCAGCTTAAACGCATTGTGTTATAGCGTAATTTCTAAATATATGCATGGATATTCTAAAGATGTGATAAGAGAATTATACACGTTTAAATTTTTACAATTTTATAAAGGCAAGATACAAAATTGTTCTACGTAAGAATCATTTGCATGGTTGTTGCAGCTGTTAAAGCAGAATAAATTCTGAAAATTGAGAAGTACATCCGAAATTTCGCAAAAGTCTAAATGACTTATGGCCAAAATGACTGGAAAAATACAAAATCGTAGAAAGATAAAAAGAATTGGTGAGCATCGATATATTATGACCAACTTGTTAGTATAATAACGACCACGATGGTTTTCCACTTCTGTTCGAAGCACATATTTTTCATACCGTCGATATCTCGCAATTATCACGTTTGCAGGTATCCTTGTGTCCTCGAGCATTTGCATTTTCACCGGGCGAGGAGCCCCATATGTCCATTGGTATTTATCTCGTACACGGATCAATTTGCGCAAATCATTGCGCTTACGGTTACGATGCAAAGCGTCGTGTGCGTGTCCTACGCTGGGAACGGTAAAGCTGACAGGGCGCAAACCTCGTAGCAATCTCGACTTCGGTCTTCCAAACGAACCAGACTGCATCGCAAGCGCCGATCACTAATTCGAATTCAAATCACGCCTCCCGTTCCGTACGTCTCTACGTACCGCGATGTATGTCCGTAGACGGCTGCGAAGCGCACGAAACACTGTGTTCACGAACGCTGCGAGTCTGTTTTGTCATAAGCGTCGTTGAAGCATTTATACAACAACTTTCTGACCAGTCCAGCAAGAAGCAGCGTAACTAATGATACAAAGAAAAGCTTCTCTAATTTTCCATCGATGTAGAGAAAAGATTCGGGAGTGCTTGCAGGCTCAAAAAGGAAGCTTCCAGCAAAGTTCAGTCGAACATGTAGACCGCGTCAATCAGTTAGCGTCGAGATATTTTTAAAACGCGCGTCGCCGGCCGAATAAATGGCGCCTGCATCGGTAAATAGCGGGATGAATGGAAGGAGTGATTGCCAAGTGTGAAAACAAGAATGAAAGTGCGTCTCTAAGCGCTTCTTTCGCGCCGAGTTTACGACTCCTCTATAATCTGAACAATCTGGGCATTATTCTCTCAGCAACTCCGAACCACCGCTGAGAACCAATTTCAGGAAAAAACGTTTTTTCCTTACTCTTTCACCATTTCGTGATCTGTTTTGTATCCGATTCGATTAGTTCTCGATTTACAGTGTCCGCTTTTGTGAAAAGTTACAGTATCAGGAACGAGACAATTCATTTGAATTGGCTTTGATCCTGTACGATGAATGGACCTCGGTCTGTGTTCTGTATGTGTGATCTATTAATGTTTTGTACAATTTACTGTACGGTATATTCTCTCCAATTGTTCTTTACCTTGTAAACAAAAATGGACAATTTGGGAAGAGGAGGTACGATTATTCGAGCCTTGCGCCTCGTTTTTATATTTGTTGACAGTCGGCGACTATTAAAAACGAGCCACGAGACGCTGGTATAAAAACGAAATATAAAACGAGGCGCAAGGCTCGGATAATCGTCTCTCCTCTTCCCAAATTGTCCGCTTTTGTTTATAAGCTGAAGGACAATTGGGAAGAATTTAATGCACAGGCGATTCCATACGGCAAGTGTCTTGTTGATTTGTATGCATGCAACCTGTGTAATTAAACGTTGTATTAAACGTTATATTAAGAATAGTCGAGGGCATTTAACTTTTGACCGAAAATTCATTAAACATTTTGTTCAACGAATGACAAATCGCGTTGTGGCAGGCTATCTGATTTCAATGAGGAGCGCCCGAAAGCATTCCTGTCGAATGATACACGACAATCGCTTCAGAAATTAATTGAAAAGCTGCAATATTCCCAAAGGAGGAAGTTTCGCTTCCTTATTGAATAAAGCTGCAGAAACTTATGGACCAGACTGTACTCTATTATGCAAAATAAAAACATCAATTTGGTTGACTAGAATCATAGTAGCGTAAGCCACATTTTCCCCATTGTGAGATTCGAAGAGTGTTATTGTTTACTAATATGTGTATTCATTGTTGGACAAATTTGTTGTTAAAATTATTTAGAGTTAATTTAAAGTAACTTCTTTTTTATCTGAGAGTTTAATGTCGCATCGACAGCAAGGTCATTAGCGACACAGAACGTTAGATGTATTCATATATAGTTTTGTTGCTTTGGATGAATTTTAAGGTATTCTAGACGTTTTCAGCGTTGCTTAAGATTTCTTTTAGTGAGTTGGGATCCTTTGTCTGGGTTCGCGAGGCCTTGAATTCCTCGCAGAAAAGCAAAATTATATAATTTAATTTTTTTAATTATGTAATTATATAATTTGCTTCATGTTTAGGTATGTATACACATTTTAAGACATAAGTCAAAATTTTTGGAAATGCGACACGCGCCACTATAATTCTAACCCACTTAATCGTAACAAAATGGAATTAAGGAACAATTAACGTCGACCCTCAATAATTTGAATAAATCGAAGAGAATATCGTGACGTTCTTATACCAATCTGATGTCTCCGATAATGTCTACTTCATCTGCCCACTTTCGTTGCAAGTACATCAAATTCGTAGTTTAGCTATGACGTGTAGTTCGTTCTTTTTTCATCGATCTTTAAAAAGAATCTCGTAATTCTCTCGCGTCGACTTCGTTCGAAGAAGCTAACGTGTCCCTCGAATTTCAATATTCTCGGAAATCTCGCGCCTCCAGTTGTGACGAGCCTGGAGTAACAGGAGTATCGATCCCGCAGGAATCGCGTATGCGCGAATCAGGTCTTCCCAGGCAGATAAACATACTATATCATAAATAAACAACGGGCGGCGCATTCGTTTCGAATTTTAATCACGATACTCTGTCATCATTTTTCGTATTCAGCATAATGTGAACGCTTCATCGCGGGACGAATTAATTCATATTAAACTGTTCTTACACGCTCGGCAGACGCATTGAAAACTGGATACACGTAACATGATTGTGCGAACGAAATCATTGGTATTGATTATCGAGACTGCACCGTTTTGTGGAAGGGTATTTGATATGAATTAGCATTTCATCGACTTCGCTCAGATGCAACGTGCGATTTTATTCGCGGGAACCATTGTCTGGCAAAACGCGTTCGTGATATCTCAATTAAGAAGTGGAAAGATGAACGTGAACGTATTCAACTCGCGAATTTTTTGTTTGATTTACAGCGGGTGGGAGGAAGGCACGCTTATTGCTTACGGAGTATAATTAAATGGGGTTTCACTAACAGCTGGTGAGATTTAGAAACAGCTTGGTCTGCAAGATGCGAGGAAGAATTTACGGTGAATAAGAAAAGTCCCATCGGGAGAGTGTGCTTTGAAACGACTGCAACGATACAGGAGAACAGAATCTTGTTTGGATTATATATAATAATAATAATGTCGCTGGTAAATTACGGGTATTACAGCTACGGTAATATATATTTCCATGAAATTAAGTAAACTCGTGGCAAAGATAACGTTAAATAAATATTTATGCTTGCAAATATTACCGTGTAGTGAATAATTATAAAGCAATGTTATACATAAACAATTTTTTGGTTTCATATGCTAACAGAATATTGCATTCGTCGAAATAAATAAAACTGGAGTGCAGGATTAATTTATTCAATACGCCGTATATCGTGAACAAATAACCAAATACTTTTATTTTTGAGTGTAATATTAAGATTTACGCAGCTGATAGTGTAACAGCAACGCAGCAGACTGAATCGGGTCAATTGCGAACGACGATGCAGTTTTTCGCATACAGCTTGGAATTAGATTCTAAATTTAAAAACGGCTTATCCTTGGATGAACGGACACTCTTTTTTTAAAAAATGAATTAACTATCAAGTAAAAATGCTATTTGTGCGATAATTACAATGTACAACTTGGTATTTCTTTTCAGTAGAATATATTCGTTGCAAATAGAAATGAAAATATTATTAAAAATCTTTCATTAGTATACTAAAAAGCATACTTCCGTCGAAATAGCTAAATATTTCTTAACAGAAGTGAATAATACAACAGAAATGATGGCAAACGGGAGAACCCGATAAAATTAATGTCCTACCGTGAATGAACATGTGTATAATGAGCATTTAATACACGCGTGCATCTTGCACAACTTCAGCATTTTGTTTGCATATTTCTCCTGTATATGAATACGTTTTAGCTGCACGAGTATCAATCGTTTAATAAACAATCGGGTGAAATTCATCGTCATTAATTCTACGAAACGTTAAACCTTTGTTCGAGCGATTATTTAATTAAGGGAATATTTAAATCATGTCTGCGAAAAGCCTTATTTCAATTTATGACGTATGAATTCTCTGTTCCTCTGCTATTGTTAGTAACACGACTTTTGGCTAAAGATTTTCATAAAAATCAGCCTTCAGTCGGATCGACAACGTCGTCTATGTTGAAGGTGAGATTGCAACAAGGTAGACACATTGATAGAGTGTTCAATTCTTTCTGTTCAGTATTTCAAAATTTTAAAATGAACTTTGGCTAAAATATACGTATTTCAGCATCCGATGCTCTAAAAATTGAAAAGTGACAACTGTAGTCGATTCTGAGAAGCTATTTTCAATTTCATTGTGTTAGCAATTGGGTACCGGAACGCCCGATAATTCCTTCAACGATATGTTCTACATACATCGCAGATTTGCTCCGAATGTCAATTCTTTAGACAGTATTAGGCAGTTTATACCATAAAGGTAATGATGTATCCATAAACTCATTGTAGAAATACAATGGTAAAACTAGGTAGTCGCATATGTTTCAAACGAAGGCGTTCATACGTGCTGAAACTTGAGATAGCATTATCGGACAGAACTTTCCGGTGGACCGAATCTAAGCCTATACCACGGTCTGGGTCATAAAGACCCGAAAGGGTCTAACCGTAGAAGGGTTAGACGCCGGAACTTTAGAATTACTTACACGTTTGGGTGGCAACATAAGCGTTAAGAGCGTGCTGCTAAATCAGACTATTAGTGAACGCAAATAGGAACGACTTTACGTTCATTAGTTTCGAGAAGTACAATCAAGGAAGGATCCCGAGACCTTGCGACGCGCAGACGAATCCGCTTTTTCGTAGTTTCACGGTCCGAGCCGAGGTTTCGGTCGAGGAAGTCCGTGTTTCAAAGCTTCCTGGAACTTTCCCCTTCGGTTCGGCAAATAACGCGAAGTCTACGTCGTAGACGATGACGCGGCGGGGCGGTGGAAACGAATAAATCGGGAAGAGGAAGAGGACGGAATGGCTACTCGCCAGCTGGGTAAGAGGAAACTAATTCCGCACGCACAAAAGGATGGCCCTTCCGCGTGGAAAGGGGACACGGCGGCGAAAGGGACGGAGGAACGAGCAAGAATTATATGGAGAGACGAAGAGGCCATATTGAACCAAATCGAGTCAAAGGGACTGCCTCTTCACAATTTATAGCGTCGCGGAACGAACGAAAGTGTTTTTCATGGACTCGCGACTATCCAGAGGCTCTTGACAGAGTCGAGGAAGAATTAATCGTTTGTGAAGATGCTTCATGAAATATGCAACCGATGCTTTTGAATTTCTGCCACGAATCTACATGAAAGTGGACATTTACACGGGATGATCGTGCTGTTATCTTTGATTTTCACTCGATCAGCTAATGCATTACGCACTTGTATCGCAACGGTGAAGATTTGGCGACGTATTGTTGACTGTGCTAATTAATTCATAACGCATTATCCGCATTAATTCCGACCCAGTAAAATATGCATCTGCGTTGAAAATTATTGCATTTATAAGCGGACGAAGTACTTCTGAAAAGAGATTATATAATATAAAATGAAATAATATGAAAGATTATAAAATGATATACAAAGTGTAACAGTGCGTTCAACTGTAGCGCAACTGACTTCTTAAGAAATCAGATCCAAATCACTAAACAAAGCTTTTCGTAATACCAGGAATATCGAGAATTCCCACAATATTCTTTAAATAAGTGAACACCTTGACAAATTATTTTAACCAGCATCTACCAACAGATGTCGATGCGACTCCTTCGAATAACAAATCGATCTTTTTAATTGTATGACATTCGAGCTGATGAAAAAAGTCGATA
Organism: Augochlorella aurata; assembly: GCA_028455555.1. NCBI lineage: Eukaryota > Metazoa > Arthropoda > Insecta > Hymenoptera > Halictidae > Augochlorella > Augochlorella aurata. The sequence goes on from CM052148.1 coordinate 4,137,436, forward strand.
GGAACACTACGAAACGTCACGCAGCAACTGATGAACGATAAGTATCGGCGAGAGGGTCGTATCGATCATCGAGGGTTCGCCGAATAGATTTTAGGAACGATGCGACGATGCGGGCCTGATCGCTTTTGCGGTCGTGGTGGTAGAAACCGATTTAGCAAACGGCTGCACACACGCACTGTCTATGAATGTTTATAGGCAGGATGCAGTAGCAAAGCATACGTTTGCACGCAGTTCAATGTTTGCGGTAGAAAAATGGAGAACGCGGTGTCTGTTTGAGGTTTAGCACAAAGTATGCGTTTGAAATTGCGAATCGTTCTCGACAAAACGTTCCTTTTAAACGTTCCTTTGATTGCTTCAATGTAACGTTTAGTTACGTGTATCATGTTTGTCGAACGGTTTGCTCCTACCTTATTATTCGAGCGAGAACTTGGACGCATGGCGTACAGCCGCGTTTGTACCTGAGAAAAGACTCGAGTTATTTTTTAAACGTTATATTATTAAACGATCCTTTGCGTTTTCGGTTTGTCTCTTGGAAATAGTACGAGAAATGTGCTATACAAGCGTGCGTGTGTTAGGGCAGCGAAGCTACCCTACGTGTATTCAATATTTTTATTCTTTTACTTTGTTGATAAAAAAATATAACATAAGCGACCCTACATGAGCGACTTCACTATCCTAACTTTCATTAAAGTAGCGAACTGTTTCGAGGATATTGCCACGGTGAAAAGGGGTTCCAGAATTTTTACGCAGGCATATAAACTCCTCGGTGCTCTTTAAAAATCCCTTGCATTATGCCAGTTTGTCCCGGCCCTCACACTCAAGGATTCCTCTCGACTCCTTTTCAAGCACCTACGCAAAGAAGGGCACTTCGTTAAGTCATCTCACCCTGCAACCCTTCACACGCTGTGACACTGTAATCGCAGGACTTTTTCTGATCTGTGAAAATTACAGCACATCTTGGAATGTCTGCAATCAGATTTCTGCTTAGCGTTGCTCTGGAACATTAGGCTGACAGCGATTTCTATACACCAAATGCATAGATTTCTTAATTATTTTCTTACGTTTCCATCGACTCTTTGCATCCTCGAAACGTTTGAAAGTAACATTTTTATTAAAACACCGAACCTAATTTCCTGAAACTTTTGCTAATGAATCTATCCGTATGTAAGAACGTTTACATTTACTTACATGTGTTAATATACGTAGGTATTGTATATTTTTAATAAATATTAAATTTTATATAGGAATTAATACAAATTTAAGGTTTAAATAAGACTTGTGTACTGAGCGGATCATGTAGTACCGACAATGTTATGTAATTGTAGATGTTTATATTAAACATATCCGTTATTCGACTTGACTTATAAATCAATATAATATATTGTATAATATATATATATATATATATATATATATATATATATATATATATATTGCATAATATATTAGGGTATAAGTCAAAACAGTGTATTATAAGAAAGGATAGTTAAAAATAATTACATTAGCATAACATACGTAAAAAAATATAATTTGCGTCCTGTTGAACAGGAAATGTTACTTATAGTCGTACACCTTAATACTCCCACCATTTTGTCCACTAACAGCTTTTAAATACATGTATTTAATAACTAAATCCAGATTAGATACGACTGTAACTTATAACTACTTCAAACAACAATAATTTAATAGCTATATTTCCACGAAATTCGTTCTACTGCCTCGAAAAATCAAATTTGAAATTTCAATCTGTGACTGAACCTATCTCGATTGCAATTGCACCATAATACAACTTCTCTAATTACTTTTGTACCAGCGCCAAAACAATGAGAAATCACCCGTGCAATCGCTGCCGTTGCTTTCAATCTATCAGCAGCATGAATGGACCGTGGAACGTGAAAATGCGATAATGCCAAGCGTGTTCGAGATAATGGAAATTGCTAATAGACTGGTTAATAATGATAATAATAGCAGTGGTATCGTTTCGATAGGGAAAAATCGATAGGATATCGTTCTCTACGGCTGCATTTCGATCAGACCGCGTTGTTGCGAGCCAGAGAGGAGAGTATGCTACCTACGCGATGGCTGTGACGAGCAGGCGTATTTAAGCGTGATTAAGCTGAGCAATATTGGACTTTCGGTCACAAAGGGAATTTCGGTTGCTGTGTCCTGTCTCCATTGCTCGACACCTCCACGAACTGTAATATAACCATAAACGTTCATTATAGTCCGTTGAAAGAGGCCTCGAACGTTATTTTTATCTTCGAATCAATTACTCTTGGTTATGCCGTTCTTCATATTGTTGGACACAATTAAACGAAGTCAAACGAAAGTTTTGTTAATTACTCGAATCAAACGCTTCCTTTTCGTTAGTTTTATACAATCTTACGACATGCGACGTCCGTGGTTTGCAAATTTTGTTTGAAAAAAACTTTATCAGCTTTTTATTCGGTAGAACTATTCCCATAAATTCGATAAAACTTCGAACGAATCATTAATTTGTTCATCCAGGGTTCTCGTGGCACATTGAACAGACGTGGAATAAAAACACATTCATCACAGAATGCAGGAAAATATAAGCAAAATCTTGTGATTTAGCTGGCTTTTATTAGTATTGTGTACGTTGTACAAGAAGTTGTACTCAATAGCTCCTTTCGTTAACACGTTGAATGGCACGGGGGTCACCGGTGACCGCCACTCAACTTGGCAGTGACGCCATGGGGGCCACCGGTGACCGGCGCGCCCAGATTGATAGAAATATATATAATTTAAACAAATGACAATACTTGTAATTTTTTATTATTATCATCGTTGATGTCACCGGTGACTCCCGTCGCAATTAACATGTCAAACATTGTTATACACTGTAACTTATCTATTACAGATAACATTTCAACATTATATGTATCGCATAATAGAAAATTCATCGTGGCGCCGCGAACAATCCCTGTGAAATTGGCGTGGCATTCAACGTGTTAATATTTTACATCGAAGTCCACGTGATATTTTTAAGAAGAATTTATGAAAAGACCGTGTCTAAAGAAAAGTTCTCGTGCAAAAAGAGCTTATCAGTCATTGCGACTCCTGTATTCCAATATCCACGAAAAAAAGTTTAAATTCGTTGAATACGAAGGAGCACACTTACGTTAATATGATGGCTTTCGATGCTCACTGCGAACTAAGCTACAGAGGACGTTGTTAGCAATCCGTATCTGAAGATTCGTCTCCATACTACGGTGCTTGTATTTACTGATTCTTCGAAATCTTCTTAAAAAATATCGAGATGTATGTATGTGGTATCAGAATGTTGAATAGAAAGATGAAATGCATATGGAATCTAGCACTGAAGGAGTACAAGGCGTGCGCTGTCTTTCAGATTACACAACTGTGAACTTTTAAATATAATTATAGGCGTAATTTATTTAAATAGGCAAGCAAATTTAATTAAATAACGTGTTGATGCTGCAGCATATAACACGCTTGTTCACCAAAATTAATTAACATACAAAGTTCTGACAATAAATGAGATGTCGAAGCTGTTTGATTTACATGGAAGTAAGTGTATAAATGAAAATCAATAGATTCATTTTAACGACAAATACATATGTATAAATATTAAGTATACTATGGTATAAATCCTTTTATAAATATTAATAATATTTTATAAATATTAATATAAATCCTTTTAGTAATTTACAATAATTTTGACAACTAATCTTTTCAGAAATACTAGCAAGTAAGAATAATTGTATTACGAACATTAACTTTGTTATGATACTGTTCATTAATAACACAATTGTAATATAACAGACCGATAAAATATTGTACTTGTCGTTGAAGATATTGACTGCAAGGATATCTGTAAAAAGTTCTCTCATCATACACATGTTTCAGAATCTGTATAATAAAAACTCCGTAGAAGTTTCAATATAATTAACATAATAATCAAAACAATGTTCAGAATATTAATACAGCTTCGATAATTATTCGATAATATTGTAGCATTATTCGCTGAATAAGATAATTCAATATTTATTACAAATGTTTCCTTGCAATTAGGATATGACTATGCATATTACAATATGATTGGGAATCTGTTGAATATTAATTAACGGAATATGTATCCGTTTCCATTATAGAACAATTTACATACTAAACAATTCTTCAAATAACAAAGATGCCTTCATCGAAAGTGTTTAACTTACTTTTTGCGTACAAGGCAACAAAGAGCAGCGTTTTAGAGATCGATCAGAAGATCTAATCTCCCAAATGTCTTTGCAACGCTTTGTACCATCTATTTGTTTTCGTCGTAAAGGCGCGAAATCCGCAGCCGTCTCATTATTTAATGTTACACTCGTTGTTAATTGTAACTCTGCTTCATATTTAGCAAGGTCTGTTAAGCAGCGAAATGCGAGTGTTCAGACTCGCCACTGAACAACGTTGCGGATGCAGCGACCGCTAAGAGATAGCGTTGCTCCTCGGAGCTACCGTTGATCAAAGCCACCGGATTTCTCAGTAGTTCCAGACAGACGGACTTTCGGAAACCCTAGAAATTCCGGCGTGACTTCTGTCGCGGAAGTACCGGCCAGAAGCCAGCGGAACGGATGTCTTCGAACCCGGCGCGGATCCAAGGGACGGCGCCGCTGGACGTTAACCTTTTGCCGAACTTCCTAACGGGCTGGTAACGGTTTCAGGGAAGTTCGACATCATGGACGATTTGGCACTGTTACAATTCCCTGCGTTCGACGTTAGGCCGGGTTCAACGAACCAAAGCGAGATTTTATTATTCACTTCGAGGTTCGGAATTAGACTGTTGTAGAACAGGATCCACACAGGCCGCGAAAATTATGGCCGATAAAATAGTGATAACCGAACGTTTTATGCACTAGTCAACGGATGGGGATATATGTATAAAACCAAATGAAATGGAAATTTTCACCTGTTCGCTCGGCGAGTATTACACGTTCTCGTAGGTTAAGACTTTAAGGCCGATAAAATCGAGACCGATGACGACTCTGCTGCAATAAATACGGACGTTCGAGTTTTCCGTAGAATGACGCTGCAGTTGCGGTTATAAATTAAGGAGGATGAAACTGTAGACCTTTATGCGAAGTGAGTTCTTTAAGCATCGGTTTTGTAAAAATTAAAATCAGTAGAGCTCGCTCTCCTAAATCACAAGTTTTATCGTCCGTTTTCATATACACGTGCAGGGTAAGTCACTCAACCTGCACTGCGCAAACAACTTGCAAATTATGCGTTTTATGAAAATTTGAAAATACAAAAGTTGTATAGTCTCAAAGGAAGCAAATGATGGTGCATCAACTTTTTATTTCAGAATTTTTATAAAACATTTTTTCAGTCTAATTGTAATTCAAGAATTTCGTGCACGCTGCAAGTATATTTTCCACTGTCTACTTGTAAAAAACGTTTATTAAATAATATAAAATTCTTTAAAATCCCTTTAGAAATGTTATAAAAATAAAAGAAATCCGTTTTTAATGGAGTAGATATTTTCTATCGATGTAGCTTGTAATAATATTCTCATTTGCGAGAAACGTTTATTAAGTAATATAAAATTCTAGAACATTTCTTGGGAAATATTATAAAAATGAGACAAAACAATGATGCATCGATCATATCCAAATAGACAAGTGAAAATATCTCCGTTCGGATCACACTTTTCCGTGTGCGCGGATATGTCCTAGCTGGAAACTCGTTAGGTGGATACACTAATTAAAGCGACATCTGACAGCGACATGTTTGCACCTTCTCGGAACAACGATCACCACTTTGTCTTTGATTCGAAGCAATATAATTGGCTAGTGGATCGTTTTAACGTGTCTCGTAAACACTTTCGAGAATCACGGGCACGCATATCCGTGTACACATTTATTATGGGCGTGTATAGCAAACGCACGGCGGTACGTGTACCCACTCGAGGTCGGCTTTCGAACATCGACGGCACGATCATGATGCTTGTCCAATGGCAAACAAGATATGCCACCGGATTTACATTTGCTCCAAAATCATGCAACGCAACGCTCACTTGCATCGTTGCTATCCTGTAACAACATACTAATAATTCTCTCGTTTCTCAAAGTTAATAGAGACGAATTCTGTTTCGCACAACGATCTTTAGTCTACTTATAATTGGTGATTTCGATCTTCAAAGTCAATTATTTCACTGATCTATAATTTACCGTGGCCAGAAACCGAGTAATGAAAACTATTCCGTGAACTGAAAACTAATTCGGCGGTCCTTGGAAACATAATCGATGAGCAAAGTTATTAAAACCACCGATCAGACTTAGAATATATGCATTAGATTAGGTTCAACATATTGAACCTTGGCGCACAGCAATTGACGATCCATCCGCAACGCGAAATTGTCCACGGGAAATCCGGAAACTGTAGATCACGGTTTCATGATTCCGTTTCCAGTATCGCAGATAATTGAAACTTTACGCGGCCAGCAGGGCCAATAAAACCATCAGCGGGCAATAGATCGACAGGAAATTTTCTGGACGCGATCTGGCGCGGGTGTATTAACTGGACTTTTACGACGGCACATTTCCATGAGCTTCCGTTGGCGGCGTCATTCCGCAATGAACATCTTTTATGATCGTGCTCAATAAATCGTGTCCACGTCAACGAGAATAGGAAGGAAGGAGTCGGACATGTTGTGCCGAACGGGGGAGAACCAAATTCGTCGGTGACATAAGTGCAATCACGTCGGTTAAACGAATTCGCGCTGGGGTCGATCATTTAGGATGTTTCTAGGCTGACATTGCACAACCTGTACTAGCCCTGGTAATAAGCTTTCGAGCAAACGCAGTGATACGAAGTCAACAGGAAATACCAAGTTTTATTATATGTACAACTGCACGCTATAAAGAAGGAATATGTATATTCAAATGGTTTAATTAATGTTAAACGGAAAATAATTATAAAGAAATAATAAAAATATAAATAATAATAATAATAATAATAATAATAATAATAATAAAGAAGATAATTATGACATTTGTTTATTATACGGTAAAAAAGATGATGAACAAATGAATGATTGGAAATAAGGATTATACTTAATTCACAAAAGAAATGAGCAATAGTTTACTAATTGCTTTCTTTTTACTAATATATTTTTTATTATATATATCTTTTATTTACTAATATATAAAATATACGTTGCAAAAGTAATTTCGTAATCTCCATATAGATAGTTTACAAAAAACCCGAAATTACTTTTGCATGAACCCAATGGAAGACTAAGATGCGCTCTGCGTATTTTGTATTAAGTTTAAATTTGTTATATCTAGTATTCACTAATGGCACGTAATGATGAGTTACAACCCCGGGCAGCATCTCTTAATGTAAAGGATACGTCACAGTAATCAGATTGAAACAAACGACTGGCCCCGAATGAACTAGTATCGTGCTACCTACCACGCTGCACCGTAATGTGTATTGTCATATCATAAATGGAAATACATGAAGTTGAGTAATTGTTGTTCGATGTAACGTGCCGGGGGGACGGATCGTTAGTGTAATAAATACGACAGCTAACATTCATGACTTTCTTTGCTGTTCGTATCCGAGGAGCTCTCGTACCCTGCATTCGTTTGTACTTGTCTACGCGTTTGAATAGTATAGATTCCGTCAATTCATTGCATAGAAATGCATTCACTGCGTTATGCCTCATTACACGTCTATGAATAGAGAGCCACGGTAGCTTCGTTTATTCGCGCCTCGTTTTTACGGACACGGTCTTGTTCATTGTCGGTTGTATGAATTTATATATGTCTCTTTTATTCGAACGATGGTTCAGCGTACTAACAATAAGCTGTACGAACATAGGTATTGATAGACTATTTCAATAAGCAGCTGAATGCTTGATACTATTGAATGATATATTGTATCGATGTGCAAAAAGCAATGAAACTACGTGACGAATTCTAATAAGCGTAATTCATTTTTGTGTATGCACTAGATATTAAAATAACTGAAACTCATTAAGCTCTTCAATGTAATATTTATACGATCTAATGTTCCTAAGATTACACAAATATAACTAAGTAAAGTATGCATACTAGCAGAACTAAAATTGTACGTTTTGATATCAATTAGTAAATCTCTTCAGGAAACACGAACATAATGAAACGTTAAACGACGCATTAAAAAGAAATTTGATGAAATTATATTCTTAGTAATATATTAATAATATTAAATAATTAAAACTACAAAATCCAATAAGTAATTTGATGTTGTCTTTAATTATTTAGACTCATTAGAATAAATGTAAATGATGGACAATTGCAGAAACACTCATTTCCAAAATAGTACATGTGTTTTGAAATCTAATTAAACACGCTATTGAATTCTATGGTGAAAACTAATTATGGAAGTTCAATACATAACTTGGTAATGTATTTTCTGATCATTTTAATAGTTCGAGTTTATTGAACGTAATATTAAATTTCTAATATCCATGCTACTTTAAGGATATCAAATAAAATTCGTTCTGATTTACCGTGAAAATGAATTGAATAACAGCTCGTTTCCTGAGAAGTCAATAAAGATAAGTCGTTCCGCAATTTAAAAATCTCCAAGCAGCCGGGCGCAACGGCAGCTAATTGAAAGAAGACCATCAATTTCCTCGGGGCAAGATTAAGCTCGGCGAGATTGATGTCCAATGGTGCCACGCATATTCGGCCGCCATTATTAATTCCATACTAATCGATCCGGCCAGTTCCTCTGAATTCAATGTAAGGCAGCCTCGACGCCTGCGGTTTCCTGTTGCGGTACAGGATTATGTGACAGAGAAACCGGGGCAACGCGTTGATTTTCGGCTGCAGGCTGCTCCGATCTGGCAAAGTGTAATCGGTTAAGCCGCGAACCTTACGATGACGACCGTTCAATGTCCGTTACAAATGTTCACTGTAAGGATACATTGCTGTATACTAAAGTCCTCATACTGGGCTGCGCGTGTCAATTTCAATTATATCACAACTACTTTTTCTATGGCAGAACCTAAACTCTTTGGGGCTAGGTGGGTTAAACTCTGTTCCAAGTCTTGCTTAGCTTTTTCATGCATGGTGGAATATATTTCAACCCACCTCGTGGAAGTTGCTTATAGTCATACGAAAAGTTGAAGTTGCTTATAGTCATACAATTTAATATTTTATTTAAAGTTTTTCATTCAGTTGGCAATGCTATGCACCAACGGTAAATACGTAAATAAGTGAAAGAAATATATACAAATCAGAACGCATCAGTAAGTTCTGTGTGCTGCTGTGATTAAGGTTGGCGCATTCGAGATGCAGTGATTTTTTGTCGTTCATAACAGTATGTGTTGTTTATTTTCTTAAAATTTATTATAGGTGAATATGTATATTGCTTTATAATGAAAAAACATGTTATTTGATGTGTTGTTTCAATCTACTCCCTACTAGTCTACTCCCTTCGTGATTGGCACCTCCCACTTTTGTATTAGCCCCTGCCCCTTTTGTATTGACCCCTTCCACTTTTGCATTAGCCCCTCCTACTTTTGCATTAATCCCTCCCACTTTTGCATTAGCCCCTCCCCCTTTTTATGGTTGGCTCCTCCTCCTTTGTATTCAGTTAGGCCCTTTCTGTGCATCGCTAGTTTTCAGTTTCGCTCTTAGTATAATTTTCAATTAACAATTAAACGAGCAAGGCTCGATTGCTGCGTTCAGCTACGTCCATAGAAGACGATCACGATTTTAGCCTTGGTGTCAGAAATCAGAACCTATACAATGTAAGTCCAATTAGTAATTTTACTCGATACTAGATATACTATATTAAAAAAATTGAAGCTAGTGATATTACATCCTCTATCAATAATTATTTAAAATTACGATTATAATTATCGAGCAACTCCTTCCATTAAGCACTCAATTTTCAGGATAGTTCTTAAATTGACGATTTTCGTCTTGTAGTAAACCAATTAATAACAAAATTAAATAAAATTATTTTATTCATTGTGCACTATTCTCTTTAACATCTTCCAAATGTTTAAGTCTCTTAGTTCAGTTTTAGGAATATTATACCATCTTAAAAGATGCCTGAAGACTTTATACACCTATTGTAAATTATTCTTACTGAACATTAAAATTTGGCTGTCATTTTGAGTAATGGAGCCACCGTACGATGTCCGTTGACGATCTTCGTTGACGATGGATTTTCGGTGGTCTCCACGCAACCATGACTCATCGAACGACTCATCATCCGTCGCTGAAGGAGCCATGTCCCGCCATGGCGTCGTATTCGCAGTCACGATTCGCGGGTATTCGTAATTGCGATCCGAGCGTGACCGAGGACACGCGGCAGCACGCCTACGCCGATCGGAACTAGGTCGAATCGAAATTCCAGCCTGTGGAAATGCTCAAATAAAGACAAGACGCGCGGAATTATTAGCATAGATGGCTAGAACGATATTTTCTATCTGTCTATGACAGTTCGGCTAGACGTTTTTGGAACGTCAAGTATTGATCTTTCTCTCGACGAAACCCGGCTCCCTGCCCCCTCTTGTTCCGGCAATAGCTTTTCAAACTGCTGGGTCAGATGGTCCTAATTAAGGAACTTGATCGGGCCAGTTGGAGTTCGACTATTACAGACACCCATGTTTCAATTATCGAATACCGTTCCACGTATTTTCCTTGGCCGCGTTTCGATCGTTTGGAACTTGAAACGTCTGTAATTATTGGGTTATACCAAGTGAAATTGTCGGTTCTACAAAACAACGTGTGCGAAGAGCGGGCCAATGTATAAGTATTGCTGTTCGGCTATCTGGTTTCTGACGGAATTGATAAACAAAATAAAAAAATATCCGAAACATACTCAGTTATATTTCTGTCAGAATGGTCCGACGTTCGCGTGTTACAGTATTGACACTGTGACAAGTGACATCACCCAATCCGAAGTTGTCAATTCTAGTAAAATTTGACAGACATGCAAAGCATCCAAGAATATTCGATACGTGATTCTTTATAGCTACACGTTTTCATGTTCTGGATAGAGAGCCTACTTTGCAATACATATTGTAATTATGATTGACGAGCTTTTATTAATCAAACTTCAATTAAAAATATGCTTAACCTGATAAAATGACAAGTAAATGTTGTACTTTACATTGTATTCTATTTCTATTAATTATCGTCTTCGTTTTCAAGTTATCGATACTTAAGGAAGGCAAAATAGCAATTTTTATATTCTCGTGTCGAACAAATTCAAACTTTGAAAACTCCATACTATTCCAGCAACTAATCGAATGATCTCAAGAACACCATCTCAGAACACCAAAAATTCAACAATATTTTTTCCATTTTACTTTCAATGGAATCTTGTAGTATCTATAATATTGAAATTCCCTTTGAGGGTGTTCAAATGCCTTTAACAAAACATATTTGGCACAAGTGGGACCAAAAATTGGTACATTCAAATGATTCATTCCCACATGAAATCAGAAAATCAGCGAGAAAGTAAGTAGTATACATTATATAAGTACAATTTCAACATTAACTTAACGCAATATAAATTACATACACAGATATAGGTTTTTAATACATTTGAAAATTGACAATAAGGGGGAAATTACAGGATCATAATATTAAATTAATTAAAGAATCTAGATTAAGACGATAATTTGGAAGCCATGGTGTGTAATACAGATAATGTGTGAAAACTATTGTATACATATGTTACATTCACATGTAACTCTAAACCTGTGATCCACAAGTGTTCTGTAATTGCTATTAAGCAGATGCAACGTTAAATAAATAAATTAAAACAAAAATATATGATTATATATTCGAATATAGAAAGACTTCGTTGCACGAGGTTTTCTGTAAAATTAATTTCTGTATCTGGTTGAGCATTATGTTTCCATAAACAGGATTTTGCGGGAGTGCTTTAGTTTTCATCTTCCTCGTCTCTTACCTGCCTGCCTTTATTTGCACCTAGGAAATCTATCAGCGCTTGCCTACACGACTACTAAAAGTATTCTTCGCTACCGAATCGGCATAGTGCTCGCGCCCATCTATCAAAACACACAAACAAACGGACCGTATAAGAGCAACAAAAACAACCGACCGCCCTCGCCCTTCGGGTTTTCGTCTCATTGCCAGGGAATTGCTCTCAAGATTGTTTCTGTGGGCTTTTTCACGGGGTGACTCATCTTGGGAAAAGGGTGGAAAGGCATTCCTGGGCAGAGGGCCGTAGAATAGGCACGTTCTCACGTATATGTCATCACAGGGTCGTGAACCCTTCTCTACTTAAGAAGAAGGGCGCAGCAGCCCTCGCGTCGCAGCATATTATCTATTGAGCCTGCAGCTTCGTAAAAGCTGCCTCTGTTCGAAAAATTTCGCTGGAGAAATCGCTTCACCGGACGCAAAAAAGCGGCTACGACGCCAGCAGCCACTTTGTGATTGAGCTTTAAAATGAGAATGATAAAGGCACTCGTGTAGTCTTTCTCCCTCGACCTGCTCGGCGCCCTTCCTTCTGTCCCGCTCCTCTTTCCCTTCCATTAATGTTAATATAAATTTGCGAACGGAGTTACGTGTAATTTGCCGGAAACTTTTGCGTCGACGAAGAGGCAAAGACTTTTTCGTCCTTGTAATTATTACTAGTGCACCGTAGGAGATGATTGCTACGTTTGGAAGACTACAGCAGTCGACAAAAGATTAAGATGAAAAGGACGGAAGGAAGAAATTTATAAAACGCACTGCGATGGCAAATCTTTGGCAAAATGACGGCTCACATGTCGCTATCCATCTACGTAGGAGATGCTACGAAAGGATTGTGCAGACTAATCTGAAAACTGAAGATGCATCTGAATGCAGTTCGGCAAAGACTTCTTATCTTGATCCTAATTTTTTGGTAGTCAGTTTAAATGACTTTTTCAATAAAGTAGATGCAGGGATATTTAAATGCAATTGTAGCGGAGGGATTTGAGCGGATTTCGCAACGGTGACGTCGAAGTCATTAAGAGCATTCGCCTTGCAAAGTCTAAATGAAGTTTTAAGTCTCTCTATCTGTGGGGGGAATTAATAATAGGAAGCATGAGGCGTAACAATATAACAGCTTGTTTTATACAAATCTTGATTTAGAATGCAGGAAATATAGAATTGCCTCCTCTACGCATCACTTTAGTTTCTGTAAAAATTAAAACAGTAGAAATCACATAATCAAATATGATGGCATTTTACATAAGATCCGATCTCTTGAATTGTTGCTAATACCTTCTGAAATAGAAGATGTAGAAGCGATAAACTATATATACATACATTTTATCGAACGCTACAATCCTAAAAAAAAAATAAACTTCAAGTATTTCCTAAGATTTGATGCAACGAAATAATATATTGCTTTGAAGAAATTCTTGCATATGTATTATTTTACGTAATTTTTGAATGAATCAATATCGATCTGCACAAGGTTTTTTTAATCAGTGCGCGTGTCAGATGACAGAGGAGCTCATATCCAATCGGAAGGCTCATATTTACACAGGAAAGCCTCGAGCGCTTCCTTCCTGCTGTACACAGAACATGTTAGCCTATGTAAATTGATACATTTACATCTGAATGGTCTTTCTAATATTGCCCAATATCATGACGTAAACCATAATTGAATTCCACAATGTGGTAAAAAGTCCGAGTAAATTCTCTACGATATTTTGTCCTCGGTTTTGTAACTAAACCTTATAGTAATTTCCACGATGGTATTGATACTATAACTTGTGACACAACGTTCCTGTATTTTTTAATAATTTTAACAAATTGAAGATATGAGACTAGTACCCATTATGGTTCTAGTATAGTACACATTCTGGTAGTTTCATAGATTTATGAATTGTTTAATCATTTCTGTCATAAATGCAGTCTGAACATTAGTATTCCAACTTCTGATTAATTCACTTTAAGCATAACTGTAAATATTAGCTTTAAAAAAGTAGAAGTCAATGATTCGATTAATATGGTTTTCTATCGAAACAAGATAAATTTATTTATTGTTATTATTAAATATATTAAATAATAAATGTTAATTTATTATTATTATCTTTATCAAGAGAAAAATAATTTTAACGTTAAAGAATCCTTTCGAAGTGAGTTAAAAACTTGTTAGTAGTAAAACGGCTAGCCTACAACATCTTTCAGGAGATTAAATAGCGATCACTTTTTCGAACCTGAAGGGTTCATTCACTGAACAGCTTCATCCCATATAAAATCGAAATTCGCCCCTTTGAAATCGAGCGATGCGTTTCAATTGGAGTAAGGTGCGTGAGCTCGTATTGCCGGAAATTAAAAATGGTGTTCGCCGTTGTAGAAACACACTCGAGGCTTACACGAGTGCATCGAGAGTTGCAGAAGAATGCGGAGGGCAGGAGCCGAAGGTAGCAGGCTCGTCTGTTCAAGGATGGAAATTGAAATTCTCAGCTTCCAGCTCGACTTCCCCGGTCGTTCAGCCGTTTCTGTTTGCATCGCGTTGTCCCTCTTGCACTGTTATGCATCCTGTACGCAACGCATATTTCGAGCGAGACGGTGTCCTGCGAAATAACAGGAAGAAGAGGGAAACGGGAAAGGTGGTGCAATCGGCCCGAGCACCTAAGAGTGCAAGGAAATGCATGGAGCAGCCGCCAGTTTCATTATCTGCAATACGGGCGAGCCTTGTTGCGTTCCCCTTTATATCCTTATAGGGTATGGTCTTCCGATTCTACTCTATTCAGGACCTCAACGGGTATCTGGGGCTATACGATATCATCGAATACGGTAGGTAGTCGATAGTCGCATGACAGAATAATGCGGAGTAACTCGACATATAGAATCGAAGTCGCTCGTTGTAGATAAACATTAAAATCGGAGCATATTGATTTCACGTCAGGGACGTGTACAATGGCTATCGACGGCGGCCACGTTTGCTGGAATCCATGGACTACGTCCAGGTATCATAAGGTAATCGATAAAGGCAATAATGGGCGTCTGTTACCGAAGATTATGGTAAACCTCTTTGAATGATGTACACGTATGCGCCCGGTTTACGGAGATTGATGAAGATGTAAATTGGTGGACGTGGCCTGTGGCTTTATTTGGTATGTTGTCGGGGTGAGTCGTTTACATATTCCTGCAGCCACTTGCGAAGTGATCAAATTCGTTCTTTAATCTGGAACGCGAGTCACGAAATATTGAAATGATATTTCGTCTTACGTGCACTGCGTCGGAAGACTTGTTTGATTTTTCAACAAAACGTTCAAACTTAAAGCAAAAGGACGAACGGAAGAAACTGTAACGAAAAATTCTTTCATTATACGGTTTTTGCACTAACAGTTAATCCATTTATAAATCGTCTTAATTTGATTTGCAGCCAGATAAATATGACCTACAGAAGTGAACGTGTGACTACAGAGGTAGAAGGTCGTAAATAAACAAATTACATGCTGGATGGCACATGTATATCTCTTAGGCGTGTAACACAAACCTAACCAAGGTATCCAGATTCAGTTCCATTCATCTTATGTGAATATTAAGACACTATTGGCAAAATTGTAGCCATCAATCAAAGTGCATAAAACGACAGCTTACAGCCTTTGGACACTTAATTTGCATTGTAATAACCTCCGGCTATCTATACCAGGTAGCCAAATTGCCCCCTCTCTCTCTCTCTCTCTCTCATTCTCGTTTCCCATGGCGAGTGTGTCGGTACAATAGGGGCGAAAAAATCGTTAAATTTTTGAAATGCCCGCTGCATATGGGCCCATGTGTTTCTGTAACAAGTCTGACACTTCCTATGCGGAAACGTAAAAAGCGACCGCCGAGCGCCACGTGTTCCCGTGGCGTAGCCTTTTTATGCCCCATCGACCTGAATCATGCGTGCCAGTCTGCGTGCCCAGCACGCGCGCACCATGACTCCGTGACGCGTGAAGATGAGTTCACGCGCCCTAGCTCGTGACACGAGCTAGCAGTTTTTGCGACCCTGAATCTGCCCCCGGTTACAAGATATCGCCTTTCGCTCGGTTCAACCAGCGAACGTCCAACCGTTTTCTGAGTAACATGAAAGCGGCATTTCCTAGATGCGCGCAGACACGGATTCATGAATGGGAGATCGAGATCTATAGGTCGAATCGAGTGGACAGGCAGTGGGAACAGTTGACAATGAAATATCATTTTGAATGATGCTCTTGGAAAATGACAAAATTAGTTTTGATCTATCACGGAGCCAGCTTCTCTCGTACGTTCTCGCATGTCGTCTTTGCTTGTGGTCTCTCGAGTTGACCGTATTGCAACGATTGGGGTCATGAATCAATATTCAAGGCCATATATATCGATCGCTGAAGTGTTCGAGAAGTACCTTTAAACGATTTTCCATCACACTCGACTTTTAACTACCTTGATCGATTTTTACAGTTATGGGTTATTACATTATCAAAATAATTATCGAATAGCATCAGTGATGAAACCATAAATAACAAAGATGAATTCAGCTGTTCATATTTCAATAGTCTACTCTGTTTCATCTTGTATAAGATTGCCGAATATTTCATTTGCTATTGATCATTAGTTATTACTTAAATAATCGTATGATTCCGCTTTTTTTAATTATGACTAATTATTTGCATCTTGAAAGAATGACAGATAGTACTGTAACATTGTACTAATATAAGAAAATCGTTTTACAGCTTATACAAGGGAAATTTTACAATAAACAAGTTAATGAATATAAGTTAACGAACACAATGCATCTGGTAAAAAGAACAATTAAACTGGAATTCCTATTGACTTACTGGCATCATTACTCTCTTTCCGTGGAAATGGCAACGTAGATAACATATTGCACAGTACACTTTCATGTTTTGAAGCACGAGGTAAACATTTGCGCTGGTTTTTATTGCGGATGTCGTATAACACCGTTTGAAGGTACATAAATTTTATTAGAGCTGAACTGCCGTGTTATACGAGAGTTACTAGTAATATAATTTTATGATTATTGGAAGAGGAAAAGTGCAAGCCTGTATTTCCGTTGGATATGTTGCTGCACACGTGCACCACTGTATTTTTATTGCAACCGATGACATTAAACACTTCCCTTGACAGGGACACCGGCGCGGCATATAAAAACAGCTCCAACTAATTATAAATGAAACTACTTTCATTCTGAAAGTTCATTGTTACGTCATTTACGATACATGTAGTAAATTTGAATTGAAACGCGGGAAAATTGAGCGGCCAAAACACTTGAAACAAATTAAACATACGATAATATACATAAATATATATTGCAAGTGCTAAATCGTTTCTTGGTAATTACATTACTTGACAAATTAGACTATAATTAGCGAAAACAGTATCTAGACAAGTTATTAGTTTTCTAAATAACTTGAACGTTCAAAAATATGAATATCCAAGTGAAAGGTATACATTTAATCTCAATATAAAAAATACTGCAACAGGAACCTAAAACATTAAGTTTAATATTTTCTAGGCAAGGAAAAAGTGCGTCTTGCTTAATAAACTTTTAGCATGTTGTCTTTCCCGTAACGTGTTACTGCAAAAATATGACCACTCGATCTCTCGATCAGTTTGTGTAGTTCCAAGCTGCACTGTTTTCGAATGATAGATTAACATTTATAAATAAACGTTACCACATACGTATAATTAAGCTATAACCAAGCAACCTAGCTTGTAATAATGTAAAACTTTGACTCGCAGTACTTTACAAACTGAAATTAATTTATGTTCATTTTCTTGTCATCGCATTCGCTTTGAACGGTCGCAATTAACTAAATAACATTCGCTGGAGAGGGAAAGATGATTAAAACACGGCTGAGCGTGGCATCCATAAACAGGCCAGTAGCGTAATCGTCGGTAACAGCGTGATCATTAACGAATCGAAAAGATCGGTTTCGATCGGCGAGCTGCGCGTCAATTAAATTACAGGCCCGACAAATGGGCAAACGTTTTGGAATCATCAGACAAACGTTCGGCGACGTTATTAATGTCGACGTCGGTGTATCGTAGAATAACTCGTCCGTCTTGTTCATCGGGGATCATGCCTCCTCGTTTTTCCGCCGTGAAAAACGCTCCCAAGTGTGACTCGAACTATCGATCCTACGGACTCGTTCCAATTTCTCACGGTATACCCTGTTCTGCGATCTGCATCACGGCGACAATGAATCTTGCTTAACAGTCCCGATCGCTCGACTATTAGCGAGTATCGTGTGCGAAATAAAGCGACATCTTCAACCGTCGCCTCTTTCGATACTTAATCACTGCAGCTGGCAGGTAAGAAAATGTGCACACGCCGCAGTCTCGTCACTTTAATTGGCAATTATTGTTTAACTCCTTAATGTACAAATATTTTCACCTGTATGTGTCCTTCCCGAACTCTAAACCGATTTTGGAAATCGTTCTGACTCGATTGTCGAAAGAAAATTAACGTCGTTCTATTCTCTTGTGGTAGAAGCTCTCTTGTGCATACATAAAAAGAGAAACATAGTCTTAAATTTAATTAAGTGTTATTATAATATAATTTAAGTGTTCGGATAATGGAACAGTTAAATGACTACCTTACCTTAGTTCTAAAACTACGTTTTAGATTGATCTATTCATCATGTGGAACGAATCAGAATAATCAATAAGTCAGATATCGGCAATCCGGATAATCGAGGTTCTACTGTATCACGTTTCAAAATAATTTTTACATTTGGTTTCGCACATAATCGAAATATGCGTACAACTTCTGTTGAATTATTCCGACGTCGTCGATACGTCAACGGATAAAGAATACAGTGGACAGAAAATGTGCCGAAATAAATCCGCGTTGGATGCTAAAAGTTCCTTATCGCAGTGTCCACGTGAAGGAGTTGATTAGCTTGTTACCAGAGCGAATAAAGCATCTGTTACGGCTTCTACTACGATCGGCAATTCGGCCGCCACGCCGCCGGAATCGCTGTAATTAGAGAATTTCGTGAGTAATCAGACTCAATCGAAGCGCGCGCGCGTGCTTAATTACGCTCGGTAACTGTGCCTTTTCGATAGCTTTCGCCGTTGCGCGGCTTTCCTCCCTTTCTCTGCCGTGAAAAGAAAGCGCTCGTTAAAGCATCCGCGGAAACACTTCGAGTATGAATCCCGGTGGCTGCAAGGAAAAAAGAAGAGGGAAGAGAGAGGCCCGGCTCTCGAGTCCTTGCGCGAGCGACGCGAAAGAGAGCCGCACGCTGGAAAGAGGCGTCGCGCGTCGGGATGAATAGCGTCGTTTCCCCCGGGATTATGCGAGTGTCCTACTCCAGAATTTCGGGGGAGATTCTCCGAGGCAATCGGGTCCGCTGAAAAATATTCTCCGGCGGATATTAAAATCTGCCTCGGGTGTTTGGGCACCGATGTCTTCGGCCGTCTTCTACGGGTATCTTCCGGCAAGCGTTGCTTCCGTTGAAACGCGAAACAAAGCGTAACCTAAAAATCCATGGAAGAGAGTGCTGCGGAAATCTTCGCCGGCGCACGACATAGTTCTGTATGGACAATTGAGAGAGGCGGAGTTATTGTCTATATCGAGATACGGAAGATTGTTGCGATAATTTCTTTGGTTAGTTGGCAGTAGCGCTGTCCTCGTTGCTTCTCTGTTCGTCCTTGTTAACTAGTCACTAGTCTAGATTATGATCGACTAGTTGCCGGTGGCGTTATCCTCATCGCTTTTCTATTGATCGTTATTGACAACTCGCTACGAGCGTTAGTAGCAGGTAGTCATTAATTAGTTGCTACAGTGCGTCTCTATCGGTCGTTATTCAACCAGTCAATAGTAACGCTATTAGCAGATCGTTATTGACTAGCTGTTAGTAGCGCTATCCTCACCTCTGTTGACCCCCATCGAGAATAAGAGAGTAGACTTCATGTGCAATCAACAATACGATAAGTTTTTTCTGTAAATTTACATGCTGTAAAGATGCAACAAAAGTGGCACAATCTCAGAAACGCAGTTTTTGAATTGTCACTATGGGAATATTCTAGATGCTAATTTAAGGAGCTGCTGCAATAAGGAGGTAACTTTCCTTCTGGATAACTTGGGTGAGCCAATAGGAAGGAACTAAAAATCAAACACTGTAATTAATGCTCCCGTTAAGAACATTTTAGGTCGAATGGATACTATTGATACAAACAGATACAACTTTAGTATTGAAACTACCCTCCTTTTTTATAAAGTTCTCCTCTTTACTACAAAAGCATATTGACACGTACTAATCAGTGTACGTATTCGTAAAAATAAAAATGTAGTTCAATAACGAATAACAAAACAATGATTAGTTGACGAATAATATGACAAAGATTACCTTTTATATTGTATTTGTCTATTTTAACTTTCAGAAGCAAAGTGTATCTTCGCTTTACATTTTTATATTTCCTGAACAGTAAGTCTATTAATTATTAATTGAAGAGTAGAATTTGAAAGTATACATCTTCTAAGATTTGAAAACACTCCTTTTAATAATTTGTATTATTTATAAATTTATAAATATGGTACAAAAGGTCTAATTAAATGGTTTTTGTACCGAATCAGGTATTAAGGTGTCAAGAAATAATATACAGGTTCCAACCTGGCGGTGTGCATCTTCTCACTAAATCACATGTATAAATATGCACATTACTAGTCGAAATTAACATTCGATTCATTGCGAATACATTTACTTTAAAAATTAGCAAGTTTAACTTTACGCTAACTACTAAGTATATACATTTGCGGAGTTAACGTATATCTACTGTGCTGTATGCATTACTATCCATAAATATCTGGTCATGTAACAAGTATACACGAATAACATACTAAAGTTGTAACATCATAATAATTTTTTAAATAACACTAATACATATTGATAAAAACGTTCAGTTTTATATGTACAGACGATAAGCTTTATTACTATATCTGTGGTCTCACTTCGTTTATATTGTATTGCTCCCTCAAACTCATTCAAAAAACGTCTATATCTGATCAGAATAAAAAAGAATCCATATCAAATACATTATGATGGATAAAAAGAACAAAATGAGAGACAAAAGTGTCTGAAACTTAATATATTCGCACGCACTGGGGGAGTAGGGTAGCTTGGACAGTACTATATGTACAGTGGTCTCTATTCATATTCCCGTGAAACCTGAATCGCATAAAGGGAAAAGTTCATCAAAGTTTCCGGGATCTCTACGTGACTTTGTTTCACGCGTTCGTCGGTATCTGCTGACGATAAATCAAATTTTCAATCCTATTATCCGGCGCAAGACTAAAGTAGATAACTCGTTTCTGATTGGAGGCGAAATCTTCCCACGAACGTTCTCTGATAATCAGATACCTGCCTCGGGTTCCGTTCTCCCAAAGCTACGTGACCCACCAACGAGAGTGTCTGCTGGGATGGTTCTGAAGAGATTCATGAATTATGTAGACAGATCTGCGTGTAGGAGGAGCCTCTACACGCCGGTCGCACTATCTACAGCCGAACGCTTCTGGACTGTCGGCAGAATGTTGTTTACCGGCCATGGATTTGATGGATGAATCCGCGCCGCTCGAAAGGGGGATGACACTCTATCCACTTTATCAACCCCGTATAGTCGTCATGTCGTTCTCATTCACCGAGATTTTCGTATTATTCGCGAGCGGCTCGGCTATTTGCACACGTGGAGGATTCCTCCTCGGAGAGGACCATTAGGAACGATCAAATCGGTCTTCCAACCGGATCGAATCGACCAAAAATTCAAAGATTCTATCCGCATTTATTCGATTTTTTATCGATTACTTAATCCTCATCTGTTTCTTGTTTCTATAGCTTAACATCTTGCAGTGTAACAACCAGTCGGATTCGCGACCAAGATTTCTGGATCGAAACAAAAGTTGATTCTTCCGATATCAAAATCTAGGGACAAAAGTAAATAAAGACATACGAGACACAAGAATAGTCTCGGTCTGTTAGGAAAATGATTAAGGAAGAAGAAGTGCTACTCAACGTAGTCGTCAAAAGATTCGCAGTGCAAAGGCGTAACTCGTCGCTCGATGTCAAATTAAGATAATGGTAAAACATTAATTTGATGGAAACATGATCAACTTTGGGAATTGTTTCTGAATGAATGAAAATCGAGGGTGGAATACTGAGATTATTATTATAATAGAATATAATACAATTACACAATATAATAAAATATATAAGTATAAGTAAAGTAATATAAAGATAATAAAAGGGAGAATAATAAATTATATCAATAATGGCAATAATCGTGAGAACACTGTATAACAAATTTGATGGTTTTGTTTTTTCAATTATGGAGATGTAAAAAACGTTATTCTTTAGAATTTTAAAGTGAATCATTCAATCAATATTCCTGTTTGTACGCCTTGCGATTTTTCGTTGCGGTTTCGACGCGAGAATGCACGCATCTATCGCTTTGACAAATTCGCAGGGAAAGGTAGGAACCGTGAGGGTTTGATAAATGGTGGAATTTCATCCGAATAATGGAATCAACGTATAAATTGCGTGTGACTAAACATAGCTCGTTCGGTCACAATTCAAGGCAGCGCGGCGTGGAATATTGCACTGATTATGATTAACATCGATACCGCGCTGTTAAACATATATGCGTGACAGATGCGATTTATACTTCTATTATGCGAAATCATTCACACGCGGTCGTTATAAATCTTTCTGTGAATCATAGCGCAGGATTTTCGAGAATAAATCGTTTCGAATTATTTAGTGCTCGATGGAATTTGATAATAATCAATTGTTATTTCTGCGCGTTCCGACTCGACGGGTTCGATACCTAGAAAGTTTATTGCTATTTTTTCAGTGGAATTCAAGTATTTTCTGTATAATTGCACGTTTATTCGATAATATCGATTCCTTTCTGTCTAACAATTTTTCATCATTCGCATTTCAGTTTTAGACAGACATTTTTGGAAATACAGGGTGGGCCGATTTTCTCGAAAACGGAACTCAGGATAAAAAAATATACCACATTTTTTTCTTATTTTTTCCACGTTGAATCTGGCTCACCCTGTATATAAAATTTTTCAAATCATAAAAAATTGTTATTGTTACGAAAATTTTGAAATGGATCCAATAGACGGTAACTCAACGGTGTACTTAACAAATAAATGATTTTCTCAGTAGCTTTATTGGAACGCTGATTATGTTCTAACAAATACTCGTCATAACTGTAAAAGAAAAACAAAATGGAAAGAAATAAAGTCTGTTACGTCATATCTTCCACAGATTTTAGTCATTTTAGTTTTCTTAATTGTATTTTATATAGAGTGTGTGCGATTTTATTTATTTCATTCTATAGTTCTATAAATAGTAGGCAAACGAAAAATTATACACATTTTATGTAATCAAAGAACTGAAAAATCTTCAGATAAACGCAAATACTTTTTTACAATTTCAATTATACGATATACGTATATCAATCAAACAATATATTCCCATCCTTTGATAACAATTTAACGCCAACATTAATATAGACTATCGAAAGAATCAAATAGCTTCTTCGGAGTTCAGTGTCTTCTCGACAATCCTATCACTGTATTCCGTACATATATAGAATATTGGATTTGGATAGTTTTGGTAATATTCTAGGTCCTAGAATCTAGGTGTTACCAAGCCATCTCACCGACAGAGACGTCCAATATCCTGCTTGTCTTCGATCGCCTATGATTTGAATACGAACA
This sequence comes from Augochlorella aurata, assembly GCA_028455555.1. Classification (NCBI taxonomy): domain Eukaryota; kingdom Metazoa; phylum Arthropoda; class Insecta; order Hymenoptera; family Halictidae; genus Augochlorella; species Augochlorella aurata. The sequence goes on from CM052148.1 coordinate 4,161,142, forward strand.
GGAAACGGCTCTCGCCTTCCTAGCACGAAATAAATAGAAGTACCACCGGGTCATAGGAATGTTCCAGCATTTTTATTTTTGCGCAACGAACAAGAAGCCGGGTATTCCAATTGTTCTCTAGGTAAATCGTGTTTCTAATATTGGTCCAATCTGTACACTTCCACGTGATAACTCCCAATTTCAGCAAAGCTGTTTTAATTGAATTAAACCTTTCAGCCGGACGAAGCGAATATAGAGTCGACGGGAACGCCGCGAACACGAACGGAAAATGTTTCAGAAGCGCGAAACAAAATTACAGAGAATGTGATACGATATTATTTATATCAAACGCGAGACCCCTGGAGCACAATGCGGATCATAACGACAAAATATTGTTTATTCGTTTAATGAAATTGTCGGACGTATCTCTCAAATACGTTTGAATATTATCAATTTATCATCGTTCAAAGTAAATACCGACTTTTCAATATTCGCAGCTGCAAACAGAAGACTCTCCGAAAACACAAATTATCTACATCAATTTGAAACAGCTAAAATGAAGCAGAAATTTTTCGAATCTATTTCAGCCTGATGTATGTACGACCATCAATCACTCGACCGCTTCATACACAGTCAAGCGACCTAACAACCATACGTGCGCATCGAATACGTGACAAAGAGATTTCTAGAAACTCTTCTGTCTCGTTCTGTCACCGTCATCCTTCGCCATTGTCGCAAACATACTTCAATCAATGAAAACACAAGTATTATTTGCATTCAAGTTGCATGCACACAGATCGAAAGAACGTATCTGATTTTCGGTCAATGTAACAGATGGACAAACCAGTTGTAACACACTAAACGCGTTGTTATGTAATGTTAAGACTATTTGTGCCACCGAAAGAGTGTCAAACTTGAATCGCGCCTCAACTAGCTCAGCGCTGTTAATTTACCAACGAGCATTTAGCATTCACGAGTAGCAGACAAAATATCCGAACAATCACGTTACGCTATAATCTTTCTATTACTCAGAGCTAGCGAGGAGGCACCTACAAAGAATGCGATCAAAATTGGCTGTAACGCGTAGCACCACCTCGTCTCACACACATTTTCAATATTATTTAGGTACTGTACGCAATTGAGCCTGCTCAAGCCTACTAAAATATACGTAGTCTAAGTTTGAAGTTTTCACAACAGTTCCCTGAATGTTTATACGATCATACTGCACACAATTGACAAAAATCTTTGAATCTTGATGCAAGTATACAGTATTATGAGTATTATAATTGTAAATATTTATATCTGAGGATATAATAATAGTGAAGAATATAGTTAAGATATGGTTATGATATGGTTACAAGTATAAAAAGTATAATTGCACATATTATATACATGTGAGAATAGAGTAATATCGTTTTTATAATGTAAAACATAGACATAGTCAGTCACCTCTTGAAAAGTCATATTTTACGGAGGAAACTATTTATATTTCAAGAACCTGTAAAAACTAGCATGAGTTGTATGGGACAATGCTTCCTCATGTGTCACGCCAGTTTTACTTATTCTCTAATTTTTCCGAAATCTTTACCGTTCTTATTTATACGTGCAAGCAAGTGAAAAAATAATCAACTATGCTCTTAACATGTATATTTTCGTAGAGGAAAATACGGGTATAACGACGAAACCCATTATGCTCAGCTGGAATTGCGGTTTAAACCACTGTGTGCTGGTACAGTGAACATTTCGATTTATTTTTCCTTTTATGAATTATTCTATTTATATGTAAATCCGCTTTCATGCATTTTTGAGAATGAGTCAGCGAAGTACTAAGTGCTGTGAAAATGAAATCCTGAAATACCATGGCCCATTTTTCGAAAGAAGCGACCCCGAGGTGCACTTATGGTCACATAGCTGTCCATCTCACTTCAATTATTCCGGGCTCATAACGTATGGATCGCATAAGCGCGATGGACAGCTATTATGGCCGTCGTATCTCCACTATGAAAAACAGATCCGGTCGCCTGTAAAATATAAAAACGTTTTCAAAAATACACATTTCTCCTGACTAACGAATGATAGCTGAGAATACCTCGCTCTCGCTACGGCGATTATGAGAACTAGGTCAAAATTCAGGCGAAACTCAAATCATTTCAATTATTCCACTCTACTAAACGTTCTAAACGCGTGGAATTAAAACTGTGAATCAAATAACGTGTAAATTTATTAATACATTCCTTGCGACCCAGTAATTGTTTAACGGCCACGTGCAATAAATTGTTAAGACTGCACAGGGATCGCACAAGTTCCAGGAAAATGACGGGAATCGCGAAACTCTCGTCCGCTCTCTCGTATCGATCTCGCTTTCGTCCCTTCGCTCTTCTCTTCTCTCTGTGCTTTTGTGCGGACTCTCTTCGCTCGGCAAACCCTCAAGGAGCCTTGGCATCGAGGAAACGCTCTCCATGATTTTCCGCGCGAGGTCTGACGTCACATCCGGCGGTTCATCGCCCAGTGAAAACAACCTCGTGCGTCGGCTTCTCGTGGTTTTGCAGAAGCACACGTATCCGAGGGCTGCGGAAACTGAAATTGCTTAGACGCGTGCTCCAGTTCGTCCATGACTCCATTTTGAACTGAGTAATTGCTTACTGATTTTTACATGGTACCTTCATAAGTTGCTCCGGATGCAAAATTTACATATATCGTTATTCGTTGACAAGTATTCAATAATGTTTGTGTTATACCTTAAATACGGCGAATTTGAACGAACGCATGAATAATTTTAGTTTACAAGAAATTTTTTTCTCTCAAGAAGATAAAAAGATATCTCTGCTATCTTTAAAAGATATCACTGCTATCTTCAAGAGAATTAATAAAAATGCTATACTAATAATGGAAAGTTTAGTTACAAAACGTATATATACTTTGACTTATTTGACTTATAAACGATAAGTCAAAATCAAGCTCAGATATAGCACTTCAACACCGGCCATGATTTTTCCACCGAATATCGATTCGAAGGAAAGTCGTCTTTCCCAAATGCTTAAAAACAGTTTGCGACGTTGGAAAAATGCTTTCCCTGTTTGTTATCTCAATCAACGGAGAAGACGATTCACGGGGTAACATCTAGACTGCACCAACGTAACCAGATTCCCAGCGCCGGCATAATCGATCGTGAAGATGAGTCATCTCTCCTGCGGGAATTTCAAAGGGATGCGGTTGATGAGGGCTGTTAAGGGTGCCAGAGAAAGAGAGACGGCGAGAGACGAACAAGGATAAGCACAAGTGACGCGGAACACCCCAAGGTTAAGTCGAGTGAGGCGGCACATTCTGAGGACAGTTTCCCACCTTGTTAACGATTACCCCTGTTATTTCAATGTCCTTATGCCATTTTATAAAACCTCTTCCGCCTTTCGATACCTTGTAAAAGAACCCACGAACTACTCTCGCATGCTACATTGAATAAATATATTCCAAGTTCAAACCTCGAGAGCTTGCACCCCTGTAATCATATATTCTGAATATTCACTTACTCTTACAAATATTCTGTATCTTTTACAAATATTGTCAAATTCACTAGAAGCTTTACACACACAATTTGTATGTCTTACTGTAGTTAGTGGTACATATAATTTTATTATTTAAAGTTTCAATGAAGAGCGTTTGAATACTTTCGTAAGCCACGTTATCAATTTTAGCATTTATCTAGTTGCAACATGCTTGAAAAATTTCTAGAAAATTCTTAGACTACTGCAAGATTTTGAGATGATTCGTTCAGGGGCCATTCTGGTATTGAATCTTCGAAGAAGCAATTTTTTACATTTTCTCAAAGTGTAAGTATCCCAGAATAAGCGAGTAGAATGATTTGTTTGGATTCCTAAAAATTAAAAAGTATGTACGCGCATACTTCTACATAACTAATAAGATAAACTATACAGGGTGTTCCAAAAATGTCTAACAATCCGGAAATGGGAGGGTTCCTGAGGTCGTTTGAAACAACTTTTTCCTTTACAAAAATTTTCTCCAAGGCACTGTTAACGAGTTATTAACGAAAAACATTGACCAATGAGAGTCGAGCTCTTATAGCGCGAGGCGGTCGAGCCAATGAGCGGAACTGGGCTTTGTCAGCTCGTTGGCTCAGCCGAATCGCGCTAGAAGAGCTCGTCTCTCATTGGTCACTGTTTTTCGTTAATAACTGGTAAACAAAGCCGCAGATTGCATTTTCGTTAAGGAAAAAGTTGCTCCGAATGACCTCAGGAACCCCTCAGTTCCCGATTGCGAGTGACTTTTGGGACACCCTGTATACACGTTTTTCTCGAAACCTTATTTTACAAAACGGTTGATACGAGATCTGAAGCTGTGATTAATCGATTTACTTGCAATTTATAAAGCATCCTCATCACATGTCCTATTGTTGCATGAGCCAACATTATATTTTATTTCTATGATATCTTTTATTGGACGAAACTAATTTTTCCCACTTTTTGATTTTCATAAGCACGCGGCATGTTAGAACGTCCGCATCCATTGCAAGATATAAAAACCAAACAGAAACTGCTTTCTCTTATTAGTAGATTGCTAATTGTTTGCATTTCTAGCAACAATTGATAACTGCAAAGTGGAAATATAAAAATATTGGAAGAATCTAAAAGTTTCATTCCTTCATTTTCATTAAAATTATTAACACAAGAAACACATCTTCAACTTTCATTCCTTAATGGTCTCGACAAATTGAATTCTTGCCATAAATGCATGAAATGCGCACTCTATTCAAGAATTATCTGAATCAGTTGAATTTTTGGCATAAACGCATAAAACCCGCAGAGTTCATACATAATTCGAATAAATTGAAGTTGTCGCCTAAATGCATAAAATTCACGGTATAATCATTAATCGTTTCAGAAAATTGAATTTTTGAAACAAGAGCATGTAATCCGCAATCCGGCAATCACCTGATTGTTGTGAAACTGCATTTAAGCGAACGCTAGCTAGGGCGAGGCGACGACGTTATCTCTGCTGCGGTACAGATTCATTTGCGGATAATCGAGGAGACACACGAATCTCACTACGGGAGGAAGTTATCATCTGCAGAACGTACGAGAGCGGTGAACGAAGTTATAATTGGGTCGAAAACGAATAGTAAGCGTCGGTTAATGGCGAAGGAATGAAAATGCGGCAGGAAAACGCGCGAGAGAGCACTTGAGGAAGCCTTCCGGTTACCGGCTGCCTCGAGCTATTTCCGGAAATCAGCGCCGGGGCACCTGCATTCAAATTTTCGTTACTTCGTTGTGTATTTCATTCTTCCTTTCGTGGGAGCCGATCGATAGAGGTCGGAGAACGCTCGCGACGCGACGCGTACTTTGACAACTGAATCACAAATCTGGTTCCATTTATGCCTGTTTAAAATGTTCAAATGCGGGAGAAGTTCGTTTTATTAATTTCCGCTGATTTCTCGACGTCTGACATTTCTTTTATCCCGAATCAATGACAGATTTGAGACATAATTTGTAATTATTTATCTTTTATTATGTTTCACATTTTTTATTTTTTTGTATTTTTCTAAACTTTTGCAACTATTTGTGATTATTTATTTCTTATTATTTTTTACACTTTTTATTTGTTTGCATTTTTCTAAACCTTTTTTACGCAAAACGTTTTGCTCTCGGATTTTCGACACGTTTAAATAGCGTTAAATAGCGGTAAAATCAAACTATACCACGTGAAAGTTATAGGTAAACTGGGGATCCTTATTTTCTATGAAAAAGTTTCATGAGAACGTATTAGTATTAGATAATTGTTGTGTTAAAGGTTATAAAAATTATGTAAACTGTAATTATATAAATTATAAACATTATTACAACTGTACTTGGGTGAACAGAATTGTTTAACGTAAGAATCGTTCGTCCCTGCTATTCAGATTGAAATTTCTCAAAAATCGAAAACTAAAACGATTTGCAGAGTTCTATCGATCGTTAAGAAAATATTTCATGCATATTCCATTGGCACCTGTTCTCTCTACCTATTCGCTTATTTTCGTCTCCGACTCCGTCTTTCGAATTCCGAAGAAAAGTGAAACGCAGCAGAAAACAAAAAGAGAAATAAAGTCACGTATAAGACGCGCGTTTAATTGAGCCGCGGAGATCTCGTTCTGGCGTCCGTTGGTCGGCGCCTGTAATGGAAATACTTCCGAAATTATCAGAATCGTGAGCAGTGAACGTTTTCGAGGCAACGGCATCGCGCGTCCATTCAGTGCAAATTCCCCGGCGAAGATTTCCCGGGTGGAATGAAAAGCTCGTAGGGCGATTCAACGTGGACATTCAGCCGCTGACCCGTTCGTAGAACAAGCAGAGATTGGTTCTTCCGCGCGAAGCGCAAACCGGAGGTCTCCGGCTGCATCTAACGGCTTTTGTAGGGACGTTCACAATGCACGCCGTTTCTCTGCGTTGCTCACCTTCGGACGGTTTACATATGAGCATAGATATTGCTCTATAGTATCTAGGTTGGCCCGCCATTGTCGCGTATGTGGACTATGGCACAATAACTTTGGCGACGCACGAACAAAAACGTGCTCCAGAAACGGAGATAATGTCTTCAACCCTGGAAACTGAGGCAACCGAAAATGAACTTGGGCTCGGACCGGCAGATAAGGATTTTCATTCATGCAGTTTCCCGATTCAGAGTTTTCGATGGTTTTGTCGCTGAAACCAGTTGAACCACGTTATCAGATCGGATAACGTGGAATTATTTTAACCACTACTTTTTTTCGTACCTTTCACTACAATAACCGAGACTCGCGACGAAGATCTCATTCGCGATCTACCGAATATCAACGTTATTTATTTCTTCTAAATCGAAATATAATTTGATTCATCTGTTATCGATATCTAGGAATGGAAATAACGAAAGACAAACGAGAAACAAAAATAGTCCTGTTCTATTAGAGAAATTATTCAAAACGAAGAAATGCTAATCAACATAGTGGAAGAAATTGTACCGCAAGGGGTTAATGCCATTTCTCCACCCTTTGAATGATATTCCAACTCCTTTGCATTCTCAACGTCCTAGAAAAATTCAGTTTGTTCCTATATATTACAAGAAAATGAATTTTGCAAGCTAGTCAACAATTCGTGTTACCCACATGTGACAGACGCGGCACTTAACGTGTTAAATCTGAGTAAAAGATGAGTATTGTCGACTGATATGACAACGTGTAACTCAAATTAATTGAAAATTGTTACTCACGTAATAAGTTTGTACTAATATCGAAAGTGTATTGCATGCTTACATATAATAAGTATAATACATATAATAAGTACATATAATAAAATGCAATTCGAGGAAGAAACATCAGAAGAATGACAGATTGAGAAATGGTACGCTAGATAAGCTCAACTGAGTCGTAAAATTAGTCACCCTGTGTGATTCCTTTGAACCACACAATTCGAACTAAACAACGTTTTATGACTCTCCACGTGATTAAATTCACTTTGCGCATTCCGACACGCACGGCGATAAAACTGTTAAAGGTGCAAACACAGGTGACATCGTTTAAACGTCTATACGTTTATACGAAATTCTAGAGTGTCGGCACTGAACATTTGACCGTTCGTGAGTTTGTTATTCATAACTATTATCTAATGAACTTATACTTATATATCCATGTTGTATGTAGTATTTCACTGAGGAAGCTAAAATATTAAATCATATTAAGTTATACAAATGTAAATCAAGTAAGTTAATAAAAATAGCAGAAGAAAATTAATAAAAAGATGGTTATTTCGTGTTTAACATTTATCAAACATGATAATTGGGAATATAGTATATATGATATATAATATATGATATTATATATAATATATATTGTAGAAAAGTTAAAAAATGTAAAAATATAAGTTTTGTAGAAAAACGTGATGAACAAAAGTGGTACGAGTAGAATGAGATACAATATGGAACATGGTTACGAATCAAATATAAACAAAATTATAAGTCCGAACATCAACATACAGAAAAGACGTACATTCGCTCGCAAAGAAAAGGACAAGCAAAATCTTGACACGATTTAGAATATTGACATACATTATTTACAGTTGAGCATCTGACGGAAGTCGAAATCTCAAGAGAGAATATTGGAACGTAATATTGACATGAAGAAAGTTACGAAGAAAAATATTAGAACTTTTCAAACCGACAGATCTACCACATGAAATCTACTTTATCGACTTTAAATATGTAATAATATTTACTTAAAATCATTACCGTACTAAAAAATTAAAAGAAAAAAAAAATTAAAGGAAATATCGATCTTTGCTTGAAAATTAACAATGCATTAACAAATTTCAAGAGAATTTTAAAATCATTAAGCATAATCTCCTCGCTTATGAAGGAGAAAAACCAGAACAAGATATTTCTGCAACATTGTGGCTTAAAATGAAACTAGGTTAAAAAAATATAATAAATAGATATGTAACTTCAAAGTTACACCGAGCAATAGAATGTGAAAACAGTCAATAGTACTTCTAATCTCTGAATTTCTGGCTTATGCCTTCGGAACATTACTCTCGATTAATAATATCTTGGATTTTAAAGCTTCGAAGTGTGTCACTTTATAGAGAAACGAGCATTTAACCCTTTGCACTCAAGTGGTGACTCTGGGACACCATTAAAATTATTCTACCACGTTCCAAAATATTGTTTGTACTAACAAAAATTTAGATTTAAAGAGTTGTTAGAAGCAAAACTGTTAGTATGACTTTGAAGAATCAATTTCATATGTATAAAATGCACTTTGCCGCATGAAATGGGAATACTATAAGCCAGAAAGGTAAGTTTAGATTTACAGTTAAAATGGCTTCGAGTACAAAGGGTTAAAATATTAAATTCCAAAAATTGCATAAGCTCAACTCTTTCGTGATTTCCATCCCGCTTTACAGCAGTGCCGCCATCGTTCGTCTAACGTATCGTATATTCCCAAGCAGAAACACGAAGGGAAAGGTCTCGATCGCTGGCGAGCGTTTTTGCGATCTGAAAAAGTATTCGCTGGGCGAAAAAGACGATGCACACACAGTAGACCGCAACACGTCCTCTTTGTTGCCGATCTCGCGTCGAATGGCTTCTGCTTCTCCATTGTGTTAGAACTGTACACTTTCATCCCCTCTCCTCCTCACACTCGCCCCACCCTATCGGCCCTTTGTACCTGGTCGCACTCCAAATACATTGTAAGGACCAAGTGTACGGCGTGCTCTCGAAGAAGGACGAAAGAAATGCTTTCCATTGTGTAGACCGTAAAGTGTAGAGTGTAGAGAAACGAACGTAAGCGTCGCAGTGTTCGATCGGCAGGTAAAAGTAGGTTCGTTCAGGGACATTGTCGAAGCCAAGTGCACACACGCAAGTGTATACATATGTACGTAACCAAGACGCGATGCACCTCGGGCCCGGCACACCCAGGAAGTGTTTTTATCCGGTCCCCCTGTATCTCAGACTCAATGATTTCGTGTAAAGATGGAAACGCAAACTTATCTCGACTTTATCGCGCACGAGCAAACAGTTGTTCGATGGAGCAGTCTTACGAGACCGGTCACGCGTTTTGTTCTTCGGCTGACTTAGCTGCAACGGCGAAACCGACGAGGGTTTCTTGTTGTTCAAATTCTTTCATCGCGGATGGATTAGGTATTGTTCGGCGCTAGAATTCTACAGACGTGGACATTTAACAATAGAACTACCAAACCAGTCGAAATGACCCGTTTCGGATTTTTTCTTTTACAATTCCTGATTTGTATAACTTCTTCGTTCAAGCGTATATTATAATAAACATCATAGGAGGTTTAAATAAATCCAATCTTGTTATTCTTATGAGAGAGTATACATCAGTCATGTTTAGGGCTTGATAGTTGTGACGTTAAAGAAACTGATTTCAAAGGCACGTTTTTCCTAAATATTTGACTTTCGTATGGGTTTGTATAATTACAGAAATTATATGATTGAACATAAGTAATTGTCAAAACGCAGACATAGTTCATATCATTGACATTTGGGTATGATACATTATAATGTAATTTAACCCTCCGCCGAGAATCCGGGTCTTTAAGTACCCGGGCGAACTTTTCATCTTTGAATATCTTCGGAACGGAAAGATCAAACTACCTGGTCCCTACGTAAAAAAAACTTATACATTAAAGTAAAAACTTCAATAAGTATTCCAGAATTTCTCAAACTTTTGAAAGCCTGGAACAATAAAAAATATCAATCGACAATGGTTATGTCAAGGTTATTCATACCCAAAAACTAAATTCATCAGTTACAATGGCTATCTTTCATTGATATTATAATGATTGTTCGTAACCAAAATCGTTTCATGCAAAATTTAATGGTTACACTTCAATTTTTTCTCGTTTTGATTGTGACAGTTATGGTCTCTAGTTCGTTTTATACGAAATCAGCATACGTATAAAACGATAAAATGTTATCGCCGGTGAACGAAGAACCGGATACGGTGGGTGCAATAGAAAGTAACGAGGTGCAACGTTTATTCAGAAAGCCGGGTCGGCGGTGCTTGGTCTGACGCGGAGTTGAGCGGAGAAGCGGAGAAGCAGAGAAGTGGTTGCGGGCTGGTACGAGCGGATCAAAACGCGTGTATAGCGTGCGTTAAGGGACCACGGGTGCGGAACGGGTGTCGGGAGTGTCGGAAAGGAGGGAAAAGAGGCGGCAGGAGGCGGAAAGAGAAAAAGGAACCCGTGAAAATGACGGTGGAGTGACCTATCGTCCCACTTCCACGCGCGATCTACGATCGGCGGTCGTCGTCTAGCCGAGTAAACTGGTTCGATCGTTCGATTCGAGAACCAGTTTGCGATGGGCCTGGACGATCCGTCTTGTTCACCTGCACGCAGACACGGCTGCCCGCGTACGGACACGCTCGTTAGTACGCGCGTGTATACACGATATCCCAGATTCGAGATCCGATTATTCGCTCGTGTGTGTGTGAGGGAGAGAGCGAGAGAGAGAGAGAGAGAGAGAGAGAGAGAGAGAGATGAAAGAGAGGCTACGAGTCGAGCTGAGCAGAGCCGAGCGGATCGGACAGGATCGGGCCGCAGTTTAAACCGGTAGTTCCCCGGGTCGTTTGCTTCGGTGTACGCGTAATGCAACGCCAGACAGTCGGTCGACAAGACGAAAACATTGCGCGCTGCGACCAGCGCAGCCCGAGGAAAATCGACGATCCGCAGAGCCGCGAGATTTCGCATCTGAACGATCGCCCGACCGGCTATTTCCGACGAGCCGCGCAAATATTATTCGAGACAACTAGCATTGCCGTCTCGCCGATCTAAAGTTACTCATTTAGGTACAGCCGAGAAATTATTTTTGTTGCGCCTGTCGGTGGCCGAACAGAGTGGCCACCCCGTGGTCTGCGAGCTTCGATAGTTTTATCGAGCCGCTTCGAAAGTCTGCATTTATTTTCATTCGATTTCCACACGTTCTACTCGCACCGTTGCTCGCGACCCTGATAGTCTGGTAGTCGTGTTTTACGATGCAGTTGTGGTCAAGGGTAGGTTGGAAGCGTTTAGGTCGTTTGCTCCAATGGTGACTTGATACCAGTGGTATCCGTTTCACGTGTATCTAAAACACAGGTACACTAGTGGATAAACAGATGTGGACTTTTTTTTAAAGCGGAATAGCTTTTCTAAAACTGGACTTAACGATTGAAACCGTTTTCAAATGGTAGGAAGGATTGTTTGCGAACGTTGTAATTTGAATAAATTATGTTTTTCGACATTGTTATCCGAGCACAACGAAGAAGTTGAAAAATGAGATACAAATACATATCGATACACGTGAAAGCGTATATTTCGGCACACGTGACTTTCAATAGACAAGTATACATAGACTTTAATATTTATTCATCTTTGTAAACTATTTAGTTGTTTATTCTTTTACTGCAGTTGCCTCTGTCCGAGATGATGTTTGCAAACATTAATTATTACGATAATTTACTACCTAGTAGTAGAAAACGGAATGTTTCCATCATTGTCAATGTTTGTAAACGCTATCTCGGACGGAGGCAACTACAATAGCTGATAACTAAACTCTTTACAAAAATGAACAAACTTCAAGGTCGTTTTTCTCGGAAGCCCCGGATAAAAAGAAAATGTTATACCAAATTTTCTTCTTATTTCTTCGCGTGAAACCAACCCCTGTTCCATTGAACTCCAAATTCCGGCCCTGCACGTTAGAGAGTCAAACACGGATATATCCACACATGTGTATCTACAATAGACGTTCAAAACCACGACCTCTATGTGATACTGGCCATTTTAGGTGAAGCGTGTTTCAATATTTAGTATTGATATAATTGTGTAGGAACGGTGAATTCAGCTTTTAATCCCTAGTGATCCTGTTATTAGTACGGGTTCAACGAATACGCTTTGAAATCGATTCAGACGCAGAGTGAGGATTCAATTGGAAAAATAGTTTGAGTATATCGCTTTCCTCGGGAAATAATAATTTTACCTAAATAAATGTTATAGTAGTGCATAATAATAATAATAAATTGGTATTAAATGCAACGTTCTAGTGACCCCTAAAATTATATTTACGAATGAAATTCATTTCCAAGGAAATGCATACAAAATATGAACTATTTTTCAGTAGATCACATTGTACGGTAATATTTCCATTCAAATATTTATTTATCCTTGAAACAATCCCTAATCTGACTTATCGCACTACTCGGATTAAACTCGCTCTCTGATCAAGAATTATTTCGTACTATATCATCATTGTTCAAAGAAATAATGAACTCGAGTGTTGTAGATATATTACTTCAGTAACAAAATAACAAGTTCAAATAATAATCCATCAGCGAATAAATCCGTAATAATATTTACAGCAACGTCGTCTTAACACGAAGCCTTTCTTGATATTACAACATAACTTACACTTCGAATTCAAATGTTCAATTGAAGCGTGTCAGTGTTGTAGTTATCCAATTGGTTCAAACTTGATGATGCAATAGTGACTCATTGCTCAATGTATCATAAAGTCTTATATCGTGTAATGGTACACGTACATCTAACATGGTACACGAAAAACCAACATAAATCGTGTCTAACATCTGAATACGTCGTTGACGCAATAATAAGTAATAACATAACACTTGCCCTTACATTGTACTCATATCATGAGTGGTGCATAATAGACCAAATTTTTCATAAACAGCACAAGTTAAACGATCTAAGCTGAACATCACAGTTGTCGTCGTTCGATTATCACCGTAACACTTAACACGTCTCTCTTCAAATATGTACCAAACGAGAAATATACTATACAGAACTATACAGAACGAAAAATCAATCTTCGCTTGAAATGGTAGTTACAACTTTCCCATAAATACGGTCACAAGTCTACATCCGCGTAATATTTCTTTTCGATGTTACTTATGGAAGATGCTGGTACCGTTTCACGCAGCATATCTCGAGTTCGTACGTTTAAACAGGATTTTTCTGTTCCCCAGTCTTTAGTGCAATATTCATCTCCATTTCTCTCTGGATGCACGTTCTTAAACGGGGAATTAATCGTTCCGAAGTGTATTTCCGTAAGAATCGGAAAACAATGCCCAACGGTAAACAATCTCGGCGATATCTAGAGAGGCAGACAAGCAGAAGGCAGAAGTAGGCGTGCAGTTACGGTCGATATTCCACGTGCACGAGCGATCCGCAGATGCTGAAAAGAGTCACGACTACCGTTTGTTCCTTTACGCGTAGGAGTGACGATATCCTACCGCGAGAAGGGCAGGGAAAAAGAGAATGGCGGCACCGGTGGTCCTTGACAATGAACTGGTTTTTGGGTCTTGGCGGCGCGGCGGACCAGTTGCACGACGACCAAAAAGGACGCTTCGGCCGAGGGCTATCGACCAAATAAATTTCCTACGCGCTTTCGATAACGTTCGACCAAAAAATAAGGGACCACTCGAATTTTGAAATCTGCGCTCTGAATGGACGGGTGAACGGTAAACAGAGTTGTGCACAATTCAGCTCATTCGCAAGATCGGCTAGTTCCATGAAACGAAAAGCAGAGTGATAAAGTAGCGCTCATTATTTTTTAAAGATGCCTCTTTAACCCTTTGCATTCGAAGCTATTTTAATTCGAAATCCAAAACATGTTTTACGATTTATGCATATGAAATTGAGGCTATTCGCAAGTACAGTATTTACAATGTTAATAAATACTTAATGAAGATTAATGTAAACGAATCTGATATTATTACAAATATTTTGAGAAATATTATAACAATATTTAGTGGCGCCTCAGAGTCGCCACTCGAGTGCAAAGGGTTAATAATTAAAAGCAAACGAATATTGTAAGATGTATTGTTAAATTAAAAAAAGCACTTGATTCAGTATTTTGCCAATATGAAACAGGTCTTCTATCGGCATAAGGTTTGAAAAATATTTAAACCAAAAAAAGCATTTCGACATTTTTCATGTTTTTTTTAAGTCTATTTTTGGTAGCTTTTATGCTCGTAGAAGTCCTGTGTCTTATCGGCAAAATTAATTGCTCTTGTTCAGTTGAAATATTCGAAAGGCTGGCATACGTATATTGTATGTGCTATAATTTACGGTAATATTTCCATAATTATATTTATAAAATTAGGAGGCTCTCAGTTCGTTAGCATTTGCAGTACCTACATATGTTTAGCAGTAATTACGCTCTCATGACTAAAGTTAATCGTGTTACGAGATGAATAGCGTTTTAATATTTTCAGCGACCACGGGGAAATTGTTGTTGGGATGTTCTCCCTAGAGTAGCTTGTTCAAAAAATTCGTAATGGTGTGTATGAAAGCGGCTCTGGTTTTCCGAAGTTTTATGCAGTGGCATGAATAAGGCGGTCTCAAAAGGCAAACCACTATGAAGCGGGAAATGAAACAGTTTCAATCTGGTGGTTTCGCCGCAGAGGTACAAAATAATTAAAACACAGTCCGCTGCGGAATTTTGGAAAACGAATTGAATCACGTAACTGGAAACACGTCAATTATTTAATTTTCCTCCGTCATCATCTAATTTATTCGAAATAACTCAAAATAATTCTCGCATTATATAACTAGCCAGCTGTTGCAATTTCTTTGAAAAGCGTAACTGCTATACTATAGAATCAAGTTACAATGAAACGACGTTTCATTTATTCATATGACATTCATTTATTTATTTAACTTCATCGGTTATTTACGACTACACGCCGTTTCTTTACGACGAGTATACTCGTCAAAAACAGGTTAAGGAAGTATAGTCTGTTCACATTGTCTCGTTGCTGCGTCTCAGACAGTGAGAAAAATAAGATCAAGCAAAAATGTTTGAATCGTGGTAAGTATATTTTAACTTTCAAACAATTCTATTGTGCATTATCTCCATTGTGAAAGGAACGCCGACTCTTGGAAACCGTGAAAATCAAGAAACATCACACTTTCCCGCAGAAAACTCCGTGAAAATCCTTGCAAGATAAATCTTTGGAGTTCTCGTGATAAGATCAGGGTCTCGCGGAGCAGATAATTCTCGAATGAGCGAACAATTTATGTTCTGCAATTTCGAAGAATCGGGAGGTCGTATCTCTGACTCATCGACAGTTGGTGTTACCGCCCGACAAATCACGATTCACGCGTCATCGTCGTTTCATTCTTTTTAATCCAACTGCTCTTTTTCGCGCGACTTTTCTTCGGGCAGAGCGAACATCGTCGCGTAAAATCGATTACGACGCGACACACTCGACGTCGGACTTTAAGTGATTTCTGATCGCTAAGAAAACTCACGTTTTTAAGAATCGCCCGTTGATAACTCGTCGGTAAATCCACCGCTAAAGCTGCGATCGTGCGACGTTTCATATTGATTTGTAACGAGAAGGCATGGAAATTGCGGAGAAGCATGTTCTGCTGCTGTTTTGATTTATACATTATGTATAGATCTTTTACAGGTAAAACATTCAAACTTTGGAATGATCAACAAGGTCTCCGAATCTTAATATTGTACAAGATTAAAACAAAATGGAAGACAATTCAAAGAAATAAATGATATAAACAATTTTTTTTTAATTAGTAGGGAGATGCAGTTACAATATAAAATCATTCAATTTATAGAAATTAATGCCGAGAAGAATAATTACGGTAATAATCCCATAATTATTTCGAAAGAATGTCGGAAAGATTTACGCAATATTTCTTACACTGTGTATTCCTCGAAGAGTGTCGATCTCGAGACAATGCTGCACGACTTCCATTTATTGAGCTCCGTGGGTGTGCAATCTTGTGAACCGTCATGTGTCCCAAAAATAAATTTCGTCAAAGAATAACTCGGATACGACCTGAATAACTTGTCATTTAATGTGCAGTTAATTCGATGTCGTCGCGAATCATCGAACGGGAACAATCGACGTGAAAGTACAATTGGTGTAGTGCGTGCGTCATGATGCGTTTTTGTTACGCACGCACAAACCGAGTGCAGCATGAACAATGTAAGGTTGGTTGCATATACGTGTTCCACAGTCCTTATACATAAATACATAACTATACTTTGAAGCGTCCATTCATGCCAGTATCGATTCTGCTTGCTCGAACGACAGAGATTTTACACTTTTCACCACCTTTGGAAGGTAATTGTCCCGTGTTATTGTTAGCATAAACGACTTTTTATTAGAATAATTAACGATGTTTTAAATGGCGTAACAAGTGTATTCTAAATCGCGGATACTGAGTTTCGCTTTCGTTTTAACGATACTATGGATTTCATATGTCGCTTTACAAATTTGAAAGTAGAGGCAAGATTAGTGATTGTCAAAAAATAATAAAAATGCTACAGGCCCTTGTGCTAACGTTATTGTGATGGTATTAAGTAACATATTTGTAAAGATATTTTCGCTTCGCTGCCAGCACCACGACCTCATATTTCTCGTTATTACATTGTTATTTAAAGTTAGACCTAGGCTATGAATTTCATGTATCCATGGCATGTTGCCTTAAATATACTGCAGAAGATTTCAATAAAATATGAAAATCCAACTTTCAAATTTTAAGAATAATAACGCTGCAAATTATAATTAATTTCAGTTTCCGATAATTGGACCAGCATAATTAATATTTGCGCCCACAGAATTACTAACTTCCCTTCGTTAAATTTTCATTATATGATGTAAAAAGAACGCGCATGCCAATTTAACGAATTCCAACAGTTCCGATTCGTTAAATAATGAATATCGTATTGGATTTACAGAATTTATGAGTGAATTTTTCTATGAACATTTCTAGTTTCTCGTAACTATCCTAATGAAGTTATATAAGAAGTCATAGTCGCATAGAACTTTGGTAACTGCTTAATTCAGATTCCGTTTTGCAGCTATCCTGGTCAAATATTGCGTTTCGGTTTCTTGCGCGTTAAAGTCGTGAAACGTACTATAAATGCACAGCAGCGTAATAGCGCATGGATTCTGCAAACCACTAAAACACGTGCGACCCACTTAACGGATTTCGAATAAACTTTCAACATGTGTTGTCTCATTCCACGTGTTTATAAGAGAAGAGTATAATAAAAGCAGTCAATGTGGAGAATTGTAGCCAATAAACAAATCCGTAAAATGAACTTTGCGAATAAAGCACAGCTCGTTGACTATCTCTATCACGCTATTGTACATCAAAAGACAATAGTGCACATCATGCATATGTATAACAGTTATTCGAGAATAGGATGATACTATTGCAATTTTACGGTTTTGTCGTATTTAGAATATAAACAAGACAGAAGCTTATGCCTTTTGGAGCAACCTCAATGAACATTCATATAAAAATATGATTAATGAATCCTGGTGAATAATAAACTCAGAATTGTAGAAATAATAAATTTGGGTGCATCACTAATAATTAGTACTCTAATTCCGATCTATATTAAGTATGTGAACTGATTTTGAACTGAGCAAGCGTCATAAATCTGTCGGCACAACATTTAACCTTTCAAGTTTTGTAAAAACCAATAATTTATATATTATTCTTCACGCAGAGAATATGAAGCAATTTTCGAATGAAATAGAAAAATCAACTCAAAAATAGCGCCGCTTTACATTGGTTTTCAATGGTACAATTCCCAATTGTTCTTACGATTTGGATTTTATATCACTTATTCATGAAAAATGTGCAGTAATTTTTAAGTTAAATAGAGAAGCCAGTGCAGAAACAATGTCGACTGCTTTCTGTTTAACATACAATTGCCAACATTTCTCAGTTTAAGAATATCCCAAGGCCTAGTACACACATTAGTTCATGAAATTCGCCTGTATGCCATCGACAATGGCCACGTATCAAAGAGTACAAGGTGCCACTTAGGAGACTGGAGGCGGCCTTGACTTTACGTTGAAATGATACGTTTCTTTCGAGTTCCTAGTGATGCATTTCGTCGACTATCGAGAATTAATTAACTGTGGTTCAAACAGCTCCAAACATCTACCTTGTCGAACTGTCTGTGTGCAGCTCTGCGAAAGTACTCGAATAATATCGGTACGAACTTGCGAATAAAAACGCGCATTTCCGTCGATCCGACCGAGGTTTTAATGAGAACCGTATTTAGACACCTGTCGGGGAATTCTATCTGGTACGTCAGGTCGTCGGAGATGCACGCGGTCGCGGTAACACAAGCGCAGAGGAACTGGGAAGCAGAATGCGCGAATGAAGTGGGAGAAACGGGGGAAGAAGACGCGTCGCATTACATAATAGTTGGCAGTTGGCATAGTTCTCGAGCAAGAAGGCGGTCGCTTATTCACGCACGGAAGTCGCATGAGAGTCACCGGGCGACAAGGCTAAGGGCGTGTTCGCACGGTGTTCGCCTAATACACGCTCATACGCGCGCCTGTAAAATGAAATCCGGTCTGCGATGGAAACGCTGCTCTGCCACGCGAGTTTTCAGAAATATGAAGTACTGCTGGTGCCAGCTGATACGACCACGCAATTATCAAATAAATTTCAACGATCTTATGGATCTTAAATGCTCACCTTTTACTCGATGGCTTAAATTAATTGTAATACTACGCTCGTGATTGTTTCCCTAAATATTGGCTCTTTACATACAAGGACAGTGTGAAGGGTGTAACATGAAATCAATAGAGAGTTAACCCTTTTGTTACCGAGGACCAGATATTTCGTAGTGATAATATTCGGACACGTTCCAGAACGCAATGACTTATATAAAATCAAACCAAATAACTATACTCTTTAGATGTGTTAGATTTAGGTATACTAGACAGTGAGCAAAAGACTTTTAAAATTGCAATTGGTTGGATGACAAACAAATTAAAAAATGATATTTTTCTAACTTTTTTATTTGAGCCTACTCACGGATTTTGATATTTACATACTAAAATTTAACAAAAAAACGACTAGTTTCATATTTTTTGTTTTAATGTTGCTGGCATTGTAAGGATGCTTTCGTAGAAAATGACTGAATAACGGCCTAGCTGTTTAAGATGGCCAAAATTGCCCTTAGAGGTTTTTCAATGACTCTTATACCGTTCGATAGCTGACCAAAAAAACTCATCTGCGCAAAATTTAAACCGTGTGAGGGTAGTTGCAGAGTAATCAATTTGATTTGTTTCAAGTATAATGGATTGACTGTGAATAAGTAACTATTCTCACGGACAAGATACAGGGTTGAAATTTTTCACAGATGAGTTTTTCTTGGTCAGCTATCGAACGGTATAAGAGTCACTGAAGAACCTCTAAGGGCAGTTTCGGCCATCTTAATCGGCTAGGCCCTTTCTAAATCTAAGCATATATTCTAATAAAAATAGCGAAAGATTTAAGTAAATACAGTACTTTCGACATTGTAAAGCAACGCACGTTAGCGCCTTCAAGAGGGTAAATAGATGTTAACATGAAGCAAAATAAAAGAATAAGTAACAATCACACAATAAGAATACGATTGAAAATTCACTGTCTTATGAGCGCTATTGTGAGATCCGTAGTTTAATGATAACATTCGAACGAGATCTCGTTGTAAAAGAGTGGTTGTTCGCCATAGAAAGCGCTTAATAGCGCAATAAATCTAGCCTATTTAAAACTAGAAGCTGGCGAGCGTCCGATTTCAAGTTGTACACCGGGATATTTCCTGTCAATCTTCGTTCTCCCCCGTTTTTCTTGCTATCGGTATTCCATCTACCTCTACGTTTCCGATCCCAGCCTTCAGCGGGCTTCCTACGCTCTCCGCCGTCTGGCTCGAACGTGCATTAAAAGGCCGTTTGCACGAGCAACGCTTTAACCGTGTACCGTCGTGTCGGTAATACGCGCGAGACACGTTACGCGCGAGTACGCGCCGCAAAACCGCACAGGGACAAACGGACGGACGCTAGATGAAAGGAGCTTGTGCATTTAGACGCGTGGGATCCGTCTGAGACTGCATCTTCGATAGCCGGGAGAGTACACACGCGCGCAGTCGGCTCTACGCTAGAATTCACCGACGTCGTGATATTTTCAATCCGGATCGCTCACCTAGTTTCATGTTTTTTAACAGCGGATCTAGCGAACACTAAAAGCGACTAGTTTGTATTGCTTTCTGGAAATAACAAGGCAGCATTTATGAGGGCATTCCACGAATTTTTATTGGAGAATACATATGAACAAATAAATATATAGTTACACCTAAATTTCGACACGGTTTTTGGGTAGCATCTCGATAAACAGTCGAGGATGATGACAGAAAGTCTGCTCTGATTGGTTGACGATTCATTGCTGAGCCAGGATTCATTGCCGATTGGACTGCAGGTGTCCAGGTATTACTGTTATACTTGTTAATAGGTTAGCTTTTCTGTTAAATGTATTTCTTAAGGAGGATATTTTTATATTTTTAAATAATAATTATGCTATTATAGCAATGAGATTGCTGAAGGTTTCTTGATAAAAATGATACCAAACATAGACACATATATTTTTAAGTTATAATGACGTAAATAATTTGCGAATAATATGATAAGTAGAATAGCAATAAAATAAACAAATGTAATCGATTAAAATATACGATGTAAGATGAAGAATCTAGAAATTACAATAAAACGATCTTGTTTCTATAAATATATATGTATTCTTAGTTGCATATATATACTTTGATTCAGATGCCAGTGAACGAGACTTGACTGCTAATAGAAATTTCAGTCTCGACATTGCGAATTGCAAATTGCACGTGATAAATTGCCAAATTCGTAACTTATATTTCTTACTCTGTAATTTAGATTTTTTAAGATCTATTTATTCTGAATAATTATGTGAACTGATAACGAGTGAAAAACGGTTAATGGGAGAGGAAAATATGATCAGCACTAATTAAGAAATACGCAGTAATAATGGGAATTCTTGGGTTCAGCAGGAGCAGCGAAACTTAATCAAAAACCAAGAATGTATAGCAGATAAAACATAATGATCTATTGTCTTCCAGATCACATTCAACGTTTTAGGATTGCCATGAAACAAAGAGTGCAGATTATTTAAATATGTATTATATCGCTGTGTAGTAATTCGAAGCTATCCAGACAATCTCTTTCTTGCTTTTCTCGAAACTGCAACGTGGTATAAAGCTTTAATTATTCTCACATAGAGTTGGTATTCTTGGTCATTCGTTTAATTTTGTACTCTAAGGTTTCATGCTGTAGGAAGTTATTCGTAATTACCAATCGATCTACAGAAATGTATATTTTATTTCGGAGTGCTCTGTAAATGAATTTATTACTATCCTGTTGTACGAGCTGGGTTTCATTTCCCGGCGCTTGTCAGCAAAGCCATTCAATGCAGTCTCGTTTCAAGGGAACCAATTAATTCCGGTATTTGTAAAACTCCATGGAACGAAATCGAATGAATTAGCCGACGGTGATGCAATCAATTGTTGATCTCAATGCGGGAAACAATTTACAAACGGCTTTGATCTAAACGAAACCGGCATCCACGCTCCCCCAAGTAGAATAGTGGTCTAGAAATAGAAGTGAGGCAACAAATTCGCATAACACGGAATCTATAAAATTGTTGACTGAATCACAGTGCCCAAATAACTTCCAGATCCTAAGTAATCCGGTCAATGAAACGGTCATTCAATTCTAATGAAGCTGATCAAATCCATAAAATTGCAATGTTTCAATTGCTCATTTTAATCGTTAAATGAGTATGCAACGAGAAAGAATCTTTTGTTCAAGGACTGGATAATACAGTGTCTTCTACAACCTTCGGGAGATCTGGAGAAGATCAGCCACAGCTTCATGATCGATAAATATTTTTACTACGCCGGGAAATTTTTATAAAACCTAAAGCAAACGCTGAGGTGGCTGGTTACCTATAACATAAAACTAAAGCCGAAGACGAGGTGGCTATATACTTTTATTATCGGTGCATGTTCATATTTGTTACTTTGATATCTGCATGAGAGCATACGCAACAAACTGCGGGTATATGGTTTTACGCTCTCATTATGTGTTTATTATGTGTTTAAATTTGGTGCTTCAGCTTCTTGTATGCAAGCATAATTTCTATAGAATTACATCACACGTATGAATTCGCATTTATTCTTCACCACCTCTTCCGTTCGCCATGATGAAGAGAATTCTAAAGATGTGCTAAATTGATTTTGGGAAACATAGAAAAGATATTGATGGTTGCTAAAGCTGCACATATTAAAATAAATTGTTTCAACCATCACGATATTTGTTTAACACATTCGCTATCAGTGCCACTAGCGTACATAGTTATACTCATAGAGCACCGTATCCTCTTGTAAAACATGATAAAAATATCATCAAAGAAATGCCATAAATTCTCTAAATATCATGCTACGTATTACAATGTTAATTAATTACACTCCCAAAATTAATTTAATATTCTTTACATGAAATACAAAATAGTGGTCGTCACACATGTGTGACGCTTGTAATAAACGTGTCAATGAAGCCTCACAGTATTCGAGAAGAGAATTTCCAAATATCACTTTTCTCCAACTCAGTTTTATCCAACAATGAAAACAGCAGATCAGAGAATTATTTATAACAATCGATTGCGTTCGAATATTCGAAACGACAAAAATCGTTCGCTCGCCTTACCTTCAATCTAGAACATCGTAAAACCGCATGTAACAGATTGAGGAAATATGAACCGGACACGCGAAATTGTAATTTCGTGTTCGCGTTGCCGTTCACGGAAGGAAGGAAACGGTACGTCAGCGATTCGTTCGATAAGGGGAAAAAGGAAGGAGACGGAGAAAGTGGCTTGGATTTTACATGGGTACCGGCGCAAAGAAGTCAAATCGGGTACCGGTTAATAGCACGTAATCGATAATAATCGAATATTGGAGCAAGCCCTGAAGCGGCGGCCCAGCTTGCCAAAGTGGCCGGTATAAATAATTTAATCTCCCTCGTGTGCACAGCAGAGGTTGCCGATCCCTCTGAGTTCGAGCAGCCAGATCGTCTGAAGAGGAAACGCGCAAACGTTGCACGATCCTGGTCCCATGTACCGTGGCTAAAACTTGTACACACGAGAGAATAAGCGGCACCAGAAATAGAATCTTTACATTACACCTCCCTGCCCCTTGCGACCTATCACTTTCCATCATTGCTTTCCTTTCCCTCTTTTGCATATGTTTAGAGATGAAATTATAAATTATCAATGTTTTATCGATATCTTATTCATACTTCACGATATATCGATAAAATATCGCAAAGGCGAAAGGAGAGACTGATTCTATAGTCTTATTAAGATGCACTTTTATTACTGCATTAAGATGCAATTGTAAGTTATATGTTATATGTTATATATTATATATTATATATTGTATATAAGTACGTGCATATTTTAACTAATCCAACTGGTTTATGAAAGACAGATATATCATCTAGTCGTACGATTTTATCAAAATGCCCTCTTTACATATTGTAAATTGTAAGTTATTGTATATTATAATATGAGCACATTTACTGTTTTGAGAAAGATCGATAAATTGATAATATTGTTAAAATAATGTTAAGGCGAATTGGGTTAGAAAAAATCAGTTGTTAGATAAAAAAATATTTTGTGATGGGAATAATATTCCAACATGGTCAATTTTTGTTAATATACACATTTTTATATAATTTACAAATTTATAAATTTGCATACTAAACATACTTCGTATTTGATATATAATAACTTCTAAGCATATGTATACGGAGTAACGTTTATGGCTGATCCTACAGAACACGTGGTTTTGTTAAAAAAAGCATAATTGAAGCAAAATGTCAACTTTCCAGTGCACAGAACATAGCCATGAATGACGCATTAATAAAAGCAGAAATACTTTTATATTTCCAACATTTGCATTTCCATTAGCATCGCATAATAATGGAAACCAGGATCACTATAATTTACGATCAGGATTTCCAAACATTTTCAAAGATTGATTCGTTGTTCTTCTTTGAGCGGACAATAACTCTCAGAAAATTACCTAGAAATGCATCTTTAACAACTAATTGGTATAACAAGTAATATGTATGTAGTAGGGTTCTCGAGCAACCCCAGTGCGCGTGATAAGGGTCAAACTTCGTTCGAAGGATCTCGTTGAGATAGTTAAAAAATTCTGCGTCGACGACGAGTGTTCGCATAGAGCAAACCTCGAAGAAGCTCTCGACGATTTCGGATTCTGCGAACGGGTTGCCGAGTTCGCAACGTAAAAAGCTATAATATAATACCTTTCTATCTTAGGCTGGCATGAATGAAACTTTAGCGATTTAATTAGAGGCTACTTGATTCAATGGCGAGTGTGATTTTAAATTGCATTCTCGTTAGGCTTGTGTTTTAATGAACAGTTTCGCGAGAAGACTGCGCGGCCGCGGCGCAGAGCTGCACGGTAATTGAAACGAGAGCGGGTTTCTGTATGGAAATCCATCGGAACAATGTACACCGGGACATTTCATAAAAATTTATAGCATCGAGGAAAGTATCGAAGGAAGCCGGATGATTTATATGCAGCCTCCCTTTCGTGGAAACTGCTAAGCATGATCTTGGTGTTCGACGCGCGATTATACACGACCGATCCGCGATACTTGATATTCAGAAGTGAATCTACGAGTTTCTGAGCCGTAATTTGCATTTCACAGGCGCGCCTCGAGATGATTTATAAGTGTCTTGCAATACTGAAAACGTTCGAGTCAGCAGTTTTATTGACTTCCCTGACGGGACGGGCAAGAAAGTGATCGCGGAACAAACCTTACGCACGGGACCAAATCTGATTTATCTCCTCAGGCTGTCTCCAGTAATAATAATCACAGTGATTATGCACAAATCTGTATCAGATCATCGCATAAATTCATCCCGGTTTCGTTTTGCGCAATTAAGAAGTGAATCTTATTTCGAAGAGAACCATTAGAGCTATTAATCATAATAAGCAGGCTTGTTAACTGAAAGTAATTAATATCAGTTTTATTGTAAGAGTGAATATCTCATTTCGATTTTTTATATTTTCTTATGGACTTTATACGTACTATGTATTTTCTTATGGACCGTACGTGAAATTTTCGTTGAACTCTCGTCTGCGAATTCCACGCAAGTAACATAATATGTTGGAGAAGACGTCAAAATCTGGCCGTGTAAGCAGTTAAAATTCTTTTAGATCTAAATTACTGATGTTGTAAATACTCAATATTCAATAATTCTTAGTGACAGAGAAAATCGTTTTAAAGAAGTTTCTGATGCAATATTGGAAAGATCAGCTATTAACCCTTTGCACTCGAGTGGCGACTCTGAGGCGCCACTAAAAATGCATATAATATTTTTCAAACTGTTTGTAATAATATCAGATTCGTTTATATTAATCTTTATTAAAAGATTGTTAATATTGTAAATACTGTACTTGCGAATAGGCTCAATTTCACATGCATAAATCGCAGTAAATCGTGTAAAATAGAAATCATAAAATATGTTTTGGATTTCGAATTAAAATAGCTTCGAGTGCAAAGGGTTAACCCTAAAATCGAGAAGTTTCAGATTTATATTGTAGAGAACGACAATGTATAAACTAAAGGCTTCCAGGAAACACAAGGAACACTCTGGATAAAAAGAATACTGTAAAATCATTAAAACTAATTGAAAATTGGATTTTACAGAGGTTACCGATGCATACATTTGCTCACAGTTTTTTCATGTTCAATAAAAATGTTTCGAAGCTCTCATATCTGAATAATTACACATACAATTACTTTCGATGCTCTAATGTAACGAGAAGAAACTCGATATTTCGAGAAAAGTCTAGCAAAATCATTCCGTAAAAATGAATCCTTTGTATACTGGCGATTTCACAAGTTTCTCGTGATTATTGTAATTTTATTAACGAATAAAAGCTTCAATAATATATCAGTAGTATAATTAGTAACAAATTATTTCAAAATCCACAAATGCACTCCACTCCTGGCGACAAGAGCTGGAATAATATTTAACCAAGATTCGAGAACAGTAGTACGATGATGACAACAGTTATTTCAGCAAATATTTGTTTCAGCTGTCGGATTAGGTCTAACCAAGTTCGCAGCAATGGTTTATCAATGCTTGTTCTGGCTATTACACCGAGGATCATCTCAGGATTTTGCATAGAACGTTGCACGTAGGACGAAGACTCGATACTATGTGTCCAAAGGCGTTGTATATAGCGACTGTCCAGTACTTCGTATAATACAAAGGGGAGGAATATCGTGTAGGCATGAACATTAATTCTGGATAGAGGCCAGGAGCACGGCAAAGGCTGCTGGGAACCTGGTACGCGGCCAACCACCAGCCGATTAATTAAATTTTACGATTTAACCGGCTACCCGCGCTTCCTTCCATCGCGCGGAAAGAACCGTAACCATATAAACGAGGTGTTCGACAGGATTCTCTCTTAAACAGGAAACATCAAGGCCTGCGCTTCCGAGAGGAGATTATTCTTAATACTCGATACTTTATGCTGAAAATTATTCGCGAGATAAGAAACGATGTAGCGAGAGATTTACTCAGTCCTCGCTCTGTCTCGGTCAGAGTTGGGCATTATTTTTAATTCTTTGGATTAAATATTTCTCTAAAATCATTATTCGAATGAATTCTTGGTAGTCGAACATTTTATTCGAATAACAATTATTCCTAGCAATTTATTCCGTCTATTCTTATAATTCTACAGTCTTTATTCGTATAAATTTTTAATTTCTCGCAGATCATTACTATTCTAGGTTGTGCTAAGAAAATTAAAAAACATAATTGTGCATTTATTTTGTCATTCTAATCAATTGTTATTTTGTTTCAAAGGGTGTCCGAATATTCTATTCAGCAACTTTATGGAGGCAGCTATATGTAGGTGTACATAAATCTTAGCAACTTTAAGTTTATTTAATAGAACGACATCTGATTAAAATTCTTTTCTGGAACTATTTCTGTCGTTGTTTCAGTCGCTGTAAGAGATTAGATAAAAGGTTCACGATTTACTTGAAAGAATTTGAAAGAATTTTTGGGCGTCTAACGAGGCTCGGGTTAAATGGGTCCCGAAATTCGGGAACAAGTCTGTGGACCTAAGAGGAAACAGACTGGAATTTTGTAGGTCACAGATAAAACGGAAAGAATAGAGTAGAAGGAACCACCGTCTAGGCGTTGTAAAACAAAGGACCTTGACTGGCCCGACCAGCTTGGTAATCGTCTATGTTCCCGCTTTCCGCTGGAAACCTTCTTTTATGGTCAATTTCAAAGCGTTTCTCTAAATCATGTCTGTGGTATTGCAAACAATTCTTGCATTCACGCTTCGCGATTAAAAGTTATGTCATATTTAACACGTTCGTCGCCAATAAAATTTTCACAAAATCAAAGCAATTTAATTAATTAAAGCGAAATTAGAAAGTTAAAATTGATCATAGGGGATGGAATTAGAACTCTTTCGCATCCGAAACATTCTAGTCAAATTCAGTTTGTTCGGATATATTAAAATGAAAATAAATTTTCAATATCATTTAAAAACTAGCGCCACCCATATTTGGGTGACGTGGCGCTGAACGTGTTAAAAGAAACTAAATTGATTAACGAAATTGTATAGCAGCTTAAGAAATTTAGATTAAGAAAATAATGTAACAATTTAAGCGAAAACTATTGTATACATTTTATCTATACGTAACCCTACGACTGTAATCCCAGAAGTGGTCGCTAATTGCTATTAACACTAGAACTACCAAAGCAGTCAAAATGACTGGTTTTTGATTTTGTTCTTTTACAATTCTTGACACCATAAAAATATTTTCGCTAGAAATTTTGACACGAACTTCTTCATTGAAGTACATATTGTAATAAAAATCTTAGAAAGTTTAAATAAATTCATGTTGTCGTTGTTATAAAACAATATATATTAGTCACGTTTAAGGCTCGGTAGTTCTAGTGTTAAGTAGATGCGACATTAAATAAACAAATTAAAGAAAAAGCTTTGCGATTACCGAACTTCTGATATGCTATTCTTGTCGCGGTAGAATTAAGTAAAATTATTTAAACAATAATATAATTGGTTTTCAGGGAATTGTATTTAAAATCTTCACGATATGATAACAAATTAATTTTGCAGCATTCCGATAAATAAGCTTTTACCATTTTGTATTATACTACTGTGCGTGGGTGTTGAATTTTGACAACTTCTTAACATTCTATTTGCTGCAAGCCTATTATCAGGATTTACAATGATGTAGCCCTATTGAAAATTTCAGAAGAAATTGCAACATTGAATTAGCCCAGATAATTTGTTGAATTATGGACGAAAATTGCTGTCGCTTTAGAACAGTCCTTTTCGAAACAGTTTTTTCTGATCCTCGATTTTAAAAGGAGTATTAAAAAACTACCGATAAAGTGTTAACACTAGAACTGTCGATTCGGCAATTGTTGAATGAAATTCGGCATACGCAATTTTGACAACTTCGCAAATACGCACTTACAATTCGTCACTTTCAGCTCTAGACTGGTAGCTCTATCCTTAATGAAAGGGAAAGTTTCTGAAATACGTTTGTGAAAACTAGAGACTGTTTTAATTATGTCGGACTTCCTCGACTGTTGCTTTTAGACAATTAGCATGCTCAAAGACATTTAGAGTACTCCACACTTCCGTCTTTAATTTGTATGACTTGAACTTCCATCTTTACTCACACTTAACGCGCCGTGTTAATTTCACAATTGCGAGGGAAGAACGTATTAAATATTTAAATTTTGAAAATATTTCATGCAGTCTCTGTTATGACGTTTCTAGAGCGAAATTAAAACAATTATCAACGAAATTAACAACGAATCTAAATACTCGCACGTGCCAATGGGTTAATTAAATTATTTTTACGTAAATGTTGGGTGAAATATATCATTTTTAATCACAATCGTAATCAGTATTTTATGTATATACTACAGAATGTACAAGTAAAAATGTTATTATTGATTATCGGCACTGATTATCGATATCGCATCAGCACTTCAAAATATATCGATAATATCGATTAAATATCGCAAATAAAGCGACTGATCGTATCGTCCTGTCAAGATGCATACTTGCTTACAACTAAAATTGACAAATACGCTATCTGTAATCATTACAAATTAAAAATAATTGATTAAACGATATCGTTATTCTTTACTTCGATTGCCTAATCTCCGGAGCTTTCATTCATCTTAACGATATTTTATCGATATTATTATAGAATTATCGATAACATATCGATATTATTATGGAATTATCGATAACATATCGATATTATCGACATTTATCAAAAACGGTATCGATAGTCACACCTCTACGTGAAAGCAACTTATCTCAATTATCAAAAAGTAGAAATGGTTAACGATTAATTTCGTTGACGATTTTCTTATTTCAATTCGAATTATCTTGTTAAATGTTCTCTGCCTAGATCAACTGCTAGGATTGCAGCTTCTCGCAGAGACGCTGATTGTGTTTCAATGGAAAAAGATCAGTAGATCGTGGCGCTGATATTCATTGGCAACGTAAATTTAACTCGCAAGGTCGCGCACCGAGACGTCTTTGTCGCCCACCAGCATTTTCGTCATTCTTCGCCTCCATTACGTCAAAGTGGCATGAACCTGACTGGGGATACGTCTCTTTGTATTCTCACGTGCACCGTCATTTACACCACGTCTATTACGCGGTGTCCGATTATAATCGACTACCGTGAGTTTTAGTTCTAGTAAACCAGTTCTAGCATGAAACACAGTTTTCTTAACGTGATTAAAATTACTTCGCTGGAAACCCACTACCTTTTTTGTACATATAGAACCTTGACGATCCGAAGGAATTTCAGCAACGTGTGTGTTCGAATAACAGAACAGTTGTTGCTTAAAATTATTCAGTTCTTAAACGTTTATGGTTCGAAGATCGAGTCTTCACTATATATGTATTATAATTATAATGCAATCGTCAATTAATTTCTGCTTGAAAGACATTTGAAATAAACAAACGTGACATGTGATAGCTATACTGATGAATTAGATTGAAACGCGTTTCTTCCTTTAATAATTGTAATAAGATTAATATAATGTACCAACATCCTTAAATTCTTCTAATCTCGTTACAATTTTTTATCTAGCCCTTAGAATTAGATTAAAAATGATCTAAATAAAGAAATACGCAAAAGAATAACAATGTTTGAAAATAAAAAATATTTTACGTTCAGTTTTTCTTTGCTAAGTTTTACAAAATATTTAGAATTCCCCGTGGTCCGCGATTGGAGAGTCAATTTCTTTCATAAATGCATAAAATCAGCAATTTAGATACGGAAACAGGAAATGGTCACTGGACGAGAACGTTACAAGCCGACGACAATGGCTTACACAGACCTCGAACGTCGCGTCGTTTCGGATTTCGCAGCTCTGAGGAAAGTGGCAATATTTTTGCACACCGAGGCAAGCATTAGACTTGGTCTGGTTTCTCCCTACCCTCGTGCGCCAGTGGCAAGTCAGTGAAAGTGTGAAAATGAATCGTTCTGCGCGCACACGGAGCCCGATTTTACTCGTGTCCATGGAGCCGACCAGCTGCAAGCGGCCAGGAATCATTCAAGTAACGTGCACCAGCACACGTGCGTTTCCACGTGCATTTTTGTTTTCTGTTGCGCTTAACACATGGATCGCGTTACGTAACCACGCCATTACGTGGGTCGTAGTAACACCGTCGCAGCCGTAACGACACGCGAATCTGTTAACTGTACGTAAGCTTCCATACAGATGGAAATTATGCAAGGTCTTCGAGTGACGTGGCACTGAACCACTGAAAATTTAGCAACATCTCTATCGACGATTAGCTTTCCACTATCCTGACATTCTTGATTAGTCATAGATATTGGAACAAGTGCTTGTCACTTTGTTACTAACAGACTGTGGATCTTCATGCGTTAAAAACACTTGCAAAGTTGCACTGTGTTTTTATATTAACAAACATTTATACCTCTCAATTAATATGACAAAATATAGTGGAAGTTGTTCGTATTATAAATTATATAAATTACATAAAGATATGGCTGATTAAATCTTTTATGAATACTACAAGTTAAACACTCTGTATTGCACAATGTATATAATAAACAATTAAAAGGTTAAAGACGTCTGAATCTTTTAGTCACTAAGAAATAAATTTCTTTTCTTTCTGATTGTTTTATTATCTACGAAAATGGGATTCTTAGTAAGGAGCAATTTGCACTATTATGTAACATGATGTACCCATAAGATACGAATCTAGAAAAATATTTATAAATAACTAAATGATATAGGCCACGCACTCATACATTTTCTCTTCTGTAGGTATATTAAGATCACCATAAAATGATAGTTTACTGCAAGCCAGACCTGAAGCAGCTATTATAAAAATTTATATTCATAGCCTGCGATGCTCCTAGCTGATCATTAGACAATGGATTGTTATGCAAATGGGTACTTCCAAGGATAAGATAATGAGAGACGACATTAAGGGGGCCTTTACTTTGTCAATAAGCAATTTTCTTTTAAGTAAAGAGAAATTAAAAGATTGTTATTTAACGTTACTTAAATTTTTAGCTAGCACCATTTTCTCCAAATGCTGAGTCAATTATTCAAAGATGCACAATTTATTTTTATTTCGATCAGAATTAGATGCAATCACTCGCTAAAATATTTGAATATTTTTGAGATGTTGGGAGCACTAGTTTACTAAGCAATCTGTAAACAAATTGTTGCAGAAATTTTAATTGGTTGGGATACGAGAGACATGAGAAAATGATGTTGCCTAACTTTTTTATCTGCAGCGTGGAACAAAAATTTAAGTAATGTATTTTGCATCGATAATTTATACACATGCTGAAAATTTCCTATAGTTATAAAGTTGGAAAATTGTTGCAGCTCGAGTTAAATGAAAGCAGCAACGTGCTTCTTGAAGCAAAGCAGACTCTATAAGACCCGCGCCGACTGGAAAAGTATGGTTATGCGAAACTGATAATGCAAAATTTTCTTCAGCATCTTGCTATACATTGCTACGATTATGTTCCACGACATACCATCTACTGGAAGGAACGATACAATATGACATTGGAAAATTTATGGGAGTAACAAGGGCACCAGACAGCGTTGTCAAAAATTTTCACTAATCGAGTCTTCAAATAAATATTATTTAACAATATTTAATCTTCATTCTTGTTTCCGAACAAATATGCGAAAAAATGCGCTGTGCTTATTGTTGTCGCGACTGCAACAATAAGAAGTATATATTGTTAGCTTCAAAGAAAAGATAAACACTATCAACCAAACCTTTCTTCATTCAGAGTTAAGCAACTTTCTTAAAAAATTAAACAAAAGGAAAAAACTATCGTCGTTTCAAAACAAATAACAAAATATATTTTGCAGAATATGATATGAGCATAATTGAATAAACATGATTCATAGATTTTTTGGAAATAAGAAGATAATAAACTCCGTATCTGTATTAAAAATTCACTTTATTGAAATCCCAAACTCCATTACTATTATACTGTACACAAACAGCCGCAGAATAAAAAGCAATTGCACCGAAGTGAAATGGAAAATAAAACAATCAGCTTCCGTAATTGACTCGTTACGTTGAAACACGAAAAAGCGGTACAATAAAACGAGTCCTTGATCAAACATGTAAATTATGAAATGATTTAGAGGCAACAGCCGTCAGTCGGAATCGCTTAAATAGAATTCCCGAGGCATATTACCTTAATAACGGAACCGATGTAATTGCATCGGAAATCGCGCCTCGAATGCTTTAAAAGAAGATACACATCGATGAAACATTTCCAGCGCGATCCGAGTTCTTCGCTGTAATTTAATCTCCTGCCGTGTAATTGAGAGATAGAATGCTTGCATAGAATCAATCATGCTAGTTCTGACAAAGAGAAAGCTGGAAACGAGAACATTAGCCATGAGTAATAAGCAGCCTGTGGATTTTATAGCACAAACAAATAGATACCATTTAAAACTATGGAAAAGATATTAAGTTATTAATAAAGTTATAATTAACAAAATTATTTAGATTAATATGGGAAGTGAAATAAGCGTGTTTTCGACTCTAGCTTCTGTAACTGTGCGGAAACATTTCATTTTGTATACAAATCCGTAAAGCTGTATATATAAATCCGTATTTCAGGTCCTCAGCGCGCTTTTGTAAATAATTTTATCAAAATTGCAGTAAAGGATTACTTTTCTCTATTAATTATAAAGTTTATTGCAGTAAAAATATTTCAAGAATGTTTGTTGTTGTAAACGTGACCTTGTATTCGAAGTGAATGCTATCAATGCGTAAAGATACATAATTTATTACGAATTCACGTTAGTCAATTATGATAAAAGATTTATTGTCGTAATATAGACGATGATTATATAATTCGAAGCATTACAGATGAACGTAGTTGCACTGGAGTATCCATTATAAAGATATCCCTAGCTTAATGACTACCCTGTTTGATCAGCAATGAAATCGACCTTGATCTCTCGTGCATATGCGGGAGGTGGGTATGCATAGTCAACGTCGATTATTAAGGTCATGTTCTACGAACTGCGTGGAATTGTGCGTTTCTGCATGCTTTATTACCCAATGCTGTATGAATGGAAATATCTTTGAAAGTGCGTAAGAATATATCGACGAATTGATCGATAACTTTTATACAGCGTCAACAATTTTGTATTAGAAGTTTACACTTTCATTTATGCTTACGATTATTTGAGATCAGTTTAATAATGTTAGACGGATCATTTCATATTTGCAATAACTCGAGTCTAATAAATCAGTTGCTGCAACGATGAAGTATGAAGATAGGATGAGACTTCAACTGAACAATAATCGTTGCGAACCATGTAGTAAATGAAATGTTTTCGTTATTGTCAATGTTTATAAACAGTATCTTAAACACAGACAGCTGCGGTAGAAGAATAGACGGCAACTAAATCCTGTACAAAGATGAACAAACTTTGAAGTCGGAGCCCTGGATAAAAAAATGTTATATCAAATTTGTTTTCGATTTTTTCACTCTTTATCCTCTGCTCAGTTGTACTACGAATTCCAGCCCATCCTGATACGTCTATTCCCATTTCAAATAAAATTTTTCTAGATTCGAGCGCAGCTATGTTTTCTGGCTATATGCAATTGCTGTCGCTATTTTTCACATTAGTTCTCGATTTCCCATTTAAAAGAATTCAGTTCCAAGGCTGATGACACACAGTTTGATGGACGGAGCCCTCTAATCAGAAACAAACAGATCAATATTGGTAATTTCTAGTTTGGAACTCGCGGAACCGTGTATCACGAAAGAAATCCATTAAATACATACTCCTATCCCAGCCAGCTAAAGCAAACAGGCAGGACACACGCAAATATTTAGTCGACTTGCAGGCATACGAGGTGGACAAATATTAGATCTGTCGCGGATATACGTATACTGGTTCTCAAAATGTCAAGTATAGCTCGGCGACAATGCGCACACGGAATCCCCGAGAAAACGATGCGCCGACCGCTTTTGACGGTCTATCCTCGATTTATTCTGCAGCTTTCGAACGCATCGAACATCGTGGTTTCGATTACGGCCAAAAATGAGAAGTCGAAACGTGTCGCGCCGACTGTGTCGACGCTCTGGTTTCTTCGAAGCGAGGGTGAATCGCCATGGTAGAACCGGTATGTACATACGAAAGTACTTATGTGCCCGCAGCTAACAATGAGTCTAATCTTTACGGGCTGTCTAATCAAGACGTTCTGGTAACGTGTATGAAGTGTCGCATGACGTAAGGTCGACGCCACCACACCGAGAAAAAATACTCGCGAGCAAGCAGTAGATAAAATACGATGGCGTTAGCCAATGGCTAAATCCCGTCGGTTCATAGTCAACATTAACTTAACCTTACAAAGTGTATTGTAACAGATTTAATATTCTCTTTTCATTGCATTTTGTGAAACACGACATTAGCAGACATTACGGTAAGTACATTTTCTATACCTGTAGAGAAATATGCTATATCTTCATTGGCGAACATAGATATTGTAAGTACACAAATACAGAAAATTACATTAACAATCATTTATTTAAGATTTAATATTGAATAATTTCTTAAATAAATGATTAGTGCAATTTTCTGTGTTTTTGTATTTATAATATCTATGTCGCCAATGGAGATATAGTATATTTCTCTACAGATGTACACTCTCAGACAAAATGATAGTACAATCGTGCTATCGCTAATTTCTCGTGTTAGGGTTATGCCAACGTGGAAACTCTGAGTTACATGTGTAACGTACCTTCTACGGATATGTAAACATAACAAAGACTGAGTTTACTTCAATAGATTCTCTTAGCTGGAAGAAAAACACATAATCCGAAACAAACAAAAAGATAGCACGCTGGAACAGTATTTACATTTTTTTCAGTGTTTCAAGAATTTGCACGGAGTTATTACGTTCAATTGGTGTCTAGTGTTTTGTCACGTTGCTATTCTAATAATGGGTCGTGGCAAACGGCTTAGTGAAAACAAAATTAGCAGAATTTTAGCTCTGAGGAAACAAAAGCTGTCTATTACTCAAATTGCAAAAGAAGTTGGTTGCAGTAGAAAAGGTATTATAATTTGCTCAAAGGTACAAGTGCATAGGGAAAAAAAGTACAGAAAGACCAGCAATATTATCTGAATAATATATAACATATATTATTAATATATTATATAATATAACTGATATAACTAATTATATGTTATATAATAATAACAACTGATCAATATTATCTGAATGCGATACACGAGCAATAAAGATGATATAAAAGATAATATATAATATATAAAGAGACACGTTTGGTATTTGCAAAGGAACATCTACTTTGGAAAAAGACTTAGAGACAAGTGATCTTTACGGATAAGAAGAGGTTCAACCTTGATGGCCCAGACAGGTGTAAACATTATTATCGCGATGTCCGTAAACAATCACTAAACAAAAATTCGAAGCCAAATGCATGGAGGGGGCAAATGCACCAGGGCACAATGGACAGCGTCCGTTATCTTCAAGTAATAAAAAACCAAATTTATACATATGCAGAACGCATTGCTGTTGCATCATACATATTCCAACAAGATAATGCTGCAGTACATACTGCCAAAATTGTTAAAGAATATTTTTTAAAAGAGAATATTTCCACTCTTCAATGGCAGACGCGTTCACCAGACCATAATATCATCGAGAATTGCTGGGCAATGCTCTCACGAGCAGTATATACTGAAGACTCAACTGAAGCAGTATATACTCAACAATTTTCAAATATAAATGAATTAAAAACTTGCATATTATTACGACTGAATGGAAAAAAAACCTAAACAAAAATTGAAGAATTATATAATTCTTTACTTAAAAGAATGGTGGACGTCGCAGAAAACAAAGGAGGTTATACACTTTATTAGAAAAGTATAGTTTAGTATATATATATTGTTATATAAAGTATGTATAATTTGGTTATATGAAACATATAGTTGTGTTATATGAAATATATATCTTTATCTTTCAAGTGTGCTATCATTTTGTCTGCGTTGGATTATGTCTTTCTCTCGTAACTAAGAAAACACACTGAAATAAAGTCGATCTATGTTATGTCTACATATTTGTGGAAAATGCGTTTTACATATCACTAAAAATGTTCACGTTAACATAATCCTAACACAAGAAGATAAAGAGAGCACGCGTGTGCTGTATATTTTGTCTGGGAATGTATATATACAAAATGTATTTACCATAATATCTACTAATGTTGTATTTCAAAGAAAGTTTTAAATATACTTTACGTAACCTGAATTGCATATTTATAGTCGCCGTTTAGTGACATAGAAAAGGTATTTAAAGCGAAACTAAAACGTTTAAAGATTTTTTTAACAGATTTTTCTTTTATATTGCCTTTCGTTATTGTACGTTATTTTATAAAAATCGCACTACAGAACTTTATTTCACTGAAAACACTACTAAAAATTTAGTAAATACACTACTAATCATCTGAATTGAATCTCTGTATCGTATCGTCGTCCTACGATCATTCTTAATTGTAAGAGCAACACGAAACCTTACAAAAATTAAGATCGAAGAGTCGCTTGACAAAATCGCGTAAAAAATCCTTTTCATCGTGTAAAAACATTTGAACGGTTTCACGTACAATTTCTTGCTCCCGTTATCGATCACAGGTGAGCCGAACTGGAAATTCGAAAGGGGAGCCGGGAGGGGCGGGCGGTTTAACTAATTTTTATTCCCCTTTCTACTGACCGGCATGCATGTAGCGCGCGCGGTGGCCGCCATCGACGCACGGCGACGGTCACTGCGTCTAGGTAAATTCAACTGCACGTCTGTCGCACGTTGAACAAGAACAACATGGCAACGAAACAATAACCAAAATGATCGCGACAGTTATTGTTGCGTATCAAGCTTGTTTCACGGCGATGAAATTTTTTACATGCGAAAGCGGTGAACGAAATTACACCAATTTTACGGCGAGTCATTCAACGAATTTCGAAAGTTTTTGTCCCAATTCGATGAAATAATAGCTACCTATCCTGCACAATTTTATTTATGCAATTGTTAAATATTTAGTACTCTTTGGATTTTTATAAAAGGAACGCTCGTTTTTCGATCACAAAATAAAAAAGACGTGTTGAAGCAAACAATTTTTCGATTAATCGCTAGATGTCATCGATGGAAATAAGCACACGAATAGCACGCGTTTAAAGTGTTCAAAGCTGATTACTGGACCGCGGATCTTTATGCAAAATAGAAATTTCCAAAGCCGATTGTAAGAAATAGAAATTAAAGAAAAGCAAATCGTTTCTTTTAATAATTTCGACAAGCTGAAAGTAGTTCAATAAAATGATCAAAGTCTTTTTAAGTTTTTGTGATTTTCTATTTCAGCCACTAATTTTTTCCATAAATGCATAAACTTTAGTCGCACTGAATTCAGCTTTTCACATAATATTCTCATGATAGTATGTTTTCAGTGAAAAGCAGTTTCGTAAATCGACTTTTTTTTTAACATTTCCAAGTGAATATAACCTCTTAACGACAATTGCCGAAAACAATTCTTCAAATTGTTAAGTTCGTGTTAGTAATGCTTATATGTTTCAAGTTAAAATGCATTAAAAACTACCAATACTTTTATAAAAACGAAACCTTCTTGAAGCGCTTTGATCAACATTAAAAGCGATTTTTCTAAATGATTTTTTAGTTCACTTTGAATGCATTCGATAAAATCCCAACAATTTTTGATAAAATCAAAGAAATAGCAATTCATTTTAAAAGATGCACCGAAGGTTGAAGTGGCTATAGCCGCAATTACTTTTGCAAGAATAATCGTACGCGTAGCAAAACACAAAGCGTTAATTAGACCTGGGAAAATTTTATTTGAAATGAGAACGAGACCCAATTATTTCAAATAATTCATTTCAAACCGTCATCAGTATAAATCAGATTTAGAACTTATAATCAGATCACAATTTCCAAGAAGAATTTCACAATTATCTGAAATAATTATTTAAGATGATATTTCAAATATTGTTGTTGATAAGGTTTTTGGGATAAATAGTCTCTACAACTAAAATTAGTGTAACATAATACGTAGAAGTAGAGACAGAAAACCAATAAACAAAACGAATCGGAGTCTTCGCTTGATCAGATGTCAACGAGAACTAACAATAAATATTCGGAGTACTCTCTTCCTGCTACATATACAATACATATATTATATACACGTTGTACCAATCATTTTCCATCAGTTATTTCAGAAGTGATCACGGAGATAATTATAAAATAATGTCATAAGTGTAATCACGAATGCGAACATTCAAATCCCTCTCTCCTACATGAACTCAGAGAAAGTATATTCTCCACCGACCCTGCAATATATTTAACAAGAAAAATAATCCATCAATACATACTCTCCAAAGCAGATAAACCTCTTTGTATCAACTATAACATTGAACTCACTTGAATGTCCATTGCACAGTAATATTATGAAAAAAATAAAAAAAGCCGGGTACCATCAAAGAATGTTTGGACAACTATAAACAAACAGCAAAAGTTATGTCAAATTATACATAGTAACTTAAGGAATCTAGATTAAGAAAATAATGTAACAATTCAAGCAAAAACTATTGTATTAATTTTATCTGTACATAACCCTACGACTATAATCCCACAAGTGATCGCTAATTGTTATTAAGCAGATGCGACATTAAGTAAACAAATTAAAAGAAAAATAATTATGAAATAAAATAATGTGTTATTTGAAATAATATCTCAAATAATATAAATTTGAAACGCGCCCGGAGCAATACACGCATGCAAGTTTATGTATAATAGCATCGAACTCGGGTTGAAGCGCACACAGTGTTCTTTCTCTGCCGAAATGTTCGTACAAATTTAATTCTAATCTCGTTCACGTTGTACAGTGTGAGAAACCAGTTTCCAAAGAGGTCCGTGCAGCTGTGCATCGCAGAGTGGGTTATCTAATTTTCAGCCCCACGTACCACGTGAATGGCCGTAAGGTAGGTACAATACTCCTCCCCTAGTGAATGAAAAGACACCTTGGCGCCGGTGCAGAGAGTACATTGTTCGGAGGAACAGGCTGCAAGGGCTGGAAAAAAAGAAAGAGAAAGGGAAGCAAAAGAAGGAGAAAAGGAAAAAGCGGGCCCCGGCTTGAACCGCCATACTGGAGACTCGCTGAAATTATTAATTACGCTTTCCGTGCACGGATATCCGGGTGCATGTGGCCGTCCACGGCTCGTGCACTTTCGAATGCGTGAACACGGTACAGGGTATCACACAGACATCTGTTTCGCAGATCGTGTAGATACGTTTCCTGATCCGCATTTACCTACTCGTTTCCTTTGTACTTAAGCCCCGCCTCCCTGTTCTGTATACAATGTGCGAGTACAGAGGGAACTACGTAAACGGGATAGCATAAATATAGAGTGGCGATAAAACATGTTTCAGCATTAAATTCTTCATCTTTGGAAAATTGCCGACATTTCTGTGCTCTGCGAACTGTTTCGCGCTCTTTTATGGGGATATATTAAATCTTATTGCATACGTTCGATCATCGTAAATCTACAACTGTTTTAGATCGGTTAGAGGCGCCACAATTGTTCTTACATGTCGAGAACTTAATTGTGGCATTATTTATGACTGTAAAACGGCGGAGTAAGTTAAGGCAGCGTCAATGTGGAGTCTGACTCGATATTCATTGAGAAAATAATTGACTGAATGCAACATGGCTCTATTACGAAGCAGTGAAGTAACGTTGTAGATTTCCCGAAAACTATGTTATGTATTATGACTTTCGACAACAATGTGTAATGCATTAATTTGTCTATTTCTTGTAAACCACGAGGTCGCAGACGCCACATGCGTGTGACTGTGGTAGTGAACGTGTTAAGTTGTTTTTGCAAGTATCTTACTTTGTTGTGTTCAATAACATTAACGGTACAACTAATGCACAGCCGGAAAATATTCTTATCATCGCATCTTTTTCTATTACGAGAGCAGAAGCTATCGCTTCGCGTTCTGCATAACGTCATCAAAGAGAATAACTTGATCATTGCCAAGCAAAATTGCTAGATCAGCGTGTTTTATAAAAGACACGCTTGTTTCTTATCTAAGGTTAAGCTGAATTTTCTGCCATGATTCTCTAAGTGCGTGGTATAAAAAGCTGTTTTAAGCACGGTTGGAAACAGTTCCGGAATTTTTTAATAAACTATTATATTGCAATTTACTGCATGCGGTACGTTTCTCGAAAAAGTTCTCATATTATAAGTTCCAATGAGAACAGATATAAAAGAACCCTCGAGATTAAAAGTTTTAATAAGAGCAAAATTAATGTAATCTTTAAAGATAAAAAGTTTTTCTATAGCACGAACAGACATTGTATTAATTTAGATTAAAAATGCGCTCAAATATTATTCAATGAATAATATGGTGGAAGTAACTTCGCAAGGTAGCACTGCTTATTCATGGGGTTCCCTGCTACGTAAGTTAGCGTTGAACGTGTCTTATCAACACTGATTTGTTTAATTGATTTTTTAAATTCTGTATTTCTAAAAAGACTACAATACGTATGTTTTATTTACATATCGTTCCTGTAACTTGTAAATAATATTACACG
Source organism: Augochlorella aurata (assembly GCA_028455555.1). Lineage (NCBI taxonomy): Eukaryota > Metazoa > Arthropoda > Insecta > Hymenoptera > Halictidae > Augochlorella > Augochlorella aurata. Next base: position 4,202,765 of record CM052148.1, read on the forward strand.
ATATTGTTAAATAAATTTAGGATACTTGAAAAGTTCCCAAGAAGTAAATGAGTGTACTTTTTTGTAAAAATTTCACAAGGAACAGATATTTTGTTGCACGAAACAAATAAATTCAAACAGAATTTGTTTCGCAATGGTTTTAAGTAATAGTTTCAGAAAATTCTATTTCCCCTACTCTAGAAAATTTATCTTCTGTTCAAATTACCAACCTCGTACTGATGAACCATTATTTATGCCCATAAAATAGTTAGCAATTTTGGAACAAACTAGAGTACGCAGTTATAAAGATATAACTGCGTATAACAATACAGAATTTCAAATAATATAAAATATCCTTTGAAATATTCAATGATCATCCAGCATTATATGGAAGACAAGCATCAACAAATACTTCTAGGCAATGTAGTGCTACGCACTGTTTGCGTTCAAGTGTCGTGTTATGAATAAACAATGGCTCGAGCCCAATTTTTGTAATGCGAACTCTTCACGTGGCGCTTCAGTGCGGAACTGCAGTTGCATTCGAGTTGGCAGACTGTAAATCATGATCGCCAGGTTTGCACTTTTACAAACAGCGTATTTTCTACTTTTTAATATACTAAAATTTTCAACGGATCTACAATCGTTTCTTACACATTTTTATATTAATTCCATTATAATTATAATTATTTAAATAACGATTTTGTTGGATTTTAATTGATTGTGTTTTAAAAATACGTTTAAACTCCCAATATTTATAGCTCACCATGAATTAGAATTTGTTTAAAACGATCCATTATTAAGATTAATATTATATAGTAGTATTTATATTAAAACAGTTATTAAACAATTCAATTTTTCGATTAGTGATATTATTACGATGCAGGGAAACATTTATCTCGTTCGATCAGGAAAATGTTTCCGTCGCAGTTACGCAAACACTGAGTTTATCGTGTATTACGTTGCAGAAAATTCATTGCATTAAGCAATTTATCAAAGTTGTAAGATTATCTCGGCGGTAAATGCACCGTTACAAATTGTAATCGAGCTTGATACACGTCGGCGCCGTAACTGGGAAACGTTTAAAATTTAGCAAGAAAGACAGGATTAAATCATTCGTAAATTAATTATTACGAAATACCATGCTATGTACGCTGAAAATTACTGGGACGTCAAGATTCCTCAGTATTAAAATTTCCTGTCTACTTATACATATTTCTCGCTGAAATCTTTTATTCGTTATTCACGATACGTCCATTCATCGATATTCGCACGAAGGTTCCTATAAATAAACATTTACATACGCTGAAAGTACACTATAATCACACAGTACAAATGTAAGCAGCAATAAATATCATAAAACATTGAAAATATCATTATTTTACAATACGAGCATCCTGCAAATATTAAAATCTCCTGTCATCATTAACAAGTTCTCGTTTCCATCGCAACGTAAACGCAGTATTTCACGGTATGCGTATAAAAATTATATTATTTTAAGGGATAATTGTGCAACATGCATTGCGCCATTTATCTTAACATGTTGATTCACAATCAACGGCCACAGGGAAATCAATCAATACATAAAGACGTACCGGCTGTTTTCTGTCCTTTTATTGCATTAAAAATTCAACAGATAACATTATCTAAATTCGAATAATATAACAACTTTTTCTAAGATTGTTATCTAAATGAAAATTTATTTTGCACACAGACCAGTGATTGAAAAATCTACTAACAGGATTCCGGTAAGTGAAGTGAAGATCTATAATACTACTCCTCCGATCCTTTCGCAATTCGGAGATTGTGAGCGATTACTATACCACTGTTGATAAAGATATCGGCGAGGAAATTATTATTCGTCGAGTTGGTCCGATCGATCAGCGGAAAAATTAATTTTTAAGTCGGTACGTGCAATTACGTCAGCCAAATACGGGCGGCACGGCGCGGCGCGACAATCGACGCGTTAATTTAAATAATAAAATTACCGCACCGCAGGGGAAGTTAAATTGCTACTTTCCGCGAACGATATTCGGACTTCGTTGCAAGATAACTGTGCGTCGCGTGACCCGAATTCCGAAACGAGCTCCGCAATTTTCCAAAGTACGAAGGAGGACGCGCAAAACCGCGGCTCCGCTTTCTCCTTTCCGGAGCTTCGTTAAATTTACTGGCTCGACGAAAATCTCGTATTTTAATTATCGGCGATCACGGAACTTGTAAAACGGACGTTCGAGGCGCGTTTAACGACCAAATAATTCAGCATTTCAATGAACTGCTGCTACGTTTATAATAATAAAAGGTTCCGGCGCACATTAATTAGCCGCGACGGCTATCTAACGACGAGGCCAAATCACTGGACGTAATGAACGTGCGAACGGTAGTCGCTCGTGAAACAACATACGGACGAAGACACCGTGTTTTAACGAACGCCAAATTTTCATTTTATCGCTCCGTAATGGCCCCGGCTTATGGTTGCAGAAATATTACGCGAGCGAGTCGCAAGCGAATAACCTGTGCTCGTGTAAACAGACCTCCATGTAACTAGACCATTACAAGGTATATAGTTAGTACGCATAGTTGTGTTTGAGACTCAATTTTTTCGTTTAAAACTAGTATACTAAACAGTGTACAAAATTCTGTAATGACAAAACGCATCCACGAACAAAGTGGCGATCTTAGCTCAACGTAAAAAATATAACATTGTTTATAAGGATCAATGTGTGCCCAATCGTATATTACGACTGATCTAACGTCCAGGTCACAAATTAAACTGCAAAATTATATCGAATTCCTAAGGAAAAGAAACGCGAAGCACGGATATCAGTCTATTGAAAAACTAGTAGATAGAAAATAGCATACGATGTATCAAATAATTAATATCGGGAATACATAGTACTATTGACTTCCGCCTGACAATGAGTACTTGTTAACAAAATTGATAAGAAAAAATTGTTACATGAAATGAAATGCAGTTACAAGCTCCCAAAATTCCTGGTGATTAAACATTCCGATAAACGAACAAAAATGTGCGGGATAATGGAAGGGAACAACAAGATTAAACAATAATTTCCAGCAACACTCTGCGAGGCCGTACCTCGTGAAGCTTCATTTATTTTCCATCAATCACGATCCGCGTTCACGTGCACGCTACGTTCTTCGGGATCGACGTTGCTCGTCAGCCGGATTCGTCCGAATTGTCCTTAATTGCTCGAAAATTTCAATAATTTCATCGTTACACTCGCCAACAGACGAATCAAATTATATTGCTCTCGTCATGGCCGTTCTCGTCTCGTTGCATTTGGGTCATCTCGGTGTTCATTCGCGACGGACTCCGTGCCTCTTTTGTACGGACAGCGCACCAAGAATATCAAAGAGGTCTCAGGCGACTAGTACTTACTGGGGATGGGACCAACTGCATTGTAAGGAGTATCGAAAGCTGAGCCAGTCGATTCGAAACCTATATGACTTATTTAGACGCTTATACTCTTCTCTGTGATTCCGACAAAGTTTCCTTAACGCGTTCCGTGCCACGTGTACCGTTTGCGGTACACGTTTAACTCGATCTGCAGGCCACATGCACCAGTAAATTGTACACGCAGACATATTTATTCAATTTATTCAAACATATGTTTTATGACAAATTTAATTCTGTAAAATATATTTCCACTAAAAGGATGAAGCATTATACAAAATGCAGTACAGAACAAAGCACTTTATTAATATCTATTGTATGTACTGAATTTTCGGACGAAATTGCAGCAAACAAAGTGCTCTCGTTAAATTGAAAATAATTGGTATAATTTTATAAAATGAACAACGATGTGAAAATACTACATGCGAATGGAATAATATTGATTAATTCCATGAAATTATTGAGCGATATTGAAGAAACTATTAGAAGCGTATTTTCGAGAAAAAAAATTTTCAAAATAGAATGCAGTTTTGAAAAAATATCTTTAAATTAAGGAATGATATCACAAATTGCTCAAAGCGTTACATATACAATAATTATTAATCACATGTAAACGTTGACTTTTTTTAGAGCAAGGGATGCATAAACTGACATTTACAGTCGAACTGATCGTAGCGCCACATGTACCATAAATAATACACGGTGTGATAACTATTCTAAACAAACTAATTACTTGTGGATTGATGATGTGATGACATATTTTGTGATAATATATCAATTTTTAGCCAAAACAACAAATGGCCTGGAGATCATGTCGGGCAAAAACGGCTTGGCACGTGTTAAATAAGATCGTGAGTGTAGATTTTATGAAATTATAACATAACATGCGATTTTCTGGAGCTCCATACATTTGAAGGTAGACTTGACCGAACTTGGAAGAAGGTCGTAACAGATTGTTCTTTTATTCAAGAATTGAAAAATTACTGTATAGAATGCTTTATGTAGGGTGATCTGACCAACGAATGAACACTTGAGCTACTCGTTTGTTAAAACGATCTTCATTTAATCCTCTGTATAATATTATCATCTTTGATAGTTACAGTACTTCTTAAAAGTGTAATATCTTAGTGAAAATCGCGTCGAACAATCAATGAATGAACGAATAATTAAATCGGTTTTACACAATTTTGAGGATTTCCAAGTGAACTTTCTGCACGTCATTTCTAAAATGCGAATAATAAACCGATATACACTCCCAGACAAAGCACGATTGTGCTATCATTTTGTCTGGGAGTGTAGTTCATTACCTTAAATTACAATTATTATTATTGTAAACAAAGTTCGACCAAGTCTAATTCAAACTGCGCAAGTTTATATACATGCTGACTCTGATAACCAAAAGACGAATCGGAGTTGAATGAAACTGTCACGTCGATTGAATTCAGACTAAAACTGCGTTCATTTTTTCTGATTCCTATAAATTACAAGCGAACAGTGTTCCACGCGAAAGCTCCACTGACACCTAATCACTGCAGGCCTCGAATGTCCAGCAGCGTCGGACACGCGATCTCGCCAAGATTGCGGCGGGAAATTAATCACTTGTCTCTACTAATTGACTCTATGAAACCGAAGCTTCGGTATTAAATTACCACGTGCACCGTAACATATTGGTCGCATCGGCTGGTAAATATATATAAAGAGAGCGCGGCATAATTTCGTGTAAGGCCACCGCGAAAACGCGAAAGCAGCCGACTCGTGAAACATGAACAACAGGTGTGCAACCGGTGCGGGTGGTATCAATACCAGCAAAACGAGACGTTTGCCAAGGAAACTGGGTTAGAAAAATGTTCGACTATCGGGGCTCTCGGTGACGATCATAGATCTTTCTGTTCCGAAGTAGTGAACTTTAGTTGTGCAGTGACCCGCGCGATTCAACCGATGGAATTAAAATATCCGATTATGTCGAAATTATTGGACATGAAATATGCGATTTCGTTACGGTCTCGTTATTCTTCGTTTCTCGCATTACCTCTCGTCTACTACGAAAAGAAATCTTTTTTCAAACTGTTATAGGAAATTGTATACCTGCGACGTATAATTCTCTTATACAAATGAAAACTTGTTAGTAAAAATGTTGCACTCAAAATTCATTTTTATGTGGACCGATTTTGCAGTCCTTATTCACCTTATTGCAAATGAAATTCGTCCGTTTTTAAATTAAAATCACTTATTTGTAATTATTTGCAATCGAATTCATATTGTATTTAGGAATTAAATAATATCTTATACACAATTATTGAAGACTTAATTATTTGTAATGGTATTATTTTATATATTATATTATATTAAATTATTTTATATATTTCGATCTGTGAGAAGGTTAATGTTATTTGCATCAAGGTGAATTTCATTTGCGGTGGGATCAATAAATAATTGCTCAATAATTTGAACTGTAAAATGCTGTATATGATCGACAGAAGAATTAACTTTGATTGCAAAACCTGTACAAGCCTTAGAAACTACGTGGGAGGTTAGAAACAATGTGCATTAATTATTCGACTGGCATGGTCGCCTTCCTAGAATCCGTAACATCAAAAAGGTAGGTACCGTAGTACCTATTATTCTGAGAAAACTCCGACATTTCGAATGCACCAATCTAATATAATTGAACCAAACGGAAACGGACAACGATGCGGCAATCGCGCTGTTATATCTTCTGGAACGCGAGGCATCTTGATTAAATTCGGTAGTTGAGCGTGTTTTCGGTTCCGGAGACACTTTCGTTGGGAATCCCGATGGGATAATTGACTACTCGACACAGTGTCTTTTAAATGTCTTGATAATGATCTGAGAGGAACTCGTTTCGTCCATGGGATAAACGAAGGTAGAAGAATAGAGTAAGATTCTTCTACCTTCGTTTATCCTTCGTCTTATCCCGAATATTGTGTTTCAGAATGGAGATATCTACACGACGATGTTAATCATTTTATGCTGGTTTTGAATAATCGAAATTGATAAAGTTACAACGATCATATGTCAAAATTGAAATAAAGAAGAGTACTTTCATTTTTGTATTTTTATATTCCCCTACTATTCCTTCGTTTCTGTACATTCGTTAAATAACTGTATCTAAATAGTTTCGAAATAAAATGATTGTACAATAATATTGTATAAAAATGATTGTACAGTAATATCATATAGAAATCATTGTATGATCGTATCGTATAAAAATTATTCTATAATAATATCATATTAAAATTATTATGTAATAATATCGTGTCACAATTATTGTGAAATAATATACTTGAAAAACAAAGTTTCAGCAATATTTAGAATCAGTCGAAAGGGTCTCCGTACACCTTTTGAAACGCAATAAATTTATTATTATTATTTATGAGTTGAAACACATTAAAAATGGCGAAAGTCGCAATTTTGCTACGATTTTTACCAAGAGCTTTAACGAGATCTACGAAAAGCATTTTTTAAAGTTTTCGCTACAGTCTGAGATTAAATTACTGAGATAAAAAGTTTTTATTTTTCTTTTATCACTCCAAGCAATAGCAAAATTTAAAAAAATCATTTTATTAATTGTCTAGTACACAAGTATCTCCATCATCTAAGAAAATTTAAGTCATTTAGCGCAGTTTTAACAAATTTATTGTGTTCTACGGAGACTTTTTTTATATAACTATATATACGTATTGGGTCCAAATGACCCTGCAACCGTAAGCCGATTCCTGTCGCGTACTATCCGTGATCCGAGGGTTAACAACAGTTGTTAAAATTCGGTGAAATGTAAATGTCCCGTGCAAGTTCTAGGTAAACAGAGTTAATGCCTTGGACAGTAATTGCAATCCAGCGGCAATGCCGTTGCACGCAAGACCAATCAGAAACAATGGTCATTAAAAAACCCATTGTGAGCTCGAATCAGCGTGACGGCACCATAATTGAAATAATTGGAACGGCTAGATGCCCGTTCGCATCGACAGTCGGCTGAATGTCCGCGTCCGTGTCCTGCCTCGGTGAAACAGACCATCAGTTTTCGCTTTTTCGAATTCCGCCGCGCTGTTCGCCCGGAGCATCAACTACTTAGGCGTCGGGTTACGAGTTACGAGACTTGGCCGTGAGACCACTGTCAATCCACGTTTTCACCGGTGATTTATAGACAATAAATAACAACGAATTTGTACTTGGAGGCCTCGGTAATAATTCCAGTCGTAGGAGGAAAATTGCGACCTGTTTGAATTTCAATTTTGTTTATCCTTAACTCGTCGCGAAAACAAAGAAACCAGTATTGCAGTGGTACAGTGCAGCAAAAGCTGGTTTATATGGTCCTACGATATCAAAAATTCTATTGTTTAAATACGTTCACTGTACAGATCGATACATTTTATTGTCAAATCGAAAATTTTATTTTCGAATTGAAAATTTTATTGTCGAATCGAAAATTTTATTGTTTAAATACGTTTACTGTACAAACCGATAAATTTTATTGTCAAATCGAAAATTGTATTGTTTAAATACGTTTGCTATACAAATCGATAAAAATGAGATCTAGCACTGTCGCTACGTCAATTAAGTCTGTTATCCGAACAGTCTTGTCACTGTCTAGCCCGAATAATCGCGGTTCAATTATACATCATATTCGAAATTTATTACCCATCGGGAGTATTAAATAAATTGTGTTGTAAATCGAATTCGCAAATTGAGAAAGGACGAAAATATTAATGAAATTCGAACTGAATCAAAATGTAAAAATTATGTGGTCTCGCTAGTAGTTTTTTCTTAGGTTATTGATTTAGTGTGGATAATTCAAAATATCTTTCTTGAATATGGCTTCTTCAACTTGTAACAGTTAA
>CM052148.1:4211111-4231736 GCA_028455555.1 Augochlorella aurata
AATGCAATATATTACGTGTAAATTCGTCCATTAAAGTGCTGTACTATTAAATGCCTTTGCACGGTATACAATTTAACGGATGAACCCGTACCGATCCGTTCGAAATAAATTCGTCGCGGTGAATTTGCAACACAGAATTTGAACGAATAATCCCGAGTCTATCCTGTATTCATCATTTCGTTCAAATTCAAATTTTATTCGGCCGCCCGCGGTTCTGTCCAAATAAATGTTCATTGAGAGCGCCGGAACCGATTTACATAATGCTATTCTGCAACGCGAAAATCGCGCGGCATCGGTAATCACTGGAATACTAAAATCGACTGAATTTTGTGTTATTTGACTAAACACGACCGTCGCAAACCGCTTAAAGGTAAACATAATTAAATCTACCGGCGATACGCCTGAAAATTCGTTCACTAGTCTTTCTAATTCGGAGAGACGTATTGCAAAATTTTCGAGATAACATTCCTCTCACAATAATAAGCAAATTAATGCTCTAATTTATCAGAAATTAATGAAGATTCGTTTTGGATAAACAAGATATTGGTAGAGGGCGTTATCGAACAATTTTCGAAATTTTCATAATTTCAATATATCAAATCGTGTGTAACTGTTAATAATTCTGTGACAGAGACGTATCTCTAAAAAATTTATAGACGTCTCGATTCAACAAGCTTATTGAAAAGTACAGAAGATTTGTGTTAAGAAAAATTCTTTCTCTCAGTCACGCGAAACAAAATGCAAGAATGCGGGAAAATAGTATTTTTTCGTTCAACAAATGCAATTTTGAGAAATCAGTGTTTTAAACAACAACTGAGAGAAACGCTGCGGCAAAATACATAGTTTTGAAAAAGAACATTCATTTTTTCAGAAAAAATTCACGATCGTTTGTACTACAAAACAGTAAAGAATATCGTGAAAACATGCTGAACCGAAAATTACAGGTAACGATGTTCGTTAGAGCGGCGCGAATCAATATGAATAATTAATAAACTACGGATTTTCGGCATTTTTGAAACAGTGATACGATTAGAAGACTTTAAGAATGCTGTTGCATTATTTTGGACCTATTGGACCTATTAAGAAAGCAAACTTTTATTTTACTTTATTTTGTTGCAACCAACGAGACAATTTTTATTTCGCATAAAAATCCGCACTCTAGTAATTAATAACGCACCACTGTAATCCCCCCGAGCCGTAAAAATGGCGCGCAATACAATGGTTGCCCTTAATTAACCAACAGCGTTCGAAGGAAAACGCGCAGACAGAAATTGCGTTCGCCAAGGATGCGCAAGGATCACGGCCGCATTGTGTATATGGGAATCTGGCGTGAATTCGCGATTTGTCACTAATCCCACGGTCATTGCACGCGACGGCTCTTACACAATAAGCAGAGTTGAAACATTTTCGTCGAGCCGCGCGAGCTGCGATTTCGTTGCGACAGAAACGAGACACTTGTTTCGCTGTTTCCTTCCAAATTCGAGAGATTTAATTAATGTTCGAACGATGCCTGTCCACACTCTCGGCTAAAATAGCATCAGAGTTCTTCCGGCAATCGCGCATTTAATCTTGAAAATGCAATTTTCCCTCGTTTTATTTATTGCTGCTTTGGTAACCGCGCAGAATCGCATCGCACCGAGTTTTGTGAAATCGTATGTGTGTCATTCGACTTCAAACGACGAGTTGAATTCTGCGACCATATTGATCCCGTGCGTACGTATCGAAAGTCAAACACAGGTATAGTGAAAATGGAAAATATGAATTATGATAAATTGGAGCCGGGGCAGTTGTGCTGACTAGAAAATCGCTTTTTCTGGTAATGAAATAAAACTTCTAGTAATTTTTATTAATGTGCGCGTTTACTGATAAAATCTCGAGGATCCAAAACTCTATTACCTATTTATATCTATTTACTTCTGACAATAAGTACCGAGGTTCTACTATATTTTCGAATTATGTGCATATGTACATACTTACTATGAAATAAGTTCAACTTTGAAGCGAGGGGAAGAACAATATTTATGTATGACTTTTGTTGTTGTTTTACACAAAGATGAATATTACCAGCAAATTTAATTCACCGTTTGAAGTCGAATGATTATATGACATCGCAAAAATTGAGACTGGATTCTGCACTTTACGTATTGCTTTGAAAACATGAGATTTCTGTTGTACCAAATTCGTGCACCTGAAACGTCGTTTTCGTGAAACATCCTTTCTCTGTAGCATCAAAGTGACGGCGACCAGTTGTAGCGGTTGCTGCGATAAAGGGTCAGTTCTGTGTATGTATAATTTCTTCATTGAATTTGAAATCTGTATGTCTCCATTAAAGGAATCGGCTTTTTTTACCGTCAAAGTAGTTGCGTATTAAAGAGACTAAAAAACACAGCATATTTTGTTGTAATCAATGAATAAATGTATGCAGAAGCCTATTGGGACTTCCGGTAAATCCTCATAAATGCTTTAAACTGCGTCGTGAACGATTCTAGATGCTTTTAATGGCATAATAAAGCTAAAATGAATCTAATTGAAAAACAACGACAAAAACCCAGATTAAATGACAGGAAACGAACAGTTAAAACAGAAGTTCGACTTAAGATTTATTGAAGAACTAATAAAAAGAACGGAACTCAATAATTATTTAAATGAAAAAACTTGTTCGCCAGTACACACATTTTCAATTGACAACGACTGTGAATCAATGCTGGTGCTTGCTTCCTGAATTCTTAAACAAAGATGACCGAACTCGATACGAGTTTTAGAATAGTTCGAGGTTTAGTCTTAGTATTCAATCAGAACTATTTGCAATTATTTGCAATCTTGGATTGTCTTTTTCAGTATATTAAAGCTTGAAAAAACCAGGGCCATCGACTAAATTTTAAAGCATTACCTAACATTCTTATGACACAATAAAATGTTTCTACGGTCTCATTGTGCCCGTATACAATACAATCTGTTGCGAAATCGCTGTACTTATTAGTTGGAGCTAACTCGGTTTAACGCCGAGTGAAAGCGCTTTTAATGAAAGAGGATGCATGATAAAAAAATGTATAAGAAGTGGAGCTGCTTCCTTGTTGCTGCAAATCGTACAACTGATCGCCACTCATTTCACACCGCGCTAAAAAGCTAATATCCCGCGCAGAAACATTAAAAACTATCCCAGTGCGTAAGCAGAAGGCTCTAATTGCTCGTATCATATGAGAACGTAGCAAACGAAGTATTTTCCATTTGTTCCCGCGAAACGAAGTTACGCGGCAAAGTGGCCCGTGATTCAAACTGCAAACTCCTAGAAACGTACGATGCATCTAAAACTATACAAAACATCTGTTTCATCGGAGCGTCATTGCAAAGCCTATCGATTTACCACGGTAATCGCGGAAACCGCATAAAATCCCAATTATTCACGACCAATTTCCCCGGTGTCCACAGGTTGAACGAACGAGCCCGACGTTTCAGGTGCACTAACCTAGTAATTACTGCCGCTCCAAATAAAACGTGTAAACGAACCACGCCGACTCACTTAGATCTGTGGCCGTCCCGTGGCCGCGAGAGGACTGGCGAACGTGGTAATCCAATGGCACAAGAGAACACAAACAAGTTTCACCGAACGAGAAACACAATTTTCCACCAAGCACAGCTTTGGATAAAGAGAGATCGTGAAAGAGCGGTAGATTCACTTGGACGACGCGGACAAGGCGATAGAGCGGCCGCGGTTTCGAAAAACGCGGGAACGGTGCACAAGGAGAGCCTGGTTTTCGATTAAAAGGACACCTCTCGTGTGAACACCGCGACGAGACGCGGCGCACGCGTCTTCCCTAACGCACCTCTGCGATCACATTAATCTTTATTTTGAAGCGGTCGAGCATTCGCGGCACCGATACGACGAAAACATCAGACACAAAACCGGAGAGAACGGAGACGGAACACACGACCCACGCTAAACGAGCGACCGCGGCAGACTGACAAGTGACAGCCGTAAGCCGGCGCAGCTCCACGCGCCGTGCTACCCCTACTCACGCGCGTGCACAGTTCACGGGTATCCAACCTACCTGGTCCGGACCTGTGCCCGTACTCCAGCCCGTACCTGTACCCGTTCCCGTACCCGTACCCGTACCCGTTCTGGTACTCGTGCCTGTATCCGTACACGTACCCGTTCCTGGCTCCACATTCACTAATGTACTGCGTGTTCCAATCGGACTATTAGGCGAAGCTGAGTCGGGTCCATGCTGATAGATATAACCGTTGCTGTACCCATACCTGTACCTGTACCCGTACTAGTGCCGTGACTCATAACTAAACCGTGGATGTATATACAAAATTTATTTGTCGAAGTATGCAAAAATTGAAATATGCAAAATATATTCAAAATTAATGCAGGATATATTCAGGAATACAAAATATATATGGAAAAGATATGAAAGCTATATAGAAATTGTTTTATTACCTGCATTATTTATTACTACTTCCTACTGCTACTATTACTACCGTACTTGCTAGTATATACTGTAATTTGCATTGCAATGTATTAGATTATTTTGTCTATGCCCTGGTCTGTCAGTTCGTACCTTTTGTCAGATTAAATTAATGTTCTTTTAATATAGCAGTATGTGACAGAAACATACGTATACTTGTTCCAATATTGTGTTCAAATTCAGGATTTCTTTTTAGGACATATTTACATTTTTCTTTTACTTTTTCTTTAGAAGTAGTAGAGAGAACTAAAGCTAGCCTATTAACTATAACTGAGTTAACGATAATGTGTTCGACTTTTTCATTGTGGCAGCTGGTAAACCACGGAAATCGGCTTTAATAAAAGCTAAATGGTTAGTAAGATTTTCATCCTTGAAAATCTCTTCAATTGCTTCAATGCACGTTGCATCTTTTTCTTTGGAGGTTTCGACAACCTATAAATAAATGAAAACTTGATTACCTCGTGGAGAATTAATGGTGCAGTTAAACTTAATTATGTAAAATATTGCCTCCTCTTACCATGTTCCCTAACGTGGTAGAATCTAGTCAATCGTATATATACGATATATGCAGAAACAAGACAGATATATGCAAAATATGCAAAATAAGAATTATATTTTTGGAACCCTTTAATAATAAAACAAATTTCTGTCCAAGTCCCATTTTATGTCTTTCCTATAAACTTATAAATTTGCATGCACATTCGTAATCTACTTATGAGATACCCGAGTATCCAAGTTACTCATTAAATTATATGAGATTATGTTAAGGTAGTAGTTATCAAAAAGTACTTATTAAAAGAATTTAACTACAGAAAATGTTCTCGTTTGCAAAACGTAGAAGATATGCTTCTGTGGAAAACAAAATTCGAAATTTTTGTAAAGCTACTCGGCTTCTTACTCAAAACTTGAAGATAACCTTGACAATTTGTTAATGATATTGAAAGTACAGTTTGGCACTGGTGAGATTAACTTTTGAAGTGTTTCTATCTTAGCAGAAGCTAACACTTCATTTACTGCTGCCCCCAAGTCAGTTAGGAATTTACGGACCGCCGAAATTACTACTCATTATCACTTTTTGTTTCATTTTTCAAATCGCGCAAGTAATATTCCTAGCCATATGGCGCATCTGAGCTAAACATTTTTCATCCGGAAAGATACTTGATGCGCATTCCTTGGTCCATCACATGAGTAAAGTCGTTCCAGAAGTAGATTACTTTGAAAATAACAAAATATCATGTTGTACTTCATACGAGAAGTCTGTTTATTTAGTTAGAATTAAATCAATAGTTGGAATTAAATAAACTCTCTGTTGGTTAAGTGGTAAAGGATATGTCAAAATTATCAGGTGCGCAGAAAAGCATATTTACACTTTAATGGAAGATCAAGTGTTGGATTTTGAACATATATGTTGAAAACACATATTATGGACATACAGAGGCGGCTATATACTTAAGGATATTTGAAGAACGGTGTAACTTTTTTAAAACTGAATTAGATCACTTGAATTTTATTTTAGATGATAGAAAGGCCAGCCTATTAGACAGTGACCTTACTTTTTTTAAATTTTGGAGTGAAGAAAAAAGATAAAAAAAACTCATGTTTTTAAACTTCTTTATTTGATACTATAATGAAAATTTAAAAAATGCTTTTTGTAGACCTCGGCAAGTTATATGCATGCTGAAAATTTCATCGAAATATGATATGTACTGTGAACAATTACATATCAAGAAAATCGTAGTATCTCACGAATTTCAACCAAAAACTATTTTGATATCTTTCAATGGCTGTAGCTTAGCTATATGTCAACTCATTTCAATGACTGTTTCAGTATGCTATAAGTTACCGATATCTGCAAAACGCATTTCTTAAATCTCCGTTCAGATAAGAAAGTGAAGAGAATTTTTTATTTATGTTTCTCATTCCAAGCAGTAACAAAATTTAAAAGAAGTATTATAGTCATCGTCTAATATGCTAGTGCTTCTGTCATAAAAAAAAATGAAATCGTTTAGTCCATTTTTAAATAAGTTAAATCCTTTTTCCCTCGAAATGTCCTTTCATGTTTCAATATGTATGCATATGTTCATTTGAAACATATATAGGGTGGGTCGGAATTCGTAGTACAAGCGAGCAGCAGGTAATTCGACGTGAAAAAACAGAAAATTAATTTGGTATAACATCTCTTTATCAAAGGCTTCGTTTTCGAGAAAACCAGCTTTGAAATTTGCTCATCTTTGTAAAGGATTTACGTGTTTACAAACATTAATTATTGCGAGCTATGTATTAAACGTAATATTTCCATCATTGTCAATGTTGGTAAACATTAACGTAGACTTGTTACTATTCACGAAACGTGAAAAGTTATTCAACATTAAGTCAGCTTCCGTTCGTGACTACGTGTTTTCCTACTTGAGAAGCAGACCTGGGCAAAATAATACTTCGAATAGCAAGTAGCGAATAATCTAGTTTATTTTAAACACACATTCAGAATTTTGTAAATAACATATTTCACATGTAAGAAACATTTTCTACGATAAAATTTATATAAAGTTTAATTGAAGTAAAGTAGAGTTCGTTTGGAGATTGCTGGACAGAAAATGCTTTATTTATAAGAGAAAACTTGGCGACGTGTTAGAATAGTTTCCAGTATAAATATGCTGTTTGGCAGTACTACAAAGCTGTTACAAAGGTGTCGACTACGGAATAAAGGGAAACAGTGGCATCGAGTAGTCGTGCAAATGTGTTTTCTGTGCGAAGGGGAATAAGTATAGCGAAAGAAATTCAAATTTATGCGCATAATAGATCTGAGATAATCAGTGGGTACATTTGGCTTAAGGTTATGCGAATTGTTCGTAATGCGTATGTTCTATAGATAAGGGAAGATTAACTAGCACCGTAGAGTTTAATTATAAACAGTTTATACAAGAATCCACGGTGATACATCTTTTATGGGGAACTTAAATTTCCTTTTTCGCAGAACTGTGTTTTTCCTTTCCTTTTCGTAATGCGTCACATCTCGTTGAACATTTTGCTCGATGCTACGGCAATATTTGCAAGTCATATTAACCACTTATCCTGTTATTTTCATAATTATTTAAATTTTCTGCATCGTGACATTTATACTACAGTACGCACATGGTGATTATAGTAAATTTCACATTCGTTCACATGCTTCTCGAAAGTATAAAAAATTGTTCTGTGACACTTATTTACTTACCTTAACTATTTTTTGTCTTGAACTTATTTTGTCATGTACATTATTCCTAATTATAGAATAAGAAAGTTTGATATTCTGTACGTAGTTCTCGAAGTCTATTAGCTGCGTTCATTAAAAAATTAGATCGTATAATATCCATGGAGGTGATTACATATTAGTTTCCTATTAATTGCTGAATTGTACGAGGCTGGATCCCGTAAAATATCTCTAACTGATCCGTCATTTTGATTAATAACTCGTTATTTTTGGAACAGCAGACGTAAGTCACTTTCATTCGTCTATTAAAACTTAAAAATGGGGACAATCTCACATCTATTGAATAAGTAATATTTTCATTACGAATTCTGTGGTTGAAGAACGCCGCAAATCACATATTTTCATTTCCGAGATATTGTCGCTCAAAGTTCTGATCACTCATGCCATTAGCAGTGTTCCAAATTTCATAACTTGTCGGGTCTATAGAATTCGTTTTCACGATGTTTTTTTTCTAATAAATTGAAAATCCTATATACTACAGTTTAATCAATGCATTTACTTAAAGCTTTTGGAATTTGGACTTGTGACGTTTCCCCTTATAGCCACAGAATTATGACAAACATTTTTCAGACTAAAAGATCACGAGTCGAGTATTTGTCGAAAATCTATTATAGTACAAGTTTAATCACTATCCTTGCATTTAAATTTTCAGCATGTTATTGCAATTATTATCTCAAATAGAAATGAACCAACCGTATAGTGCATTCCGCCAGATTCAATTTCAACTTTCAAAACTTTTAAAATTCCTGTAGAAATTGTAAGAAAGACATTCTTACATTAGCTCGAAGCATCCCTGCTACATCTTTCCCGGATGAATGTTAGAACTTATAGATTTTTTTCTGTAAGATTCAGAACTCTTTCCAATCCAAATGATTTTATTACAAAGCGCGATGCGCCACCTATATCTAAGCATTTAGAAATTCGAAAATTTCTATGGAAATACTTTTTGAAATCGTTTTAAAGTGTCCCTTGAATATATAATCATGTTTCTCCAAGTTTGAGATCCGGATTAAATGATAATGATTTTTTTTCAAGTATTTCTACAATCCTAAATGGATCCACCCTAACAAATGATCTATTAGCTTGAATCTGGACACTCGAAAGTTCAAAACTTCCTGTGATATTCAATATGATGAAATTATATTAACTCGTAGCCGAAATAAAGTATAGGAATACTCGATTCGAACTAACACACGTAGATTCGTGAACTATTAATAACGTTGCACGCGATACAAAAATAGTAGTAAGGCTCATAGAGCCCTAAAAATCGGAGATAGAAAAATACATTGCATTTTAGCTTTATTTTTATAATTCGACCGTGTCATCCAATCCAAGGTAACAGATAACAGATAACAGATGAAATTTAAAAGTGCCGCTCTCCATGGTAGAGGTTGGAACTATATCCACAAGAAGACGAGTTTCTACTTTAGCCAGGAGGAAAATCGAACCATTGAACCATTGGTCGGTATGGAAGTTGCCTGCCTCGACAACTGATGCTAGAGCAGAACAGGTATCGCTTCTCCTCGTAAGATGGCAATAGTTCACCGAACATCTCGACAAACGCCATGAATTTCAAGTCTGATAAGACTACGAGTAACTCCGACTATCGATTAAGGAGCAAACTTCGCCTAATTGCCGGGGCGCTAATTAAAATCAAGAACAAGAAGTTCGAACTAAATTACGTATGCGCCTTCAAGTTTCAGAGAATTTCCTATGCACATTCTCTAGGAGACAGAATGATCATTAGTTCGAGGACACGGAAGTTCGGCATCCGTACGCAATCATCGTCAGCGACAAATACAATGCCAACCGAACGTTAACCGAATTAGACATTCAATTTCACGCCGAGATTCTCAAATCGTCACGCCACCTTTTTCGAAGACCTACAATTTTTCTTTGGCTTCTCGTTCTTCGTCCCAAATATTCTCGAATACTCGTAGTACAGTTTTAGAACAAACTGAAATTGCATGGACATTTACCTCTTTCCTTAATGTTTCTAACGAGTTAAAAATAATAAAATGGTGTTTAAAAATTTTTCAATTTTATTTGCATTCGACCTTCCATTTTTGTCATGAACGTAAGCATCTGCTTACTAGCTTATTCGAAACTAAATTACTAAGTAAACGTTTAGATCTTGAAGTAGCTACAGTAATAGATTCATGTTATTAATGTTTAGTATTATTGAATTGAAAGATAACAAAAGTGAAAAAGTCAATTGGTTGGGTATTGAAATAATTTCGATAGGTTTAAACCCTTTTCCCGGTCGTTGAAATACAATTGAGACAGTAAACGACGTATACAATGTACACCCGTTGTTGGTCTCAAATAAATTTATGTGATACATACCGCGGATCACCAACTAAAGCGATATTGTCTTAGTAAGTCTTTCGATCTCAAGCTGCACACTAGGGACTGCACTTCCGTAGAAATTCGATACCCCGAGCAAACTCGATTTAAGCTTTGGTCTCGTGACTATGGTAACTCCAACTATAGCAGACAAGTAACTTACGTTTGCTTTTACTTACGTGGAGGATGAGACCATATATCTCTTGGGATGCAAGTGATCGACAAGAATATCAACTGTTTCTGGTTATGCAGTGTCTAATAAAAATAAATTTCAGACTCGTGTCAGTACTGTAATTGAAAATTGTTTGACCTGAAAACATGAGCGAAGAATCTTCTAACTTGTTTAATCCCTTGGGCTATGAGACTCGTGATGGAGATTATAGATACATAGTCAACGTAAGTGCTAATCAACGTAAGTGTGGAAGAAATCTCAATGCAAGTGGTTAATTTGCACCTTCGGTAATAATTTCAAATTACATAATCGATACATTACTTTACAAATATACTTGAAAAGTAGCAGAAGCAGTGATGCCAAGAGTAGCGAGTAAATTCTTGATTCCAAGAATTGAGAGTGATTTAGAATTCTTTAAAAAATTTTAAATCAATTAAGATTTCCCAGCAGTAGTTTGTAGTGTTAATGAATTTGCAGTGTGACACATTTTTGAGGAAAGTTCTATTCGGAGTCGTTCATATTGGGTGTCTTTGCTGAATGAAATGACATGGCGTGCAGAAAATCATCCGTTTTTTCCATTTATGCGAAATCAACTCGGTCGGCGGACCAGCATTCCCTTGAAATTTAAATCGCACCTATGGTGAGAAAGTAATAAAGGAGCGCTTTCATCATCGTCCTAGACGTCTGTGCTCCGTAAAAGAGCACTTAATACCACCACCAAGCCTAGCCATCATCGCGCCTCCTTCAGCCTAGCCGCCACCGACAGCTTCTGTATTTTCTTCCAACTTTTATATAAGCGTTGGCCTCTTCTTGTTTTTCTTCTTTCTTCTTCAGCTTCCTCGCCATCATTTCTATTAACCTCGTTCCAGTTTCTATATCCTTTTTCCGTACTCGTCCATACCTTCGTAATTTTTCCGGCATCTGCATAATTCAGTTTTCAGTTATATCAGATTCAATCGTTATTGCGAATCTTGCGTAACGCTAGGATCACTTTTCCGGTTTTGTTATTATCTGTTGGAATTTTTAAAGATTACTTGAGTATTTTTAAGACTACTTAAGAAGCAAACCGAACGGGAAGTGCAGTTCCCTTCCGATTACGGAGTACAAAGAAAGAAGAACGAGGTTGTGAGAAATCGATCGATATATTGGTGGGACAGGCTTCTAATAACTTGGAGCATACTTAGGAAGACTGATCTTCAATGAACTGCCGTCGTTCTTTCATTTAGCCTCGCACTTGGCAAAATTTCTCCGAAATAGTCTATAATTGTCTCATTTGACGAGTATCGAGTATAATCAACCAATCGCTCCTAAAATGTTGTACGAAATTATTAATGTTAAAACTAACTTGTAAAGTTAAAACGCTTTTTTAAATTAGTTACAATATTTCAAAACCGATTGTCCAATCCTTACGAAAATAAATCCTCAGCGATAAATAAATTACGAATTGAGAAATCAAAAATCTTTTTCTGTGAATTAAGCACCTTTATTTTAGATAGTTCTAATATTCGAATTTCTGGCAACCGAAGATATTCTGTTTTTTAAATGAAATACGTGCTAAAAATGAATGCAATCAGCAAACTGTGCGCATTAGAAACAATAAAACACGACAAGATATTTTAAGTAGACGAATGAAGAATTACCGAAAACTCAGCCATGCCTTTCCACGTGAAATCGATATTTACCAGCAAGAAAAAGAAACTCCTCTTAAGAATCCTCGATATCATTTGCGTTCTGACAATTTTCTAAACGAAGGCTCAGAGAGCAACGTGAACGCTTACAATATCCGGCTGCAATGAGAATCAAGATCCTCAGATATTTACCCGGGAACTTATAGACGAGTTGGAAACGCTTTCGGATGCATCATCCCGATTTCTGATCCAGAAACCAGTATTGCGCCACAAAAAGCGTTCTCCCAGCTCTCTCTTTACTCTGCTTCGCGTCCTCCTCCACCCTGCTACCGCGTACCCCGACCCGATCCTCCCCCGGTTTCTTTGCTCCCGACCTCTCCCGCGCTTCTACTAGAAACTGTCGATATCCCTTGGCTTCTTCTAGGTCCTCTCGTCGGTGAAAGAGCCGGAATATTGAAATTTTCGGTCAGTGCCCGATTTTAACTATACGATCGTATCTGCCGAGGGGAATCGAACGCAGATGCAGCTCTACTCTACTCGACCCGACTCGATTCAAGTCTACTCGACCGGACTGGATTCGATTCAACTCGACTCGACTCGACTCGAATCAACTCGACTCGACTACATAAAGAAGCAGACACACCAGGATGAAAATGGTTGGCACTGGGATGGTTTGACGGATCGGTAACCTAGCTGGAAACTGAGTGGAACCGACATGGCCGGCCAAGAAAGCCGAAAAGAGGGCGCACGGACGCGGACGGATCCGTAGGTGCAGGAAGAGAGGCAAAAGACAATGGCGAAAACGAGAGACAGAAGAGAAAAGGATGGGCGGCTGGGTGTAAGAATCAAACAGGGAATGGCGTGGGGGTGGAAGGCGGCTGAAAGAGGGAGAGGGAGACGTCAAGTAAACGAAGCCCTTTTGACTTTCTGGGTCAGGAAAGTCGATTACTCGGCACCCCAGTGCCTGGGTGAAGCTCTTAACTCTCCGCCAAAGTGTAAACAAGACTTGGTACCGGGCGTGCATAAATCCAACGGGTGTATCGTTTGCTAGACCGCCTTCTATTATTTCGTATTATAGGGTAGTGGAGTCAGTTACTGTGGACTGATCAATCGCTGTGCCTTTGGTTTGTTTTTGAGCACGATTAAGTTTATATTTATCGAATAAGACGTGTTAAATCTGTTTATTCTATTATTTTGTATATTTTTGAATAAAAAAATATTAAATGTTTTATTCGATAAATAGAAAGTTAATTATGCCCGGGAAACAAACCAATGGCTCAGCAATTGGTCACCCCACAGTAATCGACTTCGGTACTCTAACTAGTGATTACTAATGTTGGTTCGAAATTGATTTGTTTAACTAAAAATTTAAAATTAGTTTTACTAAAAAGTTTATTAACCCTAGCACGTTTATGGCAGGATCAAAAAGTATCCACAGAATTTTAGACATGTGTCTTTGTTTTAGCAATGTTCTTTTATACGTTTTTTATATTTTACTTTTGCATTAATACGTACCTAAATGTATTATTTAACAGTATTGAGAAAAGATAATATAGTTGTAGCACTATTTTTTATGTGGGCACAAAACGAAATTATCTTAAGCAGACCTTAAACCTTCTAATACCTTAAGGGTCTTAAAATTAACAATGTAACCATTGTGTACTGATGTATAGTAATAGAAAGATTGCAGATATGTGTCTGCATCAATTGCAAAGCATTGCAGAGACAATTATTTTTCAGTTTAATGTTTTTGACAAATTCGAAAACACTTTAAAGGAGTAGATTTAATGAAACAAATAAACAAAAATTAAACATTTTACACCGACTGAAGTCAGCATTTATTATTGTTAATTATTCGTGCAGTTACACAGTTTTTGCAATACATAAAGATCTAGAAGATATCAAATTTTAAATATCAATAATTGCAAACAAATATGTTTCTGTGTACGAATTTCTTTTACAATATGGAGACTGTTAGGAAAACAAATTGCCAGTGATGTTTCAAGAGAGAAATAATATTAATTACTGTTAGCAATTGAGGAGAAATCAAATATTTTCTATCAATCAGTAATTTGAGCACAAGCAGAAAAATTTTAATTACTGTTACTGATTGAAAGAAAGAAGAAATTTATTAACATGATTTCATATGTACGATTAAAATATGCACTAATTTACTATAGGCTGTAGTTCTCTTTTCTTCACACCCGGTAGAAAACTGAAGCCAGGAATGAACTCGCGAATGCAACTCGAAACAGAAGTCGTAATATAATTAGTAATTAAGTAACAGGCATGCTTGAATCTGTAATTACTGTTCTAATACACAACAATTTTTAATTATTATAATGTTCCACGCGAGAAGCAGTCCGATAGATTCTCATGAAGGTTTCCAATACGTATGAAATGTAATTTCCGTAGCGTGGTTCACGGTAAACCTAATTATACGACTGATGCCGAATATGTTGTACGTATTTAAAGCGCGGTGTAACGGAAAAGATGATTTAATTGTAATATCTGCTATAATAAAATTAGCGTGGGTGCACGTCGCCTTTGATTGAAATCTCCGCCACATGCAATTTCACGATGGAGCAGGTTTGTTATGTATCATGCAACCTGCATACGCGAGAGATCGTTCATAGTTACGTTTATTTGTGTCGTGCGTTTTAATTAACTTTTAGGAAGCGCGCGTGCAGCTGTACATTACATGTATAATTTATGAGAACACAAGCGAAATTCCCCCCAACATTGAGCTAATAGCTGGAAACAGCACAGCCAAGGGTAACACATCAACGCGGAAAATATTAACGAAACTTCCGAATGAAGTAGTTCCTCGGTCAAGGGGAGACGCATGTTGTTACAAAATGGAAACATTAATGAAAATGTGGACACTCGAATCAGTGAATCATTTTGCTGCGGCGCGCGGTGCTCGAGCCGTGGTGAAAAAGTAATATTTTAGTAGCACCGTTATACCTGAAAACATTTGCATCCGAAAATATTAGTAATATAATATGGTCTCTAGTACCAACTCATGCAAGCTTATGCCCTCGTGGCTAAATCTGAAACGTGAAATGAAATATAAAATGTCAATACATATTTTCCAAGCATCTATTAAATGTTTATTTGATTAATTTACTTCTTGCAAGTTTGATATATTAAGATTTTTCGAATTGCATGAAAAGTATTTTTTTAAATATTAACAATTTAAAAATATAATTTCTATGTTATATGTTTCTAATTTCTTAATCGAGTTTTTAAAAAAGTACCAAAAAGTACTTCCCCGATTTAGTTAGCCTTTTCTCAGGGAATTTCTGTTGAGTCACATATCACATAACGATGTTTCGTTAAACAAATTTACTACCCTCCAGCTTTAAAGCGAATTTAATCTCTAAAATGGCAGCCATATTAATTAAAATATACAAGCGACATTTATTTGAAGCATTTAATTCTGTACTTAGTAATTTGAATGAAACGAAAGTCATACAGTTAAATTCATTAAATGTTCTTTTACATAACTAGTAATATTAGAGAGAAACTAGTGAAATATTTCAGACGGGAGAATTATGCAGCCCGATTTTGATTGCATTTCCCGTAACATTAAAATGAACCATAGGAGGTCGCTTTTATTTCCGAGGTGCAATATTTAACAGAAATTATAAGGTATAAGATAAAAAATATGAAACTGTAAAATCATTTAAGTTATCATTTAAGTTATTACTTATTGAAAATTATACTAAAGAAAGTGTCAATTTGTATTCATTTGTTAAAAGAGTCGAATTTTGTCCAAAATGATATGAATCCCCGTTTTCAGAAGACGATGCATTTATTACAATTTTTCATTAACTCATTCAAAAAGCATCTATATCTACATATCTTATTTTTTATTCTGGCGTATTCTATCAATTTCAACTAAATGCTTTGTATAGAAGAATATATTAAACAGGTCTCCGAATAATATAAATTATATTTGTGACTAATCTTATTTAATTATTATATTTCTATATTTTTCTATTTTATTTATTTATTTTATCTACGGGCTAAAAGACTATTTTAAATCATACAAAGGTTACATACATAATCTAGAGAAAAAAGGGAAAAAGAAAAGAGTAAACCATTACATATTATGAGACTCGGTAGCTAGTACAGAGGATTAATAAATTGGCTCGGTGTGCTCCCGAAGAAGTCAAGCTGTTCACTAAGTTCATTTACCACCCTAGTCGCACGTGTGATGCAGCTTCGAGCGCCCAATGATGTTCTATTATAGCCGATGCAAAAAAGTTCCGTGACTCGTAAATTCCTAGTAGAAACCTTAAGCTTTATTATCTCGAGTAAAGTTGGGCGATCTATTATATGGTTGAGGATTTTAAACATAAATAAGAGACTATGGATAGAGTATGGATAAGAGACTATGAATAGAGTCGTAGGTGTGAGAAAAACACGGGATGGGCCTTCCAATTTGATATGACACGAATCTCAAAAATTTATGTCGTATTATTCCAAGTTTTCCAATATAACAACGTAATATTTATTCAAATAAATCTAGCAACCCAGAATGCACTTCACATTGTCGCGCACTTATCACGAAAATGTGCAACACGATCAGCAGTAAGCAGCTATGCATGCGCAAGCAAATTCTATCCTAGGGTCTGGACAGTATAATTTTCGGCTATGGTTGCACTGTTTCTCTAATTGCACAGACAGCTGCCATACCAGTTTGCTGCTACTTGAGCACCGTAGGCTTAACAGACTAACGAATGTTTACAGTAACTTGAGTCTATTACTCATCGGCGATTCTCCGACGTGAGATTTCACTTACAGCCGAAACAATCAATTTGCAGCTGATTTCTCCGTTTATTAACGTTGCTCGGGGTAATTACGTCTATTAAGCCGCTCTACGGCAATTGTCGATTTTATTAAGTAGAAAAGTCGACAGATCTCTTCTGTTCTCTTTGTCGCACTTTTCGCTTCGGTTTTCGTAAACCGCAGCATCTACTCCTTTCGGCAGGCACGCGTCCATTTCGTAGTAATTATACTCGAAACGGAAGAATCCTCTTGGTAACAATTTTCTTACTTTGGTCGTTTCAACAGCGAAGAGACTGGCGAGTGCTTAAAACGAAAGCGCCGTTTAAACGGAGGTTTAGAAACAATCTGAGAAAGAAGTTGCTTCAAAGTGTACGGACAGAGTGATGTAACGCTTTGCGAATGGCCTCGAGTGTCTTCGAAAGTGCTTTGAAATTTGAATATTCTATTCCCGGGTTCGAATAACGCACATTGAACATTCAATTTCAACTAATTAATTTGTTTCAGTGAACAAGCAGGGATATGTACTTTTCTATTGTACAAATACAATTGTCAGATTTGTCTAAGAATTTATGAGAATATAAAGTAGCCTGACTAATGTCAACCTTTCCTTGCCAAAATTCTATTATTTTGTTATGATGTATTCATTTCGGAAATTTTTAAATATAACCTTGACATAACCTTGCCAAAATTCTATTATTTCTATTATTAAAATATTCTATTATTTCATTATGATGTATTCATTTTGGAAATTTTGTTTCGTCAATATAAGCAGTAGAAAGCATATAATGACAAAACGTGTGACAGTAATATTTATTGTATTTATCGTATTAAGTATGTCGTATCCTGTTATAAAACATGATAAAAATGTTGTCAAGGAAAAGCTACAAATTTTAAAACTATAAGTAATAATATATAATAATAATAATAAAACTGTAAATATCAGTTTCAAATAACTATATTCACAGAGTTAATTTGTTGTTTTTTTGCGTGAAATACAAAATCGTGTTTACAAAATGTTCACTAAAATATAAAGTACATTAATATTCCTGTTGGAAGGAAAGAACGGATGACAAAAATGTATATAATCGAAGATGAAATGAACAGTATATTCTATATACATTTACGAATCAATATACATAACCTCTCGTGAAGAGAAGATAAACAATTAACGTAAAACTTTTTACCCTGAGTTAATAGCCGACCCTTTTGTGCTGCACCCATCTGCTGGATACTTTGCAATTAAAATTTTACCGTATTAATTCCTTTTAACGAGCTTCAGTGTACCAAAGCCATTTCGGTGCTTCCATATGCAAATTCAGTTTTATGTCATCAAGTACGTTTACTGTTTCACCTTAATGAATAGAAAAACGATACAATTTTTTGCCTCGAAAAAAGTCATTCTTTATTCAAATAATTATCTTAAAACGTGGTGTATTCGAATTTTTTTGCTTACTGCAGTATACAGAGTAGGTCACCTAATATTTCAGGTA
The DNA here is from genome assembly GCA_028455555.1 of Augochlorella aurata. NCBI lineage: Eukaryota > Metazoa > Arthropoda > Insecta > Hymenoptera > Halictidae > Augochlorella > Augochlorella aurata. The sequence continues at coordinate 4,229,267 of CM052148.1, forward strand.
AAATGTGCCCGTTGCTTTCGTGATACAAAATCTGAAATTCTTAAATGGAATAAAATATCTTCATTAGAGCTAAGCTACAACAATTAAAAAATTAAATCGAAACATATGTAATACCTTGACCTTCGAATGATCATTGAACAAATTTTGCAGGAAATGATTGTCTATTTTGCGTTACAAAATCCGCAGGAAGGAAACGTCGAAGAATGTGTTCAACATAATGCATACTGGTATTAAAACATTTTTGTAATCACTTTTGTAAAGAAGATTGCTCATAATTGAATAGGAACAGTACAGAGTGGGTGAAAAATCGTGGAACCGACCAGGGGACGATTCTACATGCAAAAATAAATCGAAAAAGGATACAATTTGTTTTTAAAGATCCGTTCTCATTAACAAAATAGGTTGAAAAAATAATACCACGGATAGGGATGAAGTGGCATGTCTGGCCATCGCATACCAATGCTACTTCTTGTCATACTGCAAGCCATACAAACCTGACGGATCTTTAACCGTTTGTGTCCCAAGCAGCGCGATCGCGCTGTTCAGATTTTATGTCGAGAAAACCCAGTACATTTCGAACATTGTGGACAACTGACGGTGCGTTACCGATTGTTGAAGTCGCGCGCTCAGGTTTACTAAAGCAAGTACATCACACAGCTCCTTTTATTGGGAATTTTTAGAATAGTTTTGGGGCAGTTATAGTGTGGTTTTAGTGCATTTTTGCGGCAGTTTTATGGCAGTTTTTAGGTACTTTGGGGATAGCTTTGGGGTAGAAACACATTTCTCCCCAGACATTTTCACGTATCACTGAAACCAATGACGATACTTCAGCGCAGAGCTGTTCGACATCTCGCCCATACGGGCACCGATTTTCAGTCCACGGCAAACACCGATCGCCAGGTTTTAGGTCCCACCCCCGAGGGCAACGGTGCTCCTTCCTTAGTTCCTCGTGGGACTACCCACCAGTAACGACACGTTATTTGGCTGAAAACGGTGACGGAGATTGGCTGTAGGTTACGTCGAGATTGAATGAAATAGAATGAGCATCGCACGATCAATGACGGCAATGCGTGCGAGTGAAAGAGAAAGGAAGCCAAGAAAACATAAACACCCTTTCTTTTCTCGCGTCTCCACTTCGCTAAGACGCTTGCCCGTAGCGCTGCCCTTAGCCCGTGGCTTTGCCCTTGCCCGCCGCGAGGCTATTGAAGAGCTCTGCTTTAACGTTTATATGACCTTGCGTAGTATAATACATGCAGTGAAACAGCGGTTTCCTTTTGGTGCGAACATCATCGTCTAATATAGGTAATTGCCAGAAACGAGTATTATTGCTTACGCTATTATCCCCACGCATTTAATATCGATGCAGTATCAACACCGTCGATTGTCCAAACACATCGCTAATAATGTTGAGCTACCCTAGAGGACGAAAAGAATATGTTACTGCTCGGTGTTCCGACGTTTGTCCCGAAGGATTTGAAGCAATTTCCCGTTAATCGAATGCTGGCAGCTTTGCCGTCGGATACGGCTCGCGCGTGAAAACGCGATTCGGAACGAAAATAAACGACGTCGAACAGCATCGAATTAACGATGAATCGAATCATATAGCCAATCAATATCAAAGGTCGCAAGAAACCGCATTAGCGCGCCGACGGATCAAGACGGATCCGTGGACGCGAACACCTCGGGTGCAGCCCCCTTGTTGAATGCGCGCTTCGGATGCGAGCGGACACAATGGAGAAGATTTATAAGCTGTGCAAATAACTCGTTTCCAGCGAGTTGACGTGCGCGTTTATTCGACGTGAAATACGGGCGACGGCGGTCGTGTCTGTTCGGGGCTCATCTTATTCGATGATACGGGAGGGGAGAGGTGCAACCGTGTATGCAGGCTCAGGGGAGGCTGCGAGCGGCGCTGAGAGATGTCTTTCGCTCCACCAGAAGAACCCAATTCGTCGTGCCCCGATATTTCGGAGAATATAGTCCGGATTTTGTCGTTCCACCGCATCGGTGCGTTGACACAACACATTTGTTTATTCTTCGTTGCGTTGCATTTCGTGCATCTCATGCGAGAAGGAGAAGTGAACTTGCTACGGTTACCTAACCACAGAATTTTTGCGACGTTGAAAGTTTACTTCCACGAGTTGCTGCGAGTGGTGCTAGTATAACATCGGAGCACACCGATACATTACTTTTTGGAATTATATTCGCATAAGTGTTGTACTGCTATGGTAGTATTACTCCATTAAAACTCCAAAACTTTATTGTATAGTAAGAAAGTTTCATAGAGCACCTAGTGGTCTATACCAAAATATAGTGTAGTCTCCAAAATAACATAATATATTATAGTGTAGTTTCTATTTGTTTTCTTGTAATGAATTACAAAAGTAAGCAAACTCAGAAATGTCATGAAAAGCTCTTATGGTTTCATAACCTTAATTCATGATTTTGAGAAACATTATTTTAGAAAATGTAG
>CM052148.1:4276786-4300368 GCA_028455555.1 Augochlorella aurata
AAGATTACTTTTGAGTGCGGAAAGGTGAATATAATCTAAGAAAGGATTAATTTCGAGTGCAAGAGGGTGAATATGATCTACCAAGGGATTAATTTAGAGGATAAAGTCTTCATTACGCGAGAACTTTACCTATTTGAAACAATTGAGGTGGCATGAGAATTCGGATAATAGAACAGTTGTTTAATTACAATGCTAGAGTAAATCTTGCCTGATTTGCAGTCAGACAATCGACATTTTACGAACATGAAACATAGAATGCAACATTCTGATCGAGAGTAGTTTAATTAAATGGAACATGAATTATAATGTATACACTTCATACGTATACGAGATTGGAAGAATGTCTATAGATAATATAATAGTTGTATAACAGATGAATGGTTATTGAAAGAATTGAATTTTGATTTCGGCAATCTCAGATTGGATGATTAATTTAATCACTGTACATTCATTAGTACTCACGAGCAAATAACATTCATAGAAGTGTTTAAAATATTTATTAAATCAACCACAATTGTTATGCCGGAGACGTTTCCCATTCTTTGAACATCGATTCATTCCATACGCTGTTTTATGTGTACCCATTCTACATAATGCAAACGCATGCATCGAAATGCAATACTAATTAATGATAATCAATCACTGAATAGTATTAAATTAACAATTTAACGGATACACGAAGCGCTTATGGATTATTAATTATACGTTACATGGCAGCTTATTACCTTCAACCGCCATTCCATAATTGGCGCGCATAATGCGATTCATATTTTTGGAATTCACTGGATTAATTTAATAAATGTGATCGGACGACACGTACTGTCTTCAAGAAACAGAAATAACGTCATTTATTAACCAAAATGCGTTTTCTATTGTAAATATGTGCAAAACACGTGTTCAACAAGATATTTAATAAGTACTTCACGTTTATTGTTACACACGCAAAATAGAAGTATTTGATTCGCCAAAAGGGTCAAGGGAAAAGGGTAAACTTGATTTACGTGCGCAGGTATGAATTTCAATTGCAAAAGGACGAATTCGATTCGAGCGAAGGTGAACATAATTTGCAAAAGGATGAATTTGTAGTTTGCAGAGCCTGTATCATTTTGTATCAGAGTGTAGCCGCGACCGCGGAGTCAATTGGTGAAAGACCCAGACATCAATCAAGCGGACGGTGTCCGGTCCAGGCGAGCATCGCTCATCGTCGCGAGTGAAAACATAACCGCGGCAGTTAATATTCAATCCCAGCATCGACGGTGACCGGTGATCAGCGGTTATAAATTACCGGAGAGCAGTCAGATGATGACGTAGTTCTCGCCGATTACTTTTGTAAGCAAATAGAGACCGACAAAGACCATGGAGCTGGCCGCGGAAACTAAAGTCGTAAAATTATACGCTCTCCCTCGCAGCCTCTTCTTGAGCGATTTCGTGGTTCGCTGCTCGTTGAAGACATATATCGAACAAGAGCTAGGTCAGGGGGAAGACAGAGAAAGAGAGAGAGAGAGAGGGGGAGAGGTAGGGAGACTGGTGCATTCGCCTATCTCAACTTGCCTCGAGGAGGCCGAAGAAGCAGAAGTAGAAGCAACCTGGCGCTTAGGGAGAGAGACGCAGAGGGCTCGGTTGAAAAGTTGTTTGGCCAAAAGTACGGGGAAACTCGGTTGTGGGCATCGATCGGGGGCCTCTAACGAGCTCTTGCTAACTAGTTTGGAGCAGGATCGTTGCCGCGGACACCCTATTTGAATTCGGTTTTTGTGTCGCAAAAACTGACGGCGGGACAACGCCGCTGGGCAACGCGGATACGTAAAATATGTGCAGTATACTGGTGGAAAAACTTACCCGCACCTTCGGCATCTCCTTCAGTCCGATGGCTGGCTGGCTCCTGTTGCTCTGCAACAACAATTCGGAATAACACGGTCAGCGAAATTAATTAACGTTTCGCGACGTTAATTAAGACCGACTTCGGGGTTTTTGTTAATTATGCGACAAGACCGCCGGGCGAAGTTTGTTTATTTCGGGCCGCGGGACGGCTCCGGGAATAATTATTCTTTGAACAAGCTGCGTAGAAAAGTTGCCGTTGGAAACGGTGATGTTGCCAACGTCTTCCTTTCTCTGATAATCTAGGTACTCCTGGTGGTTACGGTGTTGCGGTCACAAAGGTTGTCGGATACTGAATTATAATGGAAAAATATTCTGCTGTTTGTGAGTGCGGAACGGATAGGTGCGGGGGGAAGGTAACATGTATACTTTGAGACGATACTGTGCGACTTTGTATAAAGCCATGCGAGTCTACTCTATTCTGTCTTACGAGACAGAATTTCTTCTTTTCGCGTATTGTATGGCACGGTTTACTTGAGAAACGTGTTATGCGATGTGCGTTTTAATTAATAGACTACGGAGATTGCATGCTTTTCTGACAAAACATGAGCAGATCAGATACAAGGCACTGAATAGGACATGTAAAATTGAACGAAACGAATTTACGATTCACAGTTAAGGATTTTGTCAATTACGATAGCAATTTCGATCCTATCAATCAACATAATAAAATCACATAACATCTTTCGAGATTATTACGTAAAAGAACATTTCAAAGGTTCTTTCCTGCGATAAGAAATAAATATTGATGTACATCTTGCAGAAAAAAGCAGTCAATTAATATTCCTAAGAATGATGGAGTTCGATGAGAATGATTGATTTTGATCAAAGTATAAGTCAATCTGTATTAAATTAATGAGTTGAACGGTAAGAGAGGAGAATTTTGATAGAAAAGTTTTTGGTTTCTATAGAATATCGACGAATAGAAATATTTTATAGTACTTCCTTCATGCAACTTCTGATACTTTGCTGATTTTACATGCATAATTAATTAAAAGTATTAAAAGATCCCTTCATATTTCGGTAGGAAAGAGCAGAAAGCAAATTATTGTACGATACTTGATCAACTCGTTACCATGCATGGTTGAAATCTACAACAGTCTTTCAATTTACACGGCACCTTTTTAGCACTCCCTACACTGCAATTAACCTGATATTTAAATTCCAGGTTTGGTGATGTGGTGAGGGTCGGTATTATATGTTCCATCAACGCTATCAAACTGCAATGAAATATTTGATAGCCTCATTGAATTCTCGATAATTCATCACCGTGTACTGCAATAAGGATACCATATCTTCGAACAGAAAATGTGAACATAAACTCCAGCACACCACGATTCCTTTGTTACAACATTAGGCATCGAAAGATAATCGAAAATTGTGCAATGGATAGCTTTCGGTTATAAATAAACCGTGATCTTTGTGCAAAATGAAAATATTGCGCATTCACTGCAGTAACTACATAAACATTTATGTCCGTTTTGAATAATTTTATGGAGTTATAAATAATATAATCAAATTATTAAATTCTTGTGAAAGTGTCAGTGTATTGTGTTCCATCTACTCGTTTTTGTCATAAATGCATAAAATCCGCGGTCTAGTTATAACGACGCGTCGCCATGGTGCCAAAGGCGTCACGTAAAATCTTTCTTGAGGTTTTCTTAACATTAACTTCGACGATACGCTTTCGTTGAATGATTTTACGAGGAAATAAAACCGTCTCGAATGACTGTCCACTTTAATTCGCCAGTGATACGTCACGATCACTGAGGAAGATTAGCTTCCTTCCACAGAATTTAGTATTTACTCGCGCTGTGATGTGAAGAATGTACAGAACAAGTCTCGTAGCATTAGGTTCTTTCTGTCTTCATTAGTATAAGTATTAACTATTCAATTAGTAAGATTAAACCGAAAACGTCTAAAGAATACTACAGTAATGAGAACTTATTGCTATTGCAGTGTAGATAAATATATTGATACATAATACCTACAATAATACATCATTAGTTATCATTCTTATATCCAAAGATATTGTGAGACTGATATGAGATGATTCCTACAATTTATGCAATACCTTGTAGAAAAATGTCTAAAACTCGCGTATTTCTACGAATACGAAGAAAGCGTTTTCTGAGTTAACAGGTTATACCGAACCATAAATTTCTAAGAGCCATTGAATAACCACCGGTAGGTAATGTGTCAAGATACAAGCCAGAAAACAGCAAAAAATTTGTCGCGTATGCGCGTTCAAAAATGTATTGCTGTTTCGTCTTTTGTGGCGTTCCGAATGTTGTGTCTCGATAGCGAATAAATCCGGCAGAGAAAGGCGACGCGTCGTTCCGTGCAGGCCGGCCACCCATAGGAACAAACGACAAAACGATAAATTCAGGAAAACTGTCGAACCGTGCAGTATCGTCGTGTCGGGCCGTCATTGCTCGGAACGCGTAAATCTTAATTGACCAATCGCAGCAAAGTGGAGCTGGCAGTGTTAACCAACGGCCACGGAAAACTCTGCGCGAGAACTTGTTCCCGTCTCGTGCCGAATTTAGGCTAATTGTAAGTACATAGAAACCGATCGACTACTCCAATGAAAACAGCGTCTGTGTAATCACCGCATTTGTTAATTATTACATAACTCTCCCTCTTTTTATCTTTATAAAAATATAATCCTTGAAATAATGTGCAGTAAACAGATTTCGTTTTCAGAAATTATTACGATAATTTGCTTCGAGCACAACTCTTTCCTCAAAAAGTCTGTTAATAAAGTAAAAAGTTAAGATAGACTAGTTACGAAATAAAATGATATATTATTTGAAATATTATTCGAACGTCTGCTGCAACTTAAGGTGCATGTGATATTTTAGTTGAACGCTCTAACCTTTGTGCAACGGAAATAAAAATTCAGCGGACGGCCCTACCGAATGGACCACGCTCAAACAACTGGAAACAATTAACAACAGTGCAGCTGAAGTTGCTAAACATGCGTACTTTTTGTACAAGTCCTGTTGCACGTTTGCTAAATGAGGTAAATCTAGTATACCATTAAAGTTATGCAAAAGGCAGTTGATGAATATTCGCCAACATTAATTTTGTAATTTCATCAGTTGCGTTGCGTCATATTTTAAACAGAAACAGTGCAATCTCTAATATCGGAACGTTCAATTACCCGATAGTGAATTTACGTACATACGTACATAGAATTGCAAGATAACTTCAAAGACGCAACAGACTCTGAAGCAACTAAAAATCGCCTGAAGATTAACGCTTTACCAACCGATTATTCGACCGTAAACATTTCTGTTAACACAGGACAATTAAATCCACTCACATTTTTATATTTTAATAACATTAGCATTAAACAATGTTTATTTTATTTATTTTATTCATTTCATTTTTGTTTTATTTATTTTATCAATCGCGAAAGGTGTCTAATATTTAAAAAGTTATATAATAATATTGGAGCTTACAGTGATAGAATCTAACACTTTATCTCAGTAATAGATGACAAATTATTGGTTTCCATGACAACCGATTCACAGGTTACCGATCGGGGGAGAAAGCCGATTTATAGGTCGATAAAGTGTTAAGGTGAAACGAGTAATAGGTGTTCTTAACTGCAGCTGTGTTATCGAACGAGGAAAGAATCGGTTCACTTCTATGCGACTTAATTTCTTCAGTCATCGAAGCGAATGTTGCAAATGAGAAGCTTTAATAAAATACCAAATGTTCGAATATATGGAGATTTTCAGTTCCACTGCTCGTTCAATGCGAAATCATAATGTTAGCTATTTCCCGAGCAGGATATCAAAAAATCCTTTTAAGCCTGGGAAGACAGAAGACGCGATTCCGTGTCATCAAATTTGAATTTCAATTGCCCCCGGCACAATCAATGCAGGGAATATCGATTGTAGTAGGACGGGAGCTTCCGCCGATAAAGATTGCTAGACAGATTGGTACATTTCGCAGTAGCATAAAATCAACAATCAGAATTAGATTGAGAAACAATGAAAACCGTGCAGTGGCAATAATAGAACGGTTTATCTCGATTAATTACGGTTAATGGCATTCAGCAATTAGCCCAATTACGCGGGTGGTCAAGTATAGTGCGAGTAACTGTGGACCTTCTCTATACATCTACATTGGTCCAAATTATCGCGAAACAGCGGTACAAACCGCTCAAAGCAATTGTAGTCTTCGCAACCCTCAATACCATACGCTGTAGCAACGTTGTCTGTTAATATTTTCATCATAGGTATATCGAATATTTCATACCTCAGTGTCCGAAATTCTATACTCGCAGCAATGCAATTTAGAATAGAAGTTTAGAGTTGGAAGACTAAAAAGCTAAACTTAAATTAGTTGCAACCGAAGCATACAAGTATTAACGATTCGAATGCAACTGTAAATTAAGGCTTTTAATCTCTCGTTCTACGAGAAAAGATTACGCCAAGCTGATAAGCTGGATTCCAGATTACGTTCAAAGTTTATCTTGTTACGTACAACACTAAGTAAGCGTACACATGAAGTTAAAATGAAAATATTCGGCAAGCGATATATCCACGGAGATGTTTCGTACTAAAAATATTACAAAAAGCTATAATTTCAAAATATTGACCGCTGAGCATAGTTCTGATCGAAAGCCTATAGAAAAATTATGCAAGCTGGCGAACTGTTTAAAAAACATACGAATTACTTGACATGTTAATCGCATTAGTGTCGCATAGTAGTCCGCAGTTCTAAATACAATACAGATGTAAATATTCAAGCAGCACAAATATTTTTAAGTAAATAGAAAAATAGAGGTCGAACATATTCCAGAAATCTGAAAGTTCTCAAGATGAAAATTCAGCTTCAAGTACCTCGAAATCTTACGAGTCTCCGAGTATTCGAGCCGTTTGGATTTGTCACGTAATTCGCATATTTTTGAACAGTTCATCTACTTCCAAGAAACTCGAAAAATTTAAAAGCTCGACTCGGCCCGTGAAATCCGAGTGCTCGCAGTCCTCTGCTGAAGAGCAGAGTCCATTATTTTGTGAGAGAGATGTAACTGACTCGGAAGTTTAATCAAACTTCGCTGTTTCTTGCGCGGCTCGCCCTCGAATTTGGCAGCGATGGCCGCCGCGCCGGTTGTCGCTGTATTTGTAATCGCTAGAAGTTTTCTATCGAGTTGTCTCGGTGCTCAGCCAAACGGTAATATTCGAGAGTGGCTCGACCCAGTTTCGATAATTGCGCACCGGTCAGGTTCGCAAGTTCCTCGATTCTTCGGCTGTTTTGCCCATCGGTTGCCATTTTTCTCTCGCCCCGTCCTTTCTCGGATTGCACCTTTCCTTTTTCCTCTCTTTCTTTCTCCTGCCCTCTATCGGTCGTTTAATCGTCGCAATCCGGATCGCATCCAAAAGGTAAAGGCGACCACTTGAAAGACAAGCCCCGGCGAAAAAGAGACATGGCCGCTGCGAAAATTCGATGACTTATCCACCAGTTCGTTTTGTTTTCTTCGGGGAAACTTCTTCGTCCGGCGTCTCGTTTCGAACTCGTTTCAACACTTCTACGAGCAATCCCGCGAATTTATTGGCCCACGGTCGGTGTCAATTTATAACTTATAACGAGATTAAGTGTGGATTGTGCCTCGAAAATATGATGTTATCGTTTTCTTTTTCGTAAATTCTAGCTCGTCCGGAACTCGGCTCATGGATGTTACTTCTTGCTAAAATTTCATTTAACTTTTTATTTTAATTTTGCTCGCAAAGGCTATCTCGTTCGAGTGAAATCTTTCTCGGAGCTTTGTCTGATAGGATAGACATGTGAATACAGGGTGTCTCAAAAATGTCTAGCAAATCGAAAATAGGAGATACCTGAGATCATTTCAAGCAACCTTTTCCTTTGCAAAAATTTTCTCCGTAGCATCGTTAACGAGTTAGTAACAAGAAACATTGACCAATGAGAGACGAGTAAATGATCTCAGATATCTCGCATTTCTGGATTGTTTTCTTGACACCCTGCATTTTTGACAACTATAAGAATCTCTTGACATAATTTTGTTCTTTTGTGCATGATCGAGTGATGGCACATAACATTAACATTATTAAAAAGATTATGGTACAATGATTCGCGATATTGTTTAAAATATCTGAAATCGAAGAGGCTTCAAAATAACTAGTAAACTACTAGCAAATTATTACATTACAATCTTTATGCAGAATATACTGCGTCAATTGCAAATAGTTTGACAAAAATTCATTTCTTTTTTACTAGTATTAATGAATTGAAAGCGACAACCACGTTTTCAATTTCCTCTCAAGCTTTTACCGTTGTTTTATTTATTCATCCAATCTTAGTTATCACGGATTTTTCAAGAAACTAAAAAGACTGTGGAAACAAGGATCATCTAACAATCAATAATTTGAGGAAATTAGGTAAATCGTACACAAGATCTGATATCATTTTCAGAATAACGGCTGTTTCGCTGAAATCAATTGAACATAGTCAAGTGATATACATGTATTAGGGTATCCCATAAATTTCTTTCGCATCGCGCTATGGATGGCATTATCTGGCTCTGCTTGTCTAACCATGCAGGCTTATTTATTAGCCGTCTATGTCATCGGTTTTAGTTTACTTCCCAGAGCTCTTTTACAGTACGTTTCATTTGTGCCACAGCCTCTTTTAAAACTTTCATCTACAGCGTTAAAGATGGGTAGCGAAGGGCGACATTTTCGGCACGTTATGCTTCATTGTTTCAAAAAAGGTGATAGTGTAAAGAATACTATCGATGAAATTTGTACCGTTTATGGAGATGCTGCTATAACTATTACAACTGTTCGCAATTGGTTTAAAAGATTTAGAGGGGGGAATTTTAATCTGGAAGCCTCAAAGCCGGGTCTACACCCCAAAAAATTGTTTTGATCCATTTTGTGGGATTGGAAAGGCGTAATTCTCTACGAGCTCCTTCCTCAAGGTGAAACAATAAATTCTACGAAATACTGTCATCATCTGAATCAATTGATAGCAAAAACAAAATGGCCAGAATTAATGAACCGACGAGGCGTCGTGTTTCATCATGACAACGCGAGACTAGATATGGCATTAGCGGTAAGAGAGAAGCTCTTACAGTTTGATTGGGATGTTTTACCGCATCCTGCATACTCTCCAGACCTCGCCCCAACAGATTATTACTTGAATTTGTCACTTTAAATCCGTCAGCGAAATAAAAGCGCACCTCGAGGATTATTTCTTGTCCAAAACACAACAATTTTGGAAAGAAGGCGTAATGAGGCTTCCTGAGAGATGGAAAAAGGTAATAGAACAAAAGGGTGCTTATATAACAAAATAAATAATATCTTAAACAGCAAAATATTGTGTATTCATTTCATATTAGAAAAAAGAAAGAAACTTATGGGACACCCTAATATTTTGGAAAATCAGTCGATGCACTCTACACAATAACATCCGCGACAGGTAATTAACGGGAGAACTCACGAAACAGCAGAACGCAACTTCGATTCACAAAACGGAACATTGTTACTTGGTCATTGTAATCTATATCATTGTAATCTATATCATTGGAATCCGTAACACTATAAATGTCGTATTTTGGTCAAAAACATGATATAAGTGACGATGTTGAAATTCGGACGTATACAGGGTGTTCCCACGTAATTGTTATCACGATTTTTCAATCATTTCCGACAGTCTAACAAAAAAATGTTTCTAACGAAAGTTAATTAATTTTTGGTCAGCTACAAATTGCAATGTAAAACATTTCAGAAAAAATGTGTTATTCCAAAACATCATAGTTGACTCCATTTTTTAAAAATGGCATGGTATATTATTTTAATTTTTGTTCGGTTAACATTTATTATTTATTTATTATTATTGTTAAAATTTGTTTGTCAGATTGTCGGAAGTGCTTGAGAAATCGTGGCGACAGTTACGCGAAACACCCTGTATTTTCTCTATTAGGGCACGCTTGTCCCATATAATCTATATAACTTTATCGATCAATTTGGTTATGGAGTTGATATAAGCAGTTCTATCGCTATGTGTATAATCGCTCTAAAATTGTTCTGCTATGATGACCGCATACCGTAAATGATGGAATTTTATAGCACATTGGGACCTCGATTAACTGGATTTCAATTATTCGCTGTCTTGGTTAACCGGATCTCGGCTATGTAGTATGGCACTGCCACATATAATGCGAACCATTCAAAGTATGCTTTGAAATTATTATTATCTGAGGTTGTAAGGAAGAATACCGCATGTTTTCACTGACCTGCGAAACCAGTCGGCAGTTCAATCATTTCACATTCTGTCGGTAATAAATAACTCAATACAATGCAATAAGAAATAGCACCAGCATCTACCTATAGTGTTTCGAATGACGTACTTCGTAAAGCTGTATCGCATCGACAAAATTTGTAAATGTTCCTTGGAGAGGTTAGGTATTAAAAAAATATATTAATATTACAAAACAAGAAAAAATTATTTAAGTTTTGGAATACAGAATTCTTTGCGAAGCATAAATCGCAGCTTCGAAATGGTGTACTTCGAACAGTTACTATAATTATTAAGCTTTATAAAGTTGATTTACAAATATTCTTCCTGTTTAGAAAAGACGTTTTTTAATAACTTGCAATATAAAGTAATATTAGATAAAGATATTATTATTATTAAATATTATTATTATTATTATTATTAAAGATATTTATTATTATAAAGATAGATTGACGAAAGGTTTAAGACTGTTACATGCAGGTTCTGCTCAAAGGCAGTTATAAAAAAACATTTTATCTGAAAAACTTTTTTAAAGAGCCTAAAATTTCAACAGTTATCTGTTCCGGTTGTAATTTTCATTTTTATTGTTACGTCAATACCATAGCAATAATAATCCTTTCCGTTTCAGATTGTTTCTGAAATATCTTTTGATTGATTTTTGATTATTTCAAAAAGAACTCTCACCATTTGGTAACGAAGTCGAACATATAAAAAAGAGCACAAAGGGAACTGCCTTTTGATTTTTCCCTTTTCACAATAACTGCAACATACGAAATAATAATTGAAAACAGGAGCTCGAAACTTCCATTTATTACATTTCCTATCACAAAGAATGTAGTATGAGAAACGTGTTTTATTGATTTCAACGTTCTGTAACACATACAGTAATTTTCAGCAGAAATGTTTACCCGTCATGGAAAAAACTAGTGGAGGAATCGGTTCTAGAACCAGAAAAGCGACGCTTCTGAAACCGGTATGGAAACTAAAAAAATATAATAGCAACGGAAACAAATAATAGCTAAAAAATGTCAGTTATTCATAACCGTCGATCGAAATACAGTTTTGTTTTTTATAACCATTGTACCGAAAAAAGAGTGTCCATGACCATGTCGAAATTCAAAATCAATATTACAACGGTTTCGAAGTGCCAGTTTATACGAAGTTCCCTCTATTTTCCCCGTGTCGAATGTACCAACGAAAAGGTAGTGATACGCTGTGTATACGTCATCGGGCAAAAGTGGAAAGCCAGTGACGGACTGTTTGATATCCGAAAACGAAAAACTGTTGCGTGACGTATCGACGTCCGCGCAGAAAGCGGGTCCGATGATGGTTTTATTTGACTGATAATGAAAACTCAATTAATATTTTCCGGCCAGGCGGAACCGGTGTTCGCGAGTCAATAGAAATATGGCGGGTGATTGGCCGTTCCTCCATTCCGTTCGTTCGATCCTGTACACACGAAAATGGCGGCTCGTCCCGCAGAAGGAAACGCTCGGGTCCCCCGGGGAACGTTTTTGATCCCCGTGCAATGTTTCGGCTCGTGCTTCCGATTCCTCCTCTTCTTTTTTACGAGATCCGCTTCCGCGATGCTCTTTCGCACTCGCGCAACTCGTAAACATTTTAGCTGAGCCTGGGGACAATTGAATACCAACCAGGGGTAAGGGACTGTAGTGCATTTTCATCAAAATTGAGTTAACTCCGCCGTATCGTTTTACAGCTCTCGTCGAGTATTTCGGTACGCGTAGATTGCAGGTATTGCGTACGAAAGCGATGCGATATGTTGAAGGCAAGAGCAATGTTAGATGTTCGAAATTTACCGATGCAGGATCTATACTATTATAATGGTTTCGTAATACGGCGTTTAAGCGTTACCGTCGTTTTAGTTTTCATTAAAGTACGATACAGTCGTAGTTAACCTTTCATGGTGTGAGTTTTGTAAATGGCTGCAAAGGATTTACATATCGCGAAACCATGAAATATTACTCTCTAGACATAAACAACAAATTTACGATTTGAAAAGCAGAATTTGATTTATAACTACATGTCAATTTATGAAATGTGATTCCTCGATTTTGAAGGAGAAACGAAATTAAAATGTTGTAGCCCAAAACGAAATTAGCCTAAAAAACTTAGGCTATAAATCGTCGTGTGAATTTAAGATCACACGGAACCACGGACTGTTACTATTTTTACCAGAATTGCATAAAATTCGCAGTCTAGTTAGTAAAGTCGTTGAATTTATTCTCGTAATATCTTTTAAATGTGTAAATCCCCAAGCAACAAGGTTAAACTTATAAATCGCTTGTAAAAAACTTAGGCACTAGATTTTTAAAATCCACCAAGGAAAATTTTACGAAGAGTTTCTTGTTGAACACACACTCCATTCGGAATTTCATTGCTTACCAGGTCATCAGTCGACGTCATTCCATCCGTAACATCGTGTAAAGTAACCAAGATTAATTGGAAGATTACGAAAGGTCTTCGAAAGGTGTAGCACTCTCCGAGTCGCAGCCCGGATACCGGAAACTTCGTTGAAATAGAATCTGAGCGTATTTCAAATTAAATGTTGATCTACATGATTGCGTTCTGGGACGACTGATCGATCCAACGTTATCGCTCAGCGAGAAACTTCCAATTAACAAAAATTGAAAGAGAAGAGGAAACAAACAATTACATAGTGTTTATAAAACATTAATTGTTGCCAACTATGTAGTAAACGGAATGTTTCCATCATTGTCAAGGTTTCTAAACATTACCTCGGACGGAGACAACTACGGTAGAAAAATAAATTTTTTACAAAGATGAACAAACTTTAAATTCGATTATCTCAAAAGCGAAGCCCCGGATAAAAGATGTTATAACAAATTTTTTTCTTAGTTTTTCACGTTGAATCCCCCCCCCCCCTGCTCGGTTGTACTACGATTATCGGCCACCCTGTGTATCTTTAGAGTCTAACAAGTCTGTAAAAGAGTCCACGTTCTTTAAGCGTATGGTGTATAAGGAGCCATAAACTGTGTACAACGCAGATTTTTATGATGTAACATATCGTTTTACGTTGACATGAAGATTCTGTAATAAAAGAGTGCTCCAATAAAGAGGTATTTACGTTGATATGTTCACTTAAGCTCGACAAAGTTTAATGTCGTCGTCATTCCAATAACTATTGATCAGTGCAACAAGCGTTCAATAAAATTGCGCCATGGTAACGTATAATACCTTGGTTTTCAATGAAAAATCTGCACTGTAGCCGTCTATAGATTTCCGACCAGTGCTATTCATGAATGGAGGATTCATGGATCATGAATAGAGAAGGGGTCAGCACAGGTCGGTTCGAATCTAGCTGGCTAATTTCAAACGTTTAACACGTTCGCGACGGGGTGTACCACCCGTGGTACATTTTTGTCTATCCCATGGGACGAATAATGGGATGAACAACAATAATTGAGTATAGCTTTGATAAAAATAACATGTAGAGACAATGTTATTTAGTAGGCAAGTGGCATATAATTATTAACTTCTGATCAGCGCCGCCAGATGGGAGAAAGTACCAAAAACTAAATTCAGGCCCCGTCGTGAATAGATACTTATTCAGATAATGCAGCAGTGTCCTTATCATTCTCTTATGTTTCCATGGTTTCATTTTCTTTTATTCGATCTTGATCGTCTACTCGGTTTTGTCGCAAATGTATAAAATTCGTAGACTGGCAATCATGGATCTTCGAGCGAACGCAAGAAAGCGTAATTGTTTTGTTCAAAGAGACACAAGAATCCCGCAAAGGAGAACGGAATGAAACGAAACGAAATGAATTTAATTGCGCAATTGTTGACAGAATTCAGGAATTCGTGTTTGAGCAGGATCCGAGAAGATTCCGAGCCGACGTCGGTATGTCATTTTACGTGATTGCGGCAGCGGTTTCGCGATTTAAGCTCGGCGGTGCCTCTCGTACAGTTATTATTCCCGCTTTCGGATGGCCGACCACAAATTCGACCGGCTGTTATATCTGCAGTTATAGAAGCCGTACGCGACGGTGCCAAATCTGATTAGTTCGTCGTTGCTCGCCGTTTCGCGTGACACGATTTTTAGTGGGACACGCAAACACACGGTCGTCCCGCTATCAAAGATATTCAGTCTAGCTGGAAGCCCATTGTTACCCGGGCTTTTGTGGGACGCAGGACGAATAGTTTTCGACCTCGCCGCTCGACAGTATTCATTTTTTCAGTCAGAGAAATCCTGGAAACTTTTTGTTTCGTCTTCGTGCGCTCCCAAGGCTCTCGGCAGCGAACTGCTGCGACACACAATGTGTGATGATGATTGCAGCTTTTTCTGAAAATTAATGCTGTGCATCTGTAGCAATTGCATATAGCACCGATTCGCTCGAACCTGGGGAATGTGAAATGCATTGAAACCTCTCAATGAGGTACGTGATCTGGCCCAGAGAACATTACTCAATTTGTAGTAATTAAGGAAAGTTTGATCTATGATGGTCTTTAAATGATTCAATATGAATATAATGTAAATGCAAGTAATACTGTACGAATGGTATTCGTATAATGCAAATACAATATAAAGTTATAAAAATAATATGAAAAGTAGATATTACACTTTTATAATTTTATACACAACATGAAAAGAATTAATGCGAAGCAATAACAATTAGAACTTCTATGCTTGAAACTATTGAAAAATAATCCCACCTTGTAGGCTAATTGTATAATTATTGGAGAAAATCTATTTTTATCGTCCTCGAGAAACTTGACGCCGCATAATTACATACGAGTAGTATTTGATTGTATTAAATAGATTTGATATTTGATTGTAAAATTGAATGCATTTAATATTTTATTGTAAAATTAAATTATGATGTATGTCTATTGATGCGACATATATTCTGCATTCCAGTAATTAATTGGTTGACAGACATAAAATAAGACGTATTTTTATTATGAAATCTTTACCGAATTGTTTTCAGCAAGAATAATCTGTATTACATTTGTAAATAAAGCTCGAAAACTTTGGGAAAATACAAGTTTTTACATTGTATTTAGAACCTGGATATTTATAAAAATTGTGTATTAAATATTGGAGAAGATAAAATTAATTTGTCGGACAGTATGTCACTAAACTTGCATTTAGTTAACGTATCTATTAACATTTACATACCTACATAAATTATTATACAGTATTATGAATATCTTTCCCAATATTAGTTATGCAATTTAATGTTGTTGTCATAACTTGATTAATAATTGTGGCATAATGAAACGTTTAGCAGTGAACAATGAATGCTCGGCAAGTGCAATGTATCATAAAGAAGATTCTTATTCGATTATTCAATACGTTTAGAGTAAAAGGAACATCATTTTTAAACCGTCTGAGAAATAATTGGATTGCATAATAAACTATAGTTTCACAAGGAAAAAATACACGAATTTTACCATTCAACATCATTCTAATTACATTAAGGAACTGATGCGCCCAGTCTAGCGTGATAATAGATCTGGCAGAGAACCATTAATATCAATTTGCAAGCTTAATTCCAAGGGTTGCTAGTTTCTCTCAAGTTTCGCGAAAATAACAAGCCGCTGCGAATATACTAATACGATACGTATAAAATTCACGTCGACGTGAAGTGGAGGCAAAAATTTAAGTTCACCTAAAGGAGTAATTTCTCATTAAGAAGAGTTGGATAGCGTCGAATAAACGCTTAAAATACATTTATTTATTTATTGTTATTAAATACAGATATTAATCCCGAACTTGTAATTTCGGCATGTCGAATGAACACGTACATCGTAGTAAATAATATCTAGTATTTATTGTCACTTGCTTCAGAATAGACACGAAATTTCTATATTGAGCAGAAGTGCGTCACCTGCGACCGATCGATTGGTAATCATTCATGGTTCGTGAATGAGGCTGTCGAATGTGAAACGTGTATCCATACATGGATTATCTACGCGTGTAGTATGATTATATGTTACTGCATGCGGCACAGCTATAGTTTATCATACGTGAATTATTAACGTTTGCTATTATTGAGAACGAAATATACAGCGCACATAATTGTCTGATTTAAATGGATTCAGATATCAAATAATTGTCTCAAATGTATCGCAATTGTTTCTCCGCATACATTAACACTGTCACACGCAATTGTCATTCTAATAAGTATTCTGCGTATTTTACGAACAATAGAAGTGTAAAGAATTTCAAAATGCTGTTATATTATTTTAAATAATTAACGAACGAAATCGATGTCTATATAATAACTTATGTACATAGACGAAGCAAGAAGTCCGCAGTCCAGTAATTAATACATAGGTAGTTAGGAGATGGACAATGAAGTATAGTAAGTTTCATAAAATATTATGAAGACATAATATTGACATTATTAAAATTAGTTTTCTTCGCTATTGCCTGGTTTTTCAATTCAGAGTTCTTGATTTTTCCATGCTTGCTATTACTCCATCTGCTAGACAGACTAATTTCGAGGAATTTAGTATCGTTCGAGTATTCATAGAATTTTCTTCGGGAAAAATTGCGCAGGGTAAAAAACGAACGCCATCAACGTCGGCTGGTATAAACGCTCTTCGATGCATAAAACTAACATATAGTTTCTAATACATAAAGGCTAGCTGAAATGACAAAGTTTTACGGGCCTGAACGAACGCAGACGTTTGACAAATTCAGCGTAACGACACGGAAGAAAATTTCTGTTGGCCGTGTTATGTTCCTTTCGAAATTTATGTCGCTGCATCTGGCATATCTTAGAAAGCTCCGGTGCTTCCGACAGGGATTTCGAAACCGTAAGCTAGAAACTTTCGCGAAAGTCTTTGCTGTTATAACTTCTCCGCTATTTAATACAGTTACTGTGGCTGACTTAGCTCAGAGAAATCTATTCATCTCGCGAATCGTGAAACTGATTTGATTGAATTACTTCGAATGGAACTCTAACTGAGATGAAAAGACGATTTCGTAAACAATTATAGCTTGCGACACAATATTATGGAGAGCTTTCTGAATGGACTTTAATAGATAGTCCTCTTGGAAAGTAAGTTAACGCTTCTCGTAACATTTTATCGTCCGTTGCCATTGCGCCCTTCGAACTCTCTTTTGTTGCATTGTACGATCGATTTTTATACTTCCAGTGGTCTGTCCGCGCATATTTGTTATTAATCCCCTAACCGCGGGCAACCTTCGATTAACCAGTTAACTGTGTTTGACGACTATATTCGTCATGGAGATATGGCAGAATTTGGTGTCATGACGATTATATCCGTCATACGTAAAATTTTGTTACAGTTTGATATTTAAATTGTAATTCTGGCGAAAATTTAATTATATTCGTAAATTTTAATATGTTTAAAATGTTTAGAGGTCAAGACGAAATGAAACAAACAAATGAAAATCATAAATAATTTGAGTTAGATTCGTCTTTTTGGATTCGTCGTCGCTTGATTATCGCGACACACACTGGTGGGCGCTTTGCAAAGAGATCGCCACGGTTAACTGGTTAAAACGGTGAAAACTGTCCTTAGAGGTTTTCCAATGACACTTATATCGTTCGATAGCTGACCAAGAAAAAATCATCTGTGAAAAATTTCAACTCTGTAATTTGTCCGTGCGGGTAGTTATTGAATAAATTAGATTTACAGTTTCCTAAAATTTTGAAAAAATATCGCTTATTTTGGACATCAAGCCGCATAGTAGAGAATTTTTTCAGACTTTTAGATTGCAAGCTGTGGTTATCAAAAATGGAAAACCACCCAAGCAAACGAAAAATTGAAGATTTCGCGGGAACTAAAATATGGGTTATTTTTATATTAATTTTATACTAATTGAGGAGGGGCCAATACAAAAGTGGCAGGAGCCAATCTAGAGGGGGGAAGGATCAATACAAGAGGGGATGGAGTTAACCCCAAAGGGGCGGGGCCAATACAAAAGTAGGAGGGGTTAATACAAGTTCCGCCACCCTTTTGAGGTTAACCCCGACCCCTTTTAGAGCAGATTTGGGTCACACTTAGACAAGCTTTAGGGCATATTCAGACCAGATTTAGGGCACATTTAGGTCACATTTAGAGCAGATTTAGGCACATTTAGCGTAGTTTTGGGGCACATTTCGAGCAATTCCAGGATATATCTAGAGCAAATTTAAGTCACATTTTTGACAAATTTACAACAAATTTAGGGCACATGTTGGACATGTTTAGAGCAGATTTAGATCACAAATAGAGCATATTTAGGGCACACTTAGAGCAATTCTAGGATATATCTAGAGCAGATTTAGGTCACATTTTTGACAAATTTACAACAAGAGGGCACATGTAGGAAATGTTTAGAGCAGATTTAGATCACAAATAGAGCATATTTAGGGCACACTTGTTAGAGCAATTCTAGGATATATCTAGAGCAGATTTAGGTCACATTTAGGGCAAATTTACAACAAGAGGGCACATGTAGGACATGTTTAGAGCAGATTTAGGGCACATTTAAAGCAATTCTAAGACATATCTAGAGCAGAGTTAGGTCATGTTTAGGGCAAATTTACAACAAATTTAGGGCAAATGTAGGACATGTTTAGAGTAGATTTAGATCACAATTAGAGCAGATTTAGGGCACATTTACAGAAGATTTAGGGGACATATATGTATAGTATCTTTAGAGCACATTCAGAGAAGATATAGAGCAGAGTTAGGTCACATTTAGGGCAGCTTTTGGGCACATTTGGGGTAGTTTTTGGGTTCATTTACAGCAGATTTAGAGCACATTTAGAACAGATTTAGGGCCTATTTGCTAACTCTGCTCTAAATATTCTCTAAATCTGTTATAAACGTTACTAAAATTTTCCCTAAATGTGCTTCAAATGTAACCCCACAGACAAGTTACGAGGTTGAAACGTTGCACAGATGAGTTTTTCTTGGTCAGCTATCAAACCGTATAAGAGTCATTGAAAAACCTCTAAAAATGATTTTGGCCAACTTAATCGGCTAGGCCCTTCATCAGACTCGGCACAAATTCGATCAGAATGCTAAGCATTTCTCATAAATTTTGCGCTTCTTGTGTCAATGCGACTAACAGATATCAACGGGAATGATTAAAACGTGTCCATACAAATGGAGGAATAGACTTTTGAAAGCCGTGCCGCATCGTCTGGTCCCCTTCCTGTCCGCTCTTTCAAAGCATCGACACAGGTTAGATACGATCAAGAAATGGATACATTCGCGCCGGCGAGACTCTCTTCCATTTTCGCTAGCGGAAAGCCGGGAATACGCGTCGGTCAAGCTGAAGGAGTAGAAGTCTGTCAGCGGAGGCGAACTGACCTAATCAGTCGATAGGGCGATACGAACGTTCGCGAGCTCTCCTCCGATCCTCGCATTGCGCGAATGAAAATACGTAGATGAGATCAGGGGCGGCTTTTCGGGAGTTCATCTGAAGTGTGATGGCCGTGAAATTGTTCCTCCCCGATGGGTTAGATCACTTTAGGAGATCGATTTTCTTATTACACGTCCACTGAACTCTCGAGAACCGCGTTGAAAGCTTTCGAGGTGATCGGAATCCTTTATAGTGGCTTTCTGGATAAACATTTTCGAAAAACACATAGATACATTCGTTTAGTGGCGAACTTAATTAGCATGCTGAGAAAATACAACATCAAGTAACTGTTGAGTGTGAAAATGTTCGACGCTGGAGCAAACGTCATGGTTTGCGCTTTTTAATGTAGAAAACTAGATTTTAGAGCATTCTGCAGATTTGTGCAGATATGAAATGAGAGATATGTGCAGATAATATCTCAAATAATGTTCTTTCAAAAGTCATCATAGTTAATGTTTATATGTACTTGATAATAAAAATTTTACTGTAATTAGATATTAATTGATTAAACTGACTAGAGCCATATATTTTGAAGTATAATTGGTGAACGATAAACGCGTTTTTATTAAACTGTTTCACATGTTTCAGAAGTTAAATAAATGATGGAATTACTTGATAAAGGCGTGGTAATATTTAAATATATAACTGTGCGTATACATTAACAGGATCAAACAGAGATCACAGTTAAATCAACGTATCAAAATCCAATAATTGAACCAAATGGACATAAACAGTATATTTAACAAAACAGGGATTTCAATTTGTGAGAAGTAAAAATTGACTGTTTAAATTACGCGATGCAAGGTTTAAATAGAAATGTCCTTCTTCCTTCTTCATTAACTTCCTATGTTGCTATAAAAGTTAATTTTTGTATGTAGATAATCAACGTTGTATTCCACAATTTTGGACTGCACAAATTGCTGCAATTAATGTGTTAACCCTTTGTACTCGATTTCACCCTTTGTTCATGATTTCTATTTTACATGATTTATTGCGATTTATGCATATGAAATTGAGCGTATTCGCAAGTACAGTATTTACAACATTAACAATCTGTTAATAAAGATTAATATAAATGAATCTGATATTATTACAAATATTTTGAAAAATATTGTACCAATTTTTAATGGCGCCCCAGAATCGCCACTCGAGTGCAAAGGGTTAATTCGTAAGTAGCCACTACTTCGAACAAATTTAATTTTCATCGAATAAATAGTTGACTTCCTTCCGAGTTCAACGATGCGTAGAAATTGGGTAAACGGTAAAAATGTCCACTCCGAATTATGGACGTGTGTGTCTAGTATTAATACCAGAAAATTGTGTCACCAGAACTACTTATTTCCCTCTTACTTCACATTTTGCTCGCTTACGCTGCTCAGCATGCCCGGTAGCGTCGAAAGAACGAGACATTAATTACATTAGAATGAAACGCGCCTGTTTGCTTAGATACTTGGCCTAGCAGAAATCCTCTGACGAGTAAAGGAGCTAACAAAGCGTGACCAGGGGACTTGCACTCTCCAAGCTTGTATCATTGTTAGAAACATTAATGCGTACCGTGGAAAATTACTTACGCGGAAAACATTTTCCACTTCAGTGAACGACATATTCGTCGGTTGAGAAATAGTTGAGATAATTATTTGCAAATAATTTAAATGAATATTTATTTATGTCCAAATCCACAATCTAATTACAATCTAGTTACAATCTAGTTATAATTTTCATCGATAATAATTATAGACAATGAAAAAGAAATTTCGGTCACCTATAACTATTACGTACAAATCGAAACATTTAATCATTCTTACTAATATAATAAAAATATAATCTAATATAATCATTCTTACGTAACGGCTCTTTTCATATTGATTATAAGTAGTTATGGTCCCTGGTTTTTAGCCGTACCTCGCAGACGCATTCTTACGATACGTTTTCATGCGTAATTGTTTGCGTCTCAGAATTTAAAGACAGCTATGAAAAACATCAAAAAATGTCCGAATTAACAATCAGATAGAAAATGAACGGCAATTGAATATCCCGGCCGAAGTAAACTCTCTCGTATTGAAACTATCTATTACCTGAATCGCCGAGTTCGAGGACCGTAAAATTCCGATTAAAAAACGCCAAGGGATCGGTTAGGTTCCAGGGATAGCAGAAGAAGAAAATGGCTCACTTTAGATTCCGTCGAATCGGTGTCGGCGTCGTTTCCCAGCGTTCCGTTCGCACGTTCCGTCGGCAGGACAGTAAAATATTCCCTTTTGTGCCATTAAATCCTTTACACGTTTCACTTAGCTTCTTTGGGAGCCGTATCGTTAGGTCGATGTCGAAAAAAAGAGGCACAAGTGGAACGGGACATTACCGGATTGTATCAAAGGGAGCCTCGGAGAATTCTCTGACGGGCGCGGGTTGGGTAACGTGCCGCGGTCGGAAATGCGAATTCTCTTTACTTCTCCATTGTCCACGGTGGCTCCGATGGGGGTGTATTTGCGTTTCGGAGAAAGTAAACTCCCGGAGCTTTTCATACGCGCGCGACTCGCAGCGCTAACTCAATTTTACCGGAACGACGCCAGCGGAGGTTCGACGGCTACGTGTGCTCAGAGCGAGGACGTTTGTTTGCCCTCATGCACGGGCTCCATGCCGTCTTTCATGTAAAATATTGGCAAAGATTGGGAATGTCTGTCTTGAATGGAATGCCCGCCGATAGTTAAAATAATATCGCCTTGCCGAGGAATCGACGGCGGGGATTTGGCAAATATTTTCTATTGACTCTGTCCTCGGTTGAGGACAATGTTCTTTCTGGGAAGAATGCTTTCGTTGTGATTCAATCGTTTCAAGGAACACCGTTCTCTCCTGTATTGCAAGGTTTAGTCCGGAATCGAACCCAAGCGAACCGGAGTACAATTTCGTAATATAGTGGAAGGAAGAAATGAGAGGAAATTTGAAGATAGTACAGTGTGGCTGTTCAAAAGGGACATATTTGGTATCAGAACCATTTCGTGATAATAATAAGTCTTTCTATTTAGGATGATTTATGCAGTGAATGATCACTTAAACTGCATTTAATCCAATCGATGATATTAACGCTTTACCGACCGGTAGCCTATAAATCGGCTTTTTTCCCCATCGGTAGCTTGTAAATTGATTGTCATGGCAACCAATAATTTGTTATCTATTATTGAGATAAAAGGAATAGATTGTACTACTGTAAGTTCCAGTATTATTATATGATCTTTTAAATAAAATAGATAAAATAAATATTGTTTAATGCTAATGTTATGAAAATATAAAAATGTTAGTACATTTAATTACTCTATAATAACAGAAATGTTTATGACGGAATGAGCAGTCGGTGAAGTGTTTAATATAAGCGAACACTGTTACTGCTAACAATGGAAAAGAGCATCCCCTTAATATTGTTAGCATTAAGAAGTTTATTCGCATTGTAATTAAAATTATTTTTCAGTTTACATCGGCACTGTACAATAGAATGGTTTAAACAATTTTCAACGTTAAGCACTTATTGCAACTCACACACACGAAGGTCTAAAATGACCATAGATAATTTCGGCCGTGATTAGTATCTGGTACATTTCATAAATGCTTTGTTAATTTGATATTGGCTTGAACGTGGCTCATAATTTGTGCAGAATTGTTTTGCCGAAACCCCTGTACGCTTTAGAAAACTGTACAAGTTTGAAGACGTAAATTGTTGCATAAATCGCAAAAGTATGTACTGAGTTCGTATTTAGAAAATATTTCTTCTCGTTCTACCCATAAGATTTCTATTGTTCGGTTTCTGAATGAAAGGAACAGATGTTTACAGAGTGTTTGGGCTTCAAGAGGTTATTGTTTAAATTCCTCGAAGTCCTGCGTGGCTAAAGGTCAGAGCGTGAATGAGTGAAAGGGAAATAAAGAAAGAGAGAGAGAGAATCGGTAAGAATGAGACAGCGAGCGAGAGGAAGTGAGAGAGAGAGAGATTGTATGCAAGAGAGAGAGAGAGAGGGAGAGAGAGAGGGAGAGAGAGAGAGAGGGAGAGAGAGAGAGGGAGAGGGAGAGAGAGAGA
>CM052148.1:4300468-4325143 GCA_028455555.1 Augochlorella aurata
GAGAGAGAGAGGGAGAGAGAGAGGGAGAGAGGGAGAGAGAGAGGGAGAGAGAGAGGGAGAGAGAGGGAGAGAGAGGGAGAGAAAATGATAAGTAATGAAGGAAAAGACTGACAAGGGCGGGAGAGGCGAAGGGAAACAGCGAGGCATTCGAAGAAGAATCGTCACCCTGCAAACTCGTGCGTTGTCGAAGTCATTGTCGTCGCTGTTGCCGTAGTTGTCGCAGTTGTTATTATTCTTATAATTCTTGTTATAAATCGTGGGAAGTTGTTGTGTAATACAGCTGATAAACTATCACTGTTATTATTATTTCTGTGTTGTTTCGTATTACCACGGAGTCTCGTCGATTTTCTAGCAGTAAGATTGTTAACTATTCAATTTTCTTAATAAAGTGAGATATATTATCAAAAAGGTAATCATTTGATACTTTCAGTCGTTTCTGTGTGTACGTCGTTGAAAGCAGATTCTCAAACTGCTTCCGAAATCGATTATCGAAGGCAGACTCTTTTAAGGGCTCTTCCGGATCGTATCATTCGAAACGTACGCGATTTCCATGATTTTTCCACTGAAAACATTACATTGCATCATGAGAAAAGTTTTTCGTGCTTTATTGGCCTATGAATCTAGCATGCAAAAATATCTTTTTATGAAGCTTTTATTAACTTCCGCGGTTGATACGGAGCACTTATTGTGGCGCAGGGCTGCGAAACTGAAATGTTTTGATGGCCGTCATAGTATATATCTCTCAAAGTTTTGATATTCTAGGCAAAAACCTCGGTGCATGCTTTTACAGCTACATTTGTGTGGAATATTTTTCGTTGTTTTTAAATTTGCTCTTCGAAAGTGAGCATACAGAAGATACATTTACCTAAGTCATCCATGCTAATATTGAGAGCAACGGTATCAAATACGAGACCTTTACTTTTTATCAAATATCTGGTGATCGAAAAAGAAGAAGTTACATGTACCGCTACAATAATTTATTTATACTTGTTCAAGAAAAATGTTAGTTTAATAGATACTATTATATGTTACGAAGATATAGAGAATATAGGTAAGTACAAAATTAATTATTCTAAAAGAGTGTTCTTAACCTAAATATTAAAAGATAAAGTCATTATCTACGGTTAAAAAGCCAGTCATTTATAGCAACCTCACATTATTCATGAAGGAATTTATAGCACTTGATGCATTGAATCCGCAGTTCATCAGTTCAGACGAAAAATCAGCCACAAATTTTTGATAACCAAATACACTCAAGTAAAAAAGTTATTATGTATTCTCGAATATAAACAATTCCAGGAAAACACTGTTAGAATAAACTCCTATAGTTTTCATTAGAAAAGATTTCTAAATCTCACCCTGCTTTCAGCTTCCGAAGTGTGAGTCCTTAGTGACGTATTACAGAAACATCGACATTTTTTAAAAACTTCCCCGTTGTATTGCGGTCACACATACGGATCAATTTAGAGTACAAAAACATGAATATGATCTACGATAGAAATAACGTCCAGTGCAAAACCTGTACAGTATGCATGAAGTCACTGTAAAATTTACAATCCATTCTTACAACTGTCCATAATTTATTCTATATGTTACCGGCAACGTATGAAAGTATATAATAATACTTTCATGAATACATCATATATAATACAATATATGAAAGTATGTAATAATTCTCATATTGCATGCATTGCCTAAAAACACAGGGCACTATACACAATGTCTAGGTATTTTGTAAAATGCCGGCTTTTCAAACTTTGCCAGTAACATATACATCAGAAATAAGCCATTTTTATGTTGAAACCGCTCTAATGCTTGAGATCATCTATTCCTTCGAGAAATAGTAGGCTCCTGTAGAAGGTTCGAACGTTCCCCTCATTTCTATTTTATCATGCCACTTTCTTCTGCATCGCGTGTTACGCACCGCAACTGTGTTCCAAAAGTGATGCAAAATGTAAGAAAGGATACGCTCTTAAACGAGGTTTGAGAGACGCCTCCGCAATGCGATATTCCGGCAAGGTGAACCCATTGTATAGTCATGAAATCTGCTGTTTGCTATTCGAAACATGTGCAGGGTGGGGCAAGTAACGTAGCCGGTGCACAAGTTTTATAAGACGATTGTATTTACAGCACGAACGTACTTATCTAGATGGAAAGAGACTAGAACTTGACTGACGCGTATGTAACATGCATATACGAGACGCGTATGCATGTAATGATAAGATCGATTTTCATAATAATAAAGACAGACAATTTCAGGACCGATATTAGTGTCCTCGATCGGCCATCTACGAAACTTCGAACGGAATACAAAAATTTGTATTTTCATTGTATGAGGTATTGCGATAATATTTCCTTATCGTATAGAAAACAGAAAATTCCACAGTGTGTTCACAAACACCAAGTATAAGAGGATAAAAGAACAGACAATTGTACTAATCTGTGTAGAACGCATAAAGCTGTATACAGTAAATTCTCTCCCTCAGCTTGTGAACCAAAATTGAAAACTTAGGAAGAAGAGGTACGATTATTTGAGCCTCGCGGCTCATTTTTATAGCAATAACTATAAAAACGAGCCGAGGACTTGAATAATCGTATCTCCTCTTCTCAAATTGTTCATTTTTGTTTACAAGCTGAGGGACAGTTCGAGAGAATTTACTGCATACTGTATATATTTCTATGTACTGTATTTATTTTTCTACACCATATCTTCGTTTAAGTTAAATAAAAATTTGTTCACTTAATTTTCATTCAATTCTTTAATATTTTGTTGTTAGGCTCATGCAATGCTGGAGACATATCACGTTCAATGTCAGCAGAACAGAATCGTAATTTACTATTCATATTTTCAGTTTATTTTTCCTTGTAGCCAATTCGTTTCCTATTAAGAGACTAGGGGTTCGCAACCAACATGTAAATTTTCTGAAAAACAGAAGTTAAATAAAAATATAGTTTCTTGTTCCAGTAGCTTTAATAAACGTGATCTATCGCACATAAAGTATCAGTATTTGTGCTTCTCGTGAATGCATAAAGTTCGCAATTTAATTATTAGTTGGTCCTCGCGCTTTTTTATTTTGTTTACAGTGCATAGACCGTCTTACTGCTACTTTTATTTGGTCTTTTAATGATCCCCGGGATGAATTTTCTACTTTATCTTCCGTTTGCATCCCTTTGATTATTTCCCCGTCCTCTTCTCCTTTTATATTTCTTTACTTCCAGCAATACCTTAATTTGTTTTAAAGTTTATTCCTTCTTCTGCCGGTGTTACCTTTGTCATTTCTCCCATTCTTTCAAACTTAATATTTCCATTAATTCTCGTTTCGCAATTCACAATTCACCGGACATTGCATTCGCAGACACGCAGTTTTACACGTAATAATTTGTTGGTGTATTACCACCAGATGCAACGAAGATAAATAGTTTTACTGGAAAATACCGATGCGGCAGTTTAACGAAGTTCTGTATACTTAAATGCAACAAGAGGAACACACTTTAGCAAAATACACTTGGTGAAATACGTTTTATAAAGACTTTAGCGAAACACGCTTCGCGAAACACTTTATAGAGACTTTAGCGAAATAAGCTTGGTGGAGTATACTACGTAAAGACGTTAGCGGAATACGTTTTATAATAATGGTTTATAATGATCTACCATCTACCAAGAATGAACGGCGTCAGTATGCAGTATCTACTTGTAGTGTACCTTCCTTATTGTAAATCATTATTATAGATAGATAAAAAATTACGCTGAAAAAATCTTCTATTGTTTTCTACTTCGTTTGTTATCCTAACTAATTGCAATGTTCGCATAAAATGTTGTTCACGTTATCTGATAAGGAAGTTTTTTTAACATCGTAAAAAAATTCCAGTCGGATGGCCTAATTTTAAAAAAGGTTACTCAGTTTTGTTTATTACTATGTCTATATACTATTGGCTAAAGCATACTGCAGGAATTATCACTCGGTTGTTGTCTATAACCGAATTACTTGCTGCTTTTCATGTTGAGGAACAGGGTGTCGAAAGCTTGTCCACGAGTGGAATACAACAGGCGAGTGAATCATGGTGGACGACCAAGTGAGCGACAAGCTCAGAGGGAGAGAAAATCCAGTCACTGTCTTTCACTGGTTCGATCGTAGTAACGAAGTTTTCAGAGACAACATCGAGTCTGATACCTAACGAGTTCATTCCACTTCGATGCCATAGCAAGAACTGCAAACGGAGATCTTTATCTGGTAGCCTTTCCCAACCGACCATCTCTCGGTCCTTTTTATCGAGCACGTCGTAAAATACAGACGGATACCCTTAAATATTTTCTCTCTACGATCTGGCGACTTTTTATTTTGTAACAAATTATTGATGCAGGGAAAATAAGCTCCTACCATCCGAGGAGTTTCTTTTTCAAATATTACGCGTCGCTTCGCAGCTATTAACTACCCTTTGCACTAGTAATTAATGAGAAATGAATAAAAGCAATATTAGCATAGATCGAATTTATATGCTGCGACAAGTTTTTGAATGTGTTTGACAGTTGCATGCTCCTCGTTTTGCGTGTACAGGCGGATATGAAAATCTAATTAAGTTAATTAGTGACTCTGGTTCAAATAACACCATACACGCAATATCTTAAAAGAAGCGTACTAGTTGGAGTTTATAGACTAGCATCGATGTCGAACGAATGAAAATTCGTCGTCATTATTCATCAAAGACATATAACGATATTTATAAAATAACGAAATCCAATTACGTTCCAAAAAAGACACGACATCGGTGACATTATTCGGCACGGGGTTCCCGATGTCCGACTGTTTCCAAATTTTGTGCACATCGTTTTCTCACCAAGTGTCACGATTTGCGGGAGTAAGATCAGAATACTGAGAGGTCGAGAAATAAAGGCCACTTTGAAACACATGCTACTACGCCATGCAACAGATATGCGTACAAAAGACGCGAGGATTCTGTGCATTCTTACCTCTGACTCCGGGGATTGGACGATCAGGGAGGTTCTCGGCGGTTTTTCGGGTGGCACCTTCTTCAATGTGCCGGTGAAGCTAACACAGGCGGCGGCGGACGGCGCCGCGACACCCTCGTGGCCGTCGATCTGACATTGAAGCCGATGGAACTGTGAGAACGAAGTACGTGATGTGTCGGCGCGTTCGAATTGCGGGAGACACGGCAATGGCATCTGTGACATGTTCGGTATCTGAATAGAATTCGGGTCACCGGTATCGTGTTGAAGCCTAGGCGATAGCTTCTCGCGGACAGACGATTGGCAGGATTGATGATTAGAGTTCTGCGAGTAGGAAGCAGTCAATAAGGTTTGATGATGACTGTGCGACTGATGCTGGCTTTGCGCCGAGCCGGTCTTGTCGGATTGCTCCTGGTGGTTGGCCAGGGTGTTCGGCGGAATCGAATGGATCTCGTTCCCGATCGGGTACTGCTGGAAATCCGTGGACCTTTGTAATTTGTCGCACAAT
Source organism: Augochlorella aurata (assembly GCA_028455555.1). Classification (NCBI taxonomy): domain Eukaryota; kingdom Metazoa; phylum Arthropoda; class Insecta; order Hymenoptera; family Halictidae; genus Augochlorella; species Augochlorella aurata. Next base: position 4,305,943 of record CM052148.1, read on the forward strand.
TGATTCTGCGCTTGCAGACTCTGCAGTCGCGCCTGCAGGTCACTTTGTTGGTGCTGAAACTGCGCCACCTTGTCCAGGATTTGATTCTGATTTTGCAGGCAGTGCAGCTTCGCCTGAAGATCGCTCTGCTGCCGCTCGAATTGGCTGAGCTTTTCGGAAATCAAATCGAGATGTTGGTTCTGCAGCTGTTGCTGTTGCGCCTGCAGCGATTCGGGTTTCTCGTTCTGGGCGTCGAGTTGCGTTTGGAGGTTATCCGTCTGGCTCTTGCTGTGGGTCAACAGATTGCTCGAGGTGTTGTAACTCTTGCGGTGGCTGTGTATTATGTGATCCACTTGATCGATCGGCTTGCTCAGAGTCGGCTCGCCGAAGTCCGTCACCACGGTCAACACGGTTTTGGTGTCCAATTTTGCTTCGCTGAGTGCAGGATACTGATGGCATATGTTCGGGCTGGCTCTCTGCGAGGAGACACTGCTGACGGCAGGACCTAGGTTCGCAACGGAACCACTGATGGGCTGATCGTCGAACTCCTTCCTGGACAATTCCATGTGCTTCGTTAAATCTGCGCTCACGTGCCGCAGGTGACGGCGTTGCTCCATGATCGTGCTCTGACTAATATTCGGGAGCGGCTGGAAAGCTGACTGCGTCATTCTCGTCTCCTTACGATCTTCGATCGGGTGCAAGGGTCTGGGGTCTCTTCTCTCCTCCGACTGATTGCGAGAACGCGGGCTGATAGAGATCAGTTGGTTCTGAATAATATTCTTCTCGTGCTCCTGCCGTTGCCTTTGCTCTGCCCATATCGCCAGCTCCTGTCTGGTCTTCTCAAAGTTTTGGTTGATAAAAGACGGGCTCTTCTGGCTGGCGCGGTCGACGGACGCTTCGCGAATCGGCATAAATGGCATCGGCGATCTTCTGACGTCCTCGATTCTCTTGCCTTCGATGGTCATCGGCGAGCGTCTGTGCTCGTCGAAGTAATCGGATCGCCTGTTTTCTTGCGGTATCGCCACTCTTTGATTAGGACTTACGTTACCCCATTCGGACTTTCTATCAGCTCCCATGCTCTTCCTATTTTCCTGTCTCGCATCAAAAGCCATCGGTGATACTCTTAAGCTCGTATCCAATCGCCTTTGATCAGGCGGGTACACTTGATTGGCTTCGATTCGTTTCGGATCGACCATAGTCCCGGTCTTCCTTCCCGACAGCAATATCTCCTGGCCTGTGTCGCCGGGGAACGTGAAAGTAATTGTGTCGTTTCGACGCTGGAAGCTCGACGTTACGTCCACGGAAATGGATTTCCTGTGCTCGGACCTGCCGACGTACAGACTGCAGTCCGCGGTCCCAGCTTCGCACACCTTGTCCCGCCCGGGCGGATCCCCGTTCGCGTCGACATACAAGCCGTCCTGTCTCGTCCGCGGCGTTTTGCTCAGGGTCGTCAGATATCTCCGGTCTTGTCCCTCCTGTATCATCTGCGCACCCTGCACGATGATCGCACCGTCGCTGCGATGAATCTGCTCCTGCTGAGGGTTCTGACCGTGATCGTACTTCGGCTTCTGCATCCCAGCCACGTCGACGCTCGCCGACTTCCGATGGCCAATGTCGTGAGTGATCTTCGAGTTGCCTCGCGGCGGAACCATGGGTTTCGGTCCGCGGTTAGGCCGATCGGTGGTCGCGATAGCGATCCCGTGGGCGACGTTCTGAGCGATCGGTTGAATGATCGGCTGAGTCTGGTACTGGCCCAACTCTTGAGAGAATCGTTGCGGATTTGGCGACTGCTGGCCGAATTGCTGGCCAGGGTACATGCCTGCGTGAGTTGCGTACGGAATCACGTTCATCACTGTTTGGGGATACTGACTGTAGGAGTACTGAGGCTGAGTGCCGAACTGGTAGCTCGATGGCTGCGGCACCACGACCCCGGAGTAGAACGGTGGCTGGGGGCTAGCCGATTGCGAAGGTATCTGCGATCCGTGTTGTACAGTCACGTACTGACCTTGGCCGGTGAACACTGGATTCGTAGCGCCACCCTGGTACAGAGCGGGATCTCTGTAAGTGATATCTCTAGTCACGTAGCCGGCTCTCTCGGCGTACTGGGCTTGCTGCGAGTATATCTGCGGCCTGACGTCGAACTGACTTCGCAACTGCGTGTACTGGGTCTGATCGTAGTCAGGCATGAATTGCGGTTGCGCTTGCACGGGCAAAGTCTGGGTGCCCGTTTGAGAAACGTGTTGCGTTCTTTCCATCGACGGCTTCTCCTGATTGTACTGCGGAGGAAGCTGCCCAGTCGGAGGGTGCCTGTCTTCGGGAACGCCGACCATCGACTGTTTCCTCCCTGTCGGGTATTGACCGGTCTGCTGACTCTGTTGTTGCTTCTGCTCGTGGGTCTGTCCCCCCGTTGACTTCTGCTCTGCCTTGTCTTGGGGAAATCTGTCGTACTCGATGGTTCGGTTCTCGAAGCCGTTCGGCAAATCGTGCTTGACGTTATCGGCAGGTGGCTCGGCGCGGCCGTTCTGACACGTTGTCTGCTGGTTCTCCATCGTTTGTCCTGCCTGTGTCTGCTCCTGGTTGTCGTTCACTCCTCCTGTTCCAGACTGCGACATACTGGCGGCCCCCACCGACGGTCGTCCGCCGATGTAGCCGAGAATTCGCCCCAATCCGCACACCGTGACGACTTATCGAGCAACTCTCCGTTCGAAATCTAGATGCTTGCTCGAACGCTGCCGCTTCGGATTGCGTTTTCACGCCTCGTGTAGCCTACGATGTCCGCGCGATGCATGTAAGCATCGATTAGGGTGTCGCGTTCGACCTTGTCGACTGTACTTATCGATCGTCCTTTTCACTTTCCAGTGATACCGAGGTCAAATTTTCCGAAAATCTGACCTAACAAAATCAATTTCTTCGTTATGCTTCGCTGGTCCATGCGCCACTGGTAGCTACCGCGATGGTTCCATGCGATATATTCGGGATGAGAGTTTCCGTAGCATCAATCGAAGTACCTATATTACTTGTAGATACAATTCGTTTGATTGTGTTCTTTGATTTAGTCTGTTTTCTTTCCTAAATCTACATCGGAAAATATCAGCTCCACTGTAATACTGTTTTTATTCCGCGCTTTTCTTGCTCCGGAACGACGCGAGCAGATTGCGAGGGAGAACTGTGTTTCCCTTTTTGTTACCGTGTGCCGCGCTGTTCGTAAATACGTCGATACGGTTCGTTCGTAAGCAAAGTTTCGTTTGTATTCCAGATCCTTGTCTCGTAACTCGCTTTCAGCAATGCGATTCAAACGGATCCGTTCGATTCTCCTTTAAGGTATTGACCCTTCACTTCAGTTAGGGCTCGACGACTTTGGGATATATATATGTATATTCCTTTCGGCAAGGAGATCTCGAACAATTCTAAGACCGTCCCGATAGAAGAGAATAAATTCGTGTAAATTCTTCGAAACGTTAGAAAAACTCGTTAATTCGCCTTTGATTTCGTGTCACGCGTTTTGAGCATTTTTGATTATATTCGGCTGTTTCAGTCTGAATTCTGAACAGCTTTTGGTGCGCCTTTCGTTGACTTCATGGAGGATGTTGCACTCGATTCGTTCAAATTGAAAGACAACATTTGATTATGCTTTAGCATTCGTTGGAACTTTTAGTCACATTTATTCATTGTATAAGAGCTGATCAATGTACACCTGCCATCGATGCTGCAATTGTGTTCTGTGGACAATCGGCGGAACCTGTTGCGGAACAAATCTGCAAAAGAAAAACACGAAATCCAACCTACATTCGTTTTCATTGTTTTCCAGAAAAATTAGCTTTCGTTCGTAATATTCGACGTAGTTTTGTGCAGCACAATTATCTTTGTCCTCGTGCTCGCGACTGGAGGGTAATCTTTGGATATCTTCGTTGAAGAATTAGAGTAGTAGAAAGCGAAGCATACTGCTTCTACATTGAACATTGGTTATACAGCGTTTTTAACTAATAAGATCTAGCTGGAAGTAGTTGTATATATAAATAGAATTGAATATTTGAGGGTAACAATTATTAATTATTAATTCTTTTGCTACCCTATCCGTAACATCATCAGGCTCTTCTTTTCTTTATTAATCCTTTATTATTATTAACTAATCTTTATTATTAATTCTTTATTAATTTGGCATAATTGGTGTCAATCGCTCTCTTCGAGCGATCATAATCAGCGTTCTCGGACAAATAAGTCACACCCGGTGTTCGCAGATAAGTAAGCTACCAAAGGAGCGGGATAGCTGACGCATGCGCCGGGAGTGCATAGCTGCATAGCTGCATAGCACGTCTAGGAGTGAACATTATAATTCCGTACTACGATCAGATAGAGCTGCTACGTTGCGTCGCGATCGTTGTTCAGAATTATAATGTCCACGACGCACCACGCCGTTGTACGGGACTCCCGTCACTAATCTCCACTCTTTCGATAACTCGTTTATCTCACAACCCCGATCACGATAATCCTTGCTCTTTTTACGCCGGAGACAAAGTTCCTTTTTATATACCCCAGTGAGATCTTCAATTACTTGATTACCACGCTCACGATTTGATGAAATTTCTAAACGAACACACATGTTTCACACACATGTTACAGAATCAATAATTGTTTCTTGGCCGTCTGTATAGTTTTGCAATAAATAGAACGTATACACTCTCCGTATATCTGCACAGATACGGGAGAGCTTCTCAAATATACCGCAACGTGTATGGCAATCTTTAATAGTGAAAGCAGTGTCTTCGAAACGGATCGGGGAACGCGGACAAACCACGTTTCAAGTTATCGTGAAGCGACAGGCCGAAACAGAGCGTTCGGTACTTCGGAGGCGATCTGTTTTACTCTCCAGGGTGCGAATTGTTTTCATGATTTCCCAGGCGCCTCGTGATCACTTCAGTTTCTGGGAGCGAGGCCATCTTTCATTGCCGGAAAGTTTGCTCCGCGGAACGGAGGGAGAGGCGGCGAAAATTTCACATCATCCCGCGGAAAACCGTATATTGCCAGAATCATTCATTTCCCCGGTTTCTTTTATAATTTCTCCGCGGTATTCGACCGGCAAGAAACCAATACACCGTGCACTTTTTGTCGGGTGAAAATAATGTGTCTGAGTTATATTCGGCCGGCAGCACCAGTGCTCTATTCGCGACGTGCTTTCGAAGAAATACCTATTTCCGGTAAGAATGGAATGGAAAATGCTGATCATTTCTGTGTAGTATACGGACACAGGATGCGCCTGGAAATCCGTGTTTTTACGGAACAATATACAGCGGCAGATATAAATGGGGGAATGCAAGCGTCGCGCAGATGCGCGTATGTATAATTTTTATAGAACACGAACTTGAAAATACGGCGCTTCGACACCCGTTACTAACGGTTCACCCGTTACTTAGAAAGCCAATAAGCTTGTAATTAATTGGCATTAAATTCGTTTGAAGTTCGAAATTAAAGCAAAAGTAATAAGTTCCTAGCAGGACCGAATAAAACGGATTACACCTTTATATTTATCAGTTTATGTTCAGAGATTGAACAGAAAATACAAATTGTTAAGAACCAATTATTGCTATTTTTAATGTACTAATTCAATTTCTTGAACCTAAAGAAATATTTCATTTCTTCGATGCAGTTCAAAATGTATGAAAATATTTCTGGTATAGTATTGTAGATCGCCTTTAAAAAGAAACACTGTCTCAAATATATTTACCGTCTTTACTGAACATTTTATCTGAGAGATTAATGTTAATTTTTCAATTTTTCAATTTTCAACACGCATAAGTTTGCTGAAATCATTCGAGTTTTATCATTTCCAAATGTACATATGTAAATCTTCTTACCACTTGTAAGGAAATCAATAAGTTAAAAAACTGTATCTTTTTATCAGAAATTAACTTCTACGATAAAGTTTCTCGAAACTGTAACAAAACATAAATATTATGACTATTTTATTTTACTGATTCACAAGATTGTTTATTTCAACTATAAAATTATCATTTAATTATGATAATTTAATAAAACTGTCGTTGAAGACTATATTTCTAAAAGGTGGATGCATGGAACATTGGATTCTTTGATGAATTCAAAATTACATCAATTTTAATCATCGTCACGTATAACTGAATTTGTGCAATTAACGATAAATTTTAACTCCGGTTTTATCGATTAAATTATTTTCATTTATAAGATTCTACTCGATTCGTATTTGACAATCACTGCGTTAACGATTGCAGAACACAAATATGTTACAAATATATTGTATTACATCAAAGGTAGTACCATGAAGGAATCTGCGACATCTCATGTTATGAAACACAAAGCACGCAGAGTATTGCCCGCAGAGATCTGTGGTACCTTGGCCTTGATGGCTAGACCAGCAGATCAATCAATTATTTACCCGTCTAGTACTCCCAAAACACATACGCAACTCAACGGGAATCCATCACCGTCTCTGACAGTGAGTTCGACCGAGGTGTATGTAAGCACACCGGATTGAGCTTCGACTGAGACTGAGGTGTACCTCCAATCAGTGCACAAAGGGATAATCTCATTCTGCAATTATGGAGGCGCGAATTAAACATCCCGTGATCCTTATCGTTTTCATATGAAAATTGATATTCAATTTCCTCAACTCTCAATGAATAATATTATTCGAAGAATTAAATCACAGATATTTAATTGAATATTGGGAACTAGATCTGCACTGGCCTTTAAAATGACTTACACGCGTTTCCTCGACACTGGTTGAACCCTGATCAAAATCTGTCGAAATCTCTAAGAAGAAAATATTCATATTATATTTTAATATTATAAGAAATAATTAATATCCCTCCTACTATCAGAGAAAGAGAGAGAAATGATCAAAAAATCAAAATTGCACGGAAACGAAGCACGATTGGACTTTCCATAGGCCACGTGGTAAAGTTCGTCCTGTGATCAGAACGAACTGGTATTTTCACTCGACGATCACTCATTCCTAAATGTTAGGTTCCAGTCAATCTTCGAAAAGACATTTCCATTCCCCGAAAATTGTACTCCGTTCGATTTCGAAACTGAATAAAAGAAATCAGGTTCCGATAGAAGCTATGTAAGAAGGTGAACGCAGACCGTCTAGGGTCATTTCGATCGAAACTAGTCAAGGAGTAACCCCCGAGGATGGACGTTAAGAGTAGCTCGAAAACACGGAGTTAGGAGGTTGCGAAAGGAGGAGGACTACCTACTCTATTTTCGCTGAGTATTTTTCCCGGACGTGATTCAACGCCGCGCCGGGCAATCCATCTCTGTTGAAGTTGACGAGACCCCACTGTGAATTCCCCGTCAGCGAAGACAATTCCTCGTAAACTAAACGACGATCCGATGCTATCGCGAGGCCGTTGGAGAATATTAGCTCGTTATTCCGTTAGAAGGTGTGCTAACGACGGCGTTTTGAAAGTCATTCAGGGAACGCCGATCCAGTATAGTTAATGGAGTATCGAGCGTGATATTCCTATAGAGCCGAGATTTTGCTTCTAATTAAACTGATTACGACCCACCGTGGGGCTTTCAGTAGTGATTAGTTTTCCGAAAACGCGGCTGCTACGGTGCGTTCCTTTCGGCTGCATTTTAAGAAACTGCAGTGCTAGTATATAAAATGCTTACAACTGAAATTGTACATATACACCGTCGTTCCACCTGGCATTTGGTTTACATCAGTATTATAATATATATGTTGCTTATCATGATGTTGTTAGTTTGCTTTTAGATAGACGCGTGAACTTTGTTTATTAAAATTGAATCATATATTTTGCCTTCCCCAATGATTTTTAAAAATTAAAAATCATTGATTTAACCTTGACATAATTTTAACCCGTCTACTCAAGGTCAAAGAGTCTCGAAAGGCCAATAGAATCGTATTATTAAAGAATAAATATGTTTAAATACCATCTCGTCTTTAAACCTTTTCCAGGTGTATGTGAAACTTTCACGTGACTCAGCTTTCGCTTCCAGCGAATGAAAGAAAATCATTTGTTACACTGTTTAAATGGAAAATTCGTTCTTAATTTCCGATACAATACTTTGCTTTGCTAGTATTTATACTCGCTGAAAGTTGAACCCAATTTTTATTATATTCTTGGACCTTTGCATTAGTTTTAATTTCCATCAGCTTGTTGGATTATATTTATGGTCGTGTCCCGAGCTTCGCAAAGTATTCTGTAAACCGGCTCGTTATTCCCAGCACCTACTGCATTCACCTCGCGCAAGTTCAGTGATCGAACTAAAAGCCTGCGTGTTCTATGGAGCTTTCAGTTCAATCCTGGTATGTCAGCTCCCCGAGAAACATGACGCGTGCGAAATCTTCGATCGTATCAACCGAGTGCATGCGATTTGTTCGAGACTAAATCCGAAACCTTTTACATTCGAGGAACGTGTGCAGAATGTTGCTCGCCCGGCTTTCTTTTTTATTTCATATTCTGCAAGTTTAGCATGGATAACTGGAAAAAGTGCTTTGCATGTTGTGCATTACCATCCGGAAATATGAAATACGAGATCTTGTGCGATGCCAAAATCGTAGTACGTCATTCCGTGAAGATTCAGTATCGTCGAGGTATAACGTGATCGAAGTGTAGTTTTTAACACCGTTTTTTATGTAAAGGGTAGACTTGAGATTTGGCAGACTTCTGTTCTTCTCGAGCAGTACTATACGTTGTAATCAAAAACAGTTTGAGCCTTTGACCTTGATTTTCAAGGTCAAGTACAATTTGGCAGCAAGTTTTTTAGCAGATTTCCTGCGATCCAAAGATATAGAATCCCGCTATTGCGGCCGTGAAATATAATTTTGAAACACCCTGTACATTACTTTGATTTGGGGGATACCTGAGGTCATTTGAAGTAATTTTTTCCTTTACAAAAATTTTCTCCGCGGTTTCGTTTACGAGTTATTAACGAAAAACGCTGACGAATGAGCGACGAGATCGACTCGCGTGAGGCAGTCGAGCCAAACAGCGGAACTGAGCTGCGTCCGCCCGTTGGATCGGCCGCCTAGCGTCAGCCGAGCTCGCCTTTCATTGGTCACTGTTTTTCGTTAATAACTCGTAAACAAAGCCGCGGAGAAAATTTGTGCAAAGGAAAAAGTTAATTCAAATGACCCACGGAATCTCTCATTTCCCGATTGCGAATGATTTTTGGGACACCCTGTATATTATTAATATACTATCTTTTAAAAGTGCATAATTCTGATCTTCGCACAAATATGTATAAACAATGAATGTGTTAAGTTTATAGATTATTCTACTAACACATTAATCGCCATGTCAGGCATGAGTGACTGACACTATACTTTCTGTTTGAACTGCGTCAGTCGCTAGTGACTGACGATATAAAATATAACTAATTATATCCACGTGTATAAATAAATTTTAAATAATTTCGCGATCATAAACGAACGTATTTAAATATTACTCGTTACTAAAAAAATTTTAACAAATATTATTAAAACAAAGTATCCGCAGATTTCACGGAATGCTATAACGTGAAAGCAAAACAGGCTTGGTGCTTAACATGTTAATGTTCAATTCGTTCATATTTATAATCCCTTTTAAAAACACAATTTACTTTGAATTTAAAGTACTTTTCTTCCATGTGATGTACATGAAAATATTGGAAACGTCCTCTTCTATTTATTGTAAAACTTTGTATAAAAGAAAAATTGTTCGCATGAATTTTAAAAGGAGGGGAGGTTCGATAAAATATATTTCTTGCATTAATGATTTTAATCAAGTGAGATGACAGTGTTCGCCAATTCTTCCAATGTTGTCACTGTTTCGCATTTTACTTAACAATTTGAATTTTCAATTAATAGAATCCATAGCCTAATAATTATCGATTTACAGCTGAGTGAAGTAGATTATTGGAATTATCACAAATGAACATTAAATATAAAATAGATACCACATTACACAGACATAATTAACATTGCATGTAGAGTACAACAAAATATATTGTAAGATTGTTTACAGTCTTACGAATTAAATACATATCGTAAAGAGTCTGCATCAAAGGTTATTTAATTTTCTGAGATTTTTGTATTATTATTAGTACTATAGTATTACGTTTTTCGTAAGACATTTCCAATTTTTGATACGTCTTATGTTTATATTCAATATGTTCGACATCCGACATAGAAAACGTTCCCCCATCACACACTGACAATAAGTACGTCATAAAACTGTTTACGTTTGATCTATACTCGCTTTCCTCGCTTTATCTCTTCCACAGAAATACATGGACGTGCTATTTACCCTTCGGCTGTCCCCATAAAACGAAATTGTCAAAAACTTGAAACGGCTAGCGAATTATCGATTTTCCATAGAATGTTTCAATAATTGGTCTACATGAAAAAATATGTAGTTCCACCTAGAAAACAAAGTTTATTTGCTCTTTCCCAGCGAACCACTGTACGTTTCAAAAGAATGGAAATAACAGAGTTTATCTTCCTGGTACACTTCAATTTTTCTAGTTACAAACTAATTTCAAAATATGTATAATCTACATAATATCTATATAGCGTAATAGTCAGATTGGCATGATTGAGCAGCATTATTACCATAATGCGTATTATTTTAACAAATTATTGCTACTAGATTATGAACATTACAGATACATAGACGACTGTGAAAGAAACTGCAGTATGGCAAAAACATGTCTACCATAACTGAAAAAATGTTATCCCCACCACTTTCTTGGTTCGCATAAATCAAGCTTTTGTCATCGTAACAAACAAATCATACCTTACCATTCATATACTTCCGTATCTAACAAACAATTAAAGTTTCGGACATTATAATTTACATCGTGCTTCATGTTATTTTAATAAAAAAAACGAGATGATGGAGAAAGGTTCATTGACGAAGAACTGAAAGTAAGGAAATCGATTCTTCAATTTGGAAGTCCTTTAACCCTCGCCGGGCGGACTCAGAGGCCATTCGGACTCTTGTTCATAAACAGCGAACATCGTCAGGCGTCTCGAGTTACTATCTTCCTACTCGTTTACCTTTATCTGTTTCAACTACAGAGTAGTAAAATATGTTCGTCGAATGGGTCCGACTAGACTCGGAACACTCAGTCTCTGTTTCTTCTTCAACTCGTCTTTTTCTACATTTGGAACACCAAGAGAAATTCAATACCTCAGATCAGAAAAATGACTTGGCAAAAATATGCCAACACGGTGGTCGCTCTTTCTACGGATATTTTTTGACACGCACGAAGAAATCCATATCGGATTATCGGGTTGTCATTCCTGCTGGGAGTTTACCGGAAACTGATGATAACGCGGGGTCACGGAATGGATCTCCGCCGAATTACACCAATTTCCTCGGGCCTAGGCACAGCCATCTGGTTATCGGGAGTGCGATCGTCTGCCGCGATGCAACGGGATCAATTGAAATCGGCTTGAAATCCTATTACTTGCCAATACTACAAAACACGGTGACCCGGTCATTTCAGCATTTATTCCGAGGAATTTCCAATTTTCTCCCGGCATCGGGGACAATAAGACGCCAATCCTATGTACCCGTCACATTGTATACGTTAGCGGTTTGCTGATCGATTATTTTATCTAGGAGCTGGCCACGTCGTGATACAATGTGACCTGGAACTCTCGGATTGCTTCTTCAATGAATAAATCGTTTCCGATTTTATATTGCATTGTAATGGAAAATCGATGGGTAGACTGTTCACACGTATAGTCGGGAACATAATTGTCTTGGCGGTTGGTGGAAATAGTGGAACTAGCATTGCTGTTATATACTCAGTAAATAATTCATGTTAATAATAATATTCTTCTGTAAAGGGATCTTGTTAAATAAAAATGTCAGAGATTTGTAAATCTTCTCGTCCTCGATTGACAGACTAATTACTAAAATAACTCGTTTTTATATATTTATGTATCTTTATATATCTTGCAAATAAAAATTACTTCTAGTTTAGTTACAATTTATTTTTACTTTAGTTTCAGTTTAGTTTTAGTTTAGTTTTAGTTCAGTTACAATATAGTTACAGTTTAGTTACAATTTAGTTACAAATTAGTTATAGTTTAGTTATAGTTTAGTTGCAATTTAGTTCTAGTTTAGTTATAGTTTAGTTAGAATTTAGTTGCCATTTAGTTACAGTTTAGTTGCAATTTAGTTACAAATTAGTTATAGTTTAGTTATAGTTTAGTTGCAATTTAGTTCTAGTTTAGTTCTAGTTTAGTTACAATTTAGTTAGTTACACGGTACGTGTCCTCAACAGTCATCGATAATACCGATAATAGGGCAATTTTATATTAAGACAATCAAAATTTGAGGAAATCGCGAAGTGTCTTCCGCGATAAATGACTGATAAAAATAACAAAATATCTAGATTAAATCAATCTTGTAATTCTTATAAAGCAACACATGTCAGACATTTTTGGTACTTGGCAGGTTTGGTGACTTATGGTACAATTTAAGATAGCACGTAGAACATTAAATACGTTTTTACCGAAACGTTATTGTCATAGCCTGCAGATGAGCTTAAGTCGATATTCGAAAAGTTTGAATTTTTCAACGCAGAAAGCTAACAAATTCTTTATAGGAAAATGAAAAGTTCCTTCCTACGGAAAGAATACATCTCAGAGGAACGTGAAATGGGGTAGAGGAAATAAATGAGAAAAGTTTGTGAGAGCATGTATTCCAGTCGTCCTGATTTGGAAACTATAGGTATTTTTGTGTTTCCATAATCCGCAACTATTTAACTTCATAGATAATTGCTAAAACTCCGACATAAATAGCATAGAAGCTGAATGTTTACAGGAACCTTTTGTTATCGTGTCTGTGTCTATTCTTGTCCACTCCTGAAAGTCCCATACAGAAACAGTTTTAATATAAAAAACGGGTCACTTTCTTCCTCAAACAAATTCTGCTTCGTTCGTCTCTGTGAAATAGAGGTCACTGAATTCGTTAAAAAGTTCTCCGCACTTCTAGAATTAAGCAAACACAGTAAGTAATTTAAAAAAAGCGGAGGCTGACCTTAAAATATTCAAAAACCCTTTCGCACAAAGACACCCCGGTACCTTTAAAACTAACAATGATCAGGAGTGATCAGAGTTATTGCTCCACCCTGTATACATCTGAAACTATGTTCTTTGAGAAGATGCGAGGAGAGCGGATTTTTCGTACGTCCAGGCTAGAATGCACCCTTAAAAACGAGACTATTCAGGTCAACCGCGGCATGATCAAACGGGCGTGCTTCAGTAGGAGGCCGATGCACAAACGGGCCACAAATTAACAGCACTGAAATCGAAGGAATTTCCCGAGTCATGGTAACATCGACATCATTATTGTCGGCATCGCACTCCGCACGGCCAGTCCCAGGGAAGCTTGGAATTTTCATTCCGTCGTAGATTGCGGGCCAACCTACTGCAACCGCATACGCGGCGGGGCTGCAGACGTTTTCGCGAGATGATGCACAGATATTGCCTATCCAGCCGCTCCAAGAGGGCCGTGTTGCGGTCTGCGCAAGAATAGGGGCGAAGAGTAACAACAACTGCCTCTCCAGTTAACCGGTGGATTTTAAATCGGGACATCCGCATAAGCGGGGACAATTGAATATCAACCGAGAATAAAGGTCCGTGGCGTATTTTGGCCAAAATTCAGTTAACTGTAATAGCATTGTTTACTGCAGACCTGGATAAACTTTATTTGAAATGAAAATAAGTATACAAATACGTATAAAACTAATATAAGTGTACTTGTATATGTATAAGTATAAGTATAAGTAAGTATAAAAATGAGTATAAAATAAAATACTATTTGTAATGATTCGAAGTATAAGTATAAAATACTAAGTATAAAGAAGTATAAAAATGAGTATAAAAATGAGTATAAAAATGAGTATAAAATAAAATGCTATTTGTAATGATTCGAAGTATAAATATAAAATACTAAGTATAAATAAGTATAAAAATAAGTATAAAATAAAATACTATTTGTAATGTTTCGAACCGCTACCTTCAATGGTTTTATTTGAAAATAAAGATACCATTCTAGCTATTTTATATAAAAAATTATTTCGTTCTTGTTTTATTTGAAATATGATAACGGAAGTAATCCTCTGAATAAAATGGTAAACAGATTTTATTTAAAAGAGAAACGTTTACGGTAAAACCAAGCTCTCTCTCTTCATAAAGATATAAACCTCGAAATAATACGGTGCGAAAACTCGTTCTTCAAAAAGTTCATTCGTTCGAGATTTTGACTGGGTCTAATTATGAAATGAAATAACATGTTATTTGGAATAATGTTCGAAATGGAATATGTTTCTGCGAACGAAATTTTATATACCGATGCACTTGGTAGCAATCGGCCTGTGAGTAATTTTCGCCGATCCAGATCAGCTGCAGAACTCCGTGTGATAATCGGCTGCATTTGGTTTTACGCCAATTGGATCAGGGGATACCCGTCTGGCTCCAACCGCGATGTGATTCATGGATTATATGATTTAAACTTGGCCGCTTTGTTTTTGCAACTGGACGCGTTTAGTGTTAAACAATCTGCAGATTTTACAAATTTTACGGGAATTTTTAGTGCGATATTGAATTCGTTTATTTTTCAATGGTTAGGTAATTGGAAGAAGTATTCCATCCTATGCTCTTTATTATTTAGAAACTGAGCTACCTTACTCTTCGAATTAAATTATAAATAAGAAGAATCAAGAAGTAATAGAGAATGACATGAAAGGCAGATTTCTCTTTCCGCAACTTGGATGTTCAAATGAGTCAGTGTGTTAATTTTTGTAAAAATATGCGTGATGATTAGAACAATGTCAGTCTATATTACGTGATATTTCAAATAAATGAAGACGGTAAGGTCTCTTTGAAATACTTCAATACGTATACAAATGTAATCCAATTTCTTAGCATAAATGATTGCCTTGAACAAAAACTTTCATTCATTATCACTATTTCATAATTTTATAAAAAATATATAAAATATATATATAATAAATATTGAGATTATTTATCAAAACTAAGTTTACAAAAAGATGTCTTCTTATCTAAAGGTAACGAAGCGATTTCGTTTCTAAATTCATGTTTAGAATGAAGAGCTTTTGAGAAATTGACAAGTAACTACGACAGTTAGAATTCGTATTGGACATTGTTTTTGAAAGTTTGGATATTTATATAACATCTAGAATCAGCTGTTATTTAACACTAGAACTACCGAGCCTAAAACGTGGCAAATGTATGTTATTTTATAACAATGACAAGACTTGATTCACTCATACTTTGTACGATTTCGATAAAAATATGAGCTTGATAAAAGAAGTTTGTCTGTAAATTCGGAATTATCTGTATAATATCGGAAATTGTAAAAGAAAAAATCAGAAACAAGTCATTTTGACTGGCACGGTAGTTCTAGTATAAAGTATATTATGTAATAAACACTATAAGTTATATAAATAAAATCCATACTCTTGTTACCTACACTTAATGATGTACTACTACTCACAACCAAAAAACTGTTGCTTTTGATATTGATAAAATTTCGTATTTGTACGAAACAGGCGTTTACAGTTTCATTTGGTGCACAAAAGCAATATAGCAGCAAAGTAGAGATCTGCACTTAGATTTTTTAAAATTGAGAGAGACCTCTCGTGCTCCTTCGGCAAGCAAAAGTTGACGTTACGAAACTCTTTATTCAATCTCCTCTGCATACAGATACACGATCGACATTTCATCTTTATAGCCGCTCGCACGCGCAACTTCCGCGACACAGTATCTTCCATAGTTTCGGCGATAAATGCAGAAACTTAAAGCCGTTTCAGCAGATTCGCTATTACGAGTGTCGAACTAATTGCATTTCATTAGCCAGGTAATCTGCCTCCGATCTTGGCGCTCCTTTCATTCTCGAAAGTTTGCATTTTTATTTGTTCCAAACGCCCATTGTCAGCGTCGGGGCCGCCTTATTTCCATATTTATCATTCCATAGGAAAGATTCCTCCGTTAACTTCGTAGCAAGCTTGAGAACTTTTTCTCAACGGACGAAAGGCGGCATCGACATAGACACTTCCGTTGTATCGTGTCCCTACAACGAGAAAATTAAAGCGATCGTACGTGTCGTGTTTCCTCGTGCTAGCCGAGAGCGACCTTGAGAAATGATCACGAATAATGTTCACGGTGTATAAAATATCACAGTGTATTCGTAAAAAATTTGATTTTAGATATACATGAATAGTCAGGAATAAAAATATTAGGATCACCTTCCAATTACTTAAACTACATCTCGATGGTAAAGATATTTTGTGTGTAGCTTGTTATAAACAATTGTAATTTTTAAAGAAACTGACAGCTTGTCAGCTTATTCGTTACAGGTAGTGTGCCAAAGCTATTCAAAAAAGGTGGTGAAATAATTTTCCTTTGCAATGATTGGAAATTTTTAATAATTTTGTAGAAAAAACTTCCCAGACATTAATGAAATTAAAATAATGTTTGATAAAAATATATTTTCTGTTTTAATAATTTTAACAGGTTCAAAACAATGTATTAATATTTTTAGATTATTGTGATCACTTTAATATTATACATATTGCGCATATTATATATTGTATATATTATTTACAGATAATCAATTATTATAATATTGTGGAACAATTTTGTCTTATCGTTCCATTATGTTCATTTTAACTGTTCATTACGGATTCTTATGCTGATGTAAATATTTGTAAACATTGTCAGTAGTATAGTGTGTAACATTTTAAAGCAAAGTTGTCGTAACAGCGTTTGTGATTAAAAGCGAGTACACTTGGGGTGGTTGTATTTTGCAACTGCTTTTAACTATAATCTGCAATATAATTAAGGGAACTCGGAAATGTGTAGTGAACACAACCGTAATTTAATCCGTCGCAACTTTCTGTCAGTATGATCTCGTTCCACAACATTCCGAAGAAAACTTTGCTCGTTAGTACATGTTAGAATTTAAACCCGTGAATTTTATTCTTATCTAAATATTAGCGCGAGGTTTCTGGCATCAGTGAGTTTGTTTTTTGCCAGCGACGTTGTGTCTGTCGAATCGTTGACAAACTTGTCCGAAATTCTTGTAACGAGTTCCTTTTTAAACGAAAGGACGTTTAATCGTGACGTAATAGTGAACGAAAGTCTTGCAAAATCGTAACAAAATCAGATAATGAAGAAGCTCGGAGAATCACTATCACGAAGCAAAGTAATCTCCGAGGAACGTAATAAATGAACTTAGCGCTCGAAGACTCGAAAATTTTCAGGATTAATGACAATACCTCTCTTAGGATGGGCTAAGAGGACCAGAGGAGACGATAGAATATTTATTGTCAGCGTTCGTTTTAAAAAAGACTTCCAGCTCGGACAACCTTCCCAAATTATTGAAACTTAATGAGATACGAAAATAATAAACAAGCCAGTGAATAATTTAGAAGTTTCCCAATAAGTCACGTCGAAGAACAAGAAGTCATGTCCTTTATTTTCTTCAAAGTCTGGGAAGTTATTATGCCAACAATCTTCTTCGTAGTTACGCCTGCTAAATAATGCATTTCTTTAAAAGTTTTAAGCAGTTTCAGATATCCAGGTTATCTTCACTCGTGTTTTCTGCAATTAACACATATTTAAGAGTATTCAGTGAATAAAGACATAATTCGTTTTAATTTATACATTTCCTTAAAATTCATCGTTATCGTTCTTTTAGCATTCTATTAATTATGTATCATTTTTAATGTTTTTCATTTGAACCTTATCTTATGCCAATTCTAATTGTCTAATTTATGACACTCAAAAGATTATCTACAATATGTAATAAATAAAATGTTTCCCCATAAAATTTTAATAAAAAACATATTTATGAATTTGTTGTATTTTCACATCAATAGTAATTGAACAAAAAATTTGTACGTAGAAGTGCTTTGGTACCGAATTAAGAATTTACACAAGAGTTGGAGAAAAATTTTTTTTATAATATTTACCATTTAAAGGTTTCATTCCTTCTTTAACAATTTTAATGGACTACGAGTAATATTGCGACATTATTAGATGCATTTAATCTTTTTACCATTTCAAATCGTTGATATTCATTTTTATGACGCACGCATAAAATCCGCGGACTAGTTCCTCAATATTCGCAACCTCACTGATATTATTCACGTTCTTAAAATCATTAATATTCTTCAATACTAGGATTAAAAAATTGAAGAACATTGTACTGTATCGTGTTCTATTTTGATTGTCCGGCGCATACTGTAACGACGTGATTTATCCTTTGAATTGTCCACACGTAATATTGATTTTTCCAGAACAAATGGATCTGTTTCGCATGAATTGCGAGGAAGGCAACCAGGAACGAATCATATAAGCACGTGGAACTACAAAGCCACTGTTTTTTACCGGAGCTGTCCATTCAGATTTATTAAAAAGGATAGTACTTTGTGTTGCAAAAAGTGGGACTCGATTTAAACACCTACTCCAAGTACTTTTAGTTGCTACGCAATTGTGAATATTCGTTTGTTTCGGAAACGTCGAGATGCAGGTACGCCTTTGCAAAACATACAGATACATATGCACACTCCTCCGAAACATATATGTCCACCTTTCTCATTAAATATGAAATACATAATTATTTCATTTAACATTTTTGAGTGAAACCGAGCCCTCAGTTTTGAAAGAACATGTGCGATTAATATCGGATAGTATAATTGTAGATACATGAAATCAAGTGTTTTAGATACGAAACAATCATATTATTTATTTTTCCGATTTATTTACTCAGTAGATGATCTGAAACGAACATTTCTGTAACAACACTTTTATCCATAGATTATGTCAAAAGTTCCCTCTTGAAGATTATTAACATGTCAATCAGCTGCACAGATTATATAATATATAATATTTATTAATATTATAATATTTATAATATATAATATTTATAATATATAATATTTATAATATATAATATTTATATTATAAATATTTGATAAAATCGGTGCAATTGATATGTTAATAATATTTATTTATGTAACTCTTTTATTTTACAGGCGACAAGCGAGTTTGATGCAGTCAATTCACCAACGTAAAAACTAACTTTTATGTTTGCATAAAACAGTTGCCCTACTCGAGGGCACCTACAGATTCTTCTAAAAACATTTAACTGTTCGACGATAAAGCTTGATAAACAATAGAGATGGGCGGGTATCC
>CM052148.1:4332099-4349710 GCA_028455555.1 Augochlorella aurata
AAAATGCTTTGCCAACAGGAAAAATATAATTGTTTCATACTTGCAATATTATGTAAATGCAAATGGTTCTTGTTTATCTATATAAAATTATTATACAATATAAATTGATATTGTCTCTTTTTCTAAAGCAAGAAATACAGTACATTAGAACAAAAAACGGGTTTAACCTTCGTGTGTAAAACCGATTACCCAGATACCCATTTCTATTTTTCTCTTAATAATTTTTACTAAATCTTGAGAAAATATTAATTATAAAAAAAATATTAATAATTATTAATAAAATATTAAAAATATTAATAATAAATATTAATTATTATATATTATATATTTAATTATATTTATATATTACATATTTTATATTATATATTATATATTTATTATTATATTATATTATATATTTATTATTTATTATTATTATATATTATATATTTAATATTAATTATTACAATTAACGATTGATGAAAAAAGATGTATATAAAATATTTTAAATAATTAACCTTTAAATATCGTCGACATTTTGCTGTACTAACAAAAGAAAAGTAGAAGTACCTCAATTTGACCGGAGTTATCACGATAATAAACAGTTCTCATCATGGCATTAAAAGAAATGTTGGATATCCTTCCAAACACGTCATTTGCCCCCGAAAGATTAGTTATGCGTATATAATTTGAGATTAGTCCTGTTGTGTCATTTAGCATTAGAATGAAATCGATATCTTGATAATATTCTACGAAAACAGCGTGCTACCCGTTGTCTGGCACACCCTGTACCGAACAAAACTGAACAGAAAAGCTTAGGTTACCAGGCGGTGTTCCGACGAATCGATCGGGAGAGGGAGATGCTTATTGAAACAGAACCGCGCGTATCGGGATTACCGCAGGCGTCGTAGTCGTAAGGAGGAAGTATTTATCGGTTCAGATATTCTATTATATACGGGAAAGTTGTAACAATAGTTAATATTCACGAGCGAGAACCCAGGCGACTTTGTCTGAAGGCTTTCTCTTAGTTCGCGTCACGAAAGGAACCGGTTCCAGCAGTCGCACACCCACAGCATCCCGAAACTTGTCGAAACGTAAGCTTCTCAGTCTTATTAGTTTCCGTTCTCTTCCACCGTTTCATCGTTCTTTTCCCTCAGCGAGGAAAATAGACGAGCTCGCCCTTGTTCCAGGATCCAGTGGAAGCTCCTCCCGACTACTTCTTGAAAGGTGAGCGTTCGGGTCGGTGTCACGTCCGCCTAACTGCATTATAATTTCCTTGGAAAATCCCACGGCTAGAAATTTGCTGGCGGAGACCCTGGTAGGACGCAGCCCAGATACCGGGTCAAGGAGGACGTAATGTCGCGCATGACGGCCCCATGAGAAATTTGTCATTTTCCATCGAATCTCGCGTTAATCAAGTGTGCGCGGAACGAAGCTATTAAGGCGACGCGGCCAGATATTATTCAAGAGGGTTTACTTTCGCCCTTGTGTTGGCGAATGGCTATCTATCTTCTATAATTTCTTAACACGTTAAGTGCGAAGCTAATTTTGCTCGACTTTCCGTTCAAGCGAGTGGACTTTTCATTGGTCTAAATTCGTGTGTAAGATTGGGAATATCAAGGTTAAAAAATAAATGTAATTTTAGTAGAAAAATATTCTATTCTTAAAGAAAATTAACAAATTTTATTGTTGAATGAAATGTGCAACAGAATTGAGCAATTTTATGATGATCTAAATTCTCTCTACTCAAATAGATCTTTACACTTGCATTTTACGCTTTACACTCTTTTTGAAAATAATTAATGTAAAATCTGAATTCTCTCTACTCAAATAGATCTTCATACTTGTATTTTCCGCTTTAAACTTTATACTCTTTTTAAAAATAATTAATGTAAGATTCCATCTAGTTAAGTAAATCTTTACACTTGCACGACCTTTTTCTAACTTATCGCAAGAACGCCGGCAGAACAGAAAGTTCACTGTCAATCCCTATGGACTGACGTCGCACTTAACGTGTTAAACAATGTTTCAGGTTCCTCCATAAACTACAGAACGGAATATCCTAACCAACACTGACGCTATGCTCTTAGAAGACGAAGCGTACAATGGAACAAGTTATTATTAACGACATAAATTACTCCGACGGTTAGTTTTCGATTATGAACGCTTGTGAAGACGCAACGTAAGACAAATGAAAGTGTCGCAACAGAAATTTTGTTGTCATCAACGCAGATACAATATTTTATACCGTTTATATAATTTTCGAAACTTTTGTTAATATTGAAACGAAAATAATATGAGGATGAAGAATTTCACAATAATAAACCTGTGACATAATTAAGGGACGTTTTTAGACATTGCTGATTTAATTGCATACTTATGGCATGCTGCAGATTTTTCAAATTCAGGGAAACGCAATCTAGTCGTAAACATACCCGTCAACAAATTGAAGATTGATACTTTTTCTTTATAGCGAACTTTGAAAATGTGATATACGATTTATCTTGGCTGCTTGATGAACCAGGTGTAAGTTATATTATTATTACCTTCATTTACACCAAATCTTGTAAAAAATTTTAAAGGATTGTTCTAAAGGGGAAGTTTCAATTTTCAAATTCATGGTAAATTTAGCCATGCAAATAATTTTCCAATGTTTTTGGACATGTCTCAATTTTAAATGAAAAAGTATCTTCCGTTTCTCACTCGCTAATATCATTCTAAAATATCGTAGAAAATGATTAATGACGAATTATGAAAGCAAAGATTTGAAGCTTTAAAATAAGTCCTTATTGATTGCTGTATGATTCTTTTCTATGAAATTAGAACTTGTTAAATATCGAGAACTTAGCACATATGTATAGGGGGAAGTTGCCAATATCCTGCTAGTTTCTTAAATCGTATGCCATTTAAAATTCACTTAAAATTGAATTGTGGCGGCAATTAGCGACACCTTTTAAAAGCTCAGTCAGTAATAATAGTTCCTAATTTCTTCCCCAATTTCTATAAAATAGGTAAGACTAAATTTAGTAATAGTACAATCGTGTTTAGGTATTATAATTAGTGTAATTAAGTATTATAAAAGTTATAAAGAGATACGATTAAACATACAGGTTGACAAAATCGTACCTTTTCAACCTTTTTGAAAATTCAAATTCAAGGTAATAATAATAATTAATAATAAGCCTTTTACACATTTATAAAGATTAAGAATGTTTAAATAACGTACCATCATAATACTCTAAACAATTACTTTTATAAATAAGACTACCAGTTTTACATGTTTTTTCAAATTCGCTTAAGTGGTACAATTATGGCAACTCTTCATTTCCATTTTTCATTTTTATGTAGAATTACTATTCGCCCGACGACATGACAGGTTAGTGGACGCTCTGTGCTGCAGATTTTCCTCGATTAATGGATGCAACTGTAATTGTATCACACTGTTCCTCGATAAGAACGACGTGTTAATAGCGTTCGAAACTCGCGAGATTGCATAGCTCAGTCGTTACAAAAGATTCGGTGTACAATCAGAATTATATTAAAACGGAGCTCTTTGATTAGGTTAATAGCCAATAGTCCGCAGCTGGCCTTCCGTTTCCCTCTCTGCTTTATTATCACGCGCACGTTCCATTACAATTATTGCGTCGCGAAAAAATTTGTTCCGTGCAAATTGCCTGTGCCGCGGAATCATAAGAATAAAAGAAAATGTGAAACATTACCGCGCGGTGCTTGCGGCAAATGCGGGTCACCAGTTTTAAAAATTACGTGCCCGGAACGGCACAGCGCTTTATAATAACGGGAACACTACGCTCAGCTTTTAAATCATCTAAAGCGCAAACAAGTTGTTTCAATGTGCTACTTATCACGAGCGCACCACGCATCCTCGCGGTGCAACGGCGAAAAAATGCCGATACTCGTATATTCTGGAAACTAATGTTCTTCGAAAACAACGCACGCTCCTTAATTTTGTTTGTCAGTGCCCCGCTGCTGCGCGATGGCCGCGACTACCACTTCTATTAGCTTCATTATGACTTTTTTACTTCTGGCTTCAACGTTTAAACCAGTGTGTTTTATAGGACTTTCCTCGAAGTCCCAGAGATTTAAACTTCTATTCTAGAGCTACTTTTTACTACTTCGCCGGCCAATTTGCGCAGAAAAATGCTTCTTTCTCGTCGCTTGAATATTCCAGCCATCCTCGTTGGGGGAATATATAAAAAATAAACTTTCGTTTTATCTAGAACGTGTTCTAAAATTCTCTGACAAAAAGTGTGCGTAATTTTATATAAAATAAAATTTTATTTTAGAACGAATACGTACTTTCCTATAATTAGATACGCAATCAAGTTGAGAAGGAAATCTTCTGTTAAGATTAAATAAAATCCTTGGAGGGTCAAAAGTTGTACAAAAATTATAGTATCGCGTGGTATCTTTTTTATTCGTATACAAATAATCTTAATTATTTCATCGTGATAAATGCAACGTACTCTATTGTAAAATTGCAAACAAAATATTGTTAGTTTAGATTTTCTTTGTGTTGCGGCTCAACAGAACCTCGGCAGATGATCGGTTGCCTGGTCGCTTAACAGAAGCGTTGACGACACAAGACAATAGGACACTGCTTCCAGTTACCGACTTGCGTAACTATTTGTAAAACGATTTCAGACAAGGCAATGCAAATATTGGGCAACCACCATTCTACAGAACCGAATCGATGACGAAAATGAAACAAGGCAAAGATAACACAAAAGAGGCAACATAACATGAAAAATAACAAAACTGGAAAGTGCTGAAAACCATCATGACCAAAATGATAAATCAGTACACGTGATTTCCAAGTTACACAGAGCTATAAGGTTAAGGCAGAATGTATAGAGTATTCTAGAATGACACACGTAAAAATGATATTGTTTAATGAAATTAAGAGAATATTATTTTGCCTCCTATATTTCCACGCAACGCTGTATACACTTTTAATTAAAAGCCAGACGTTGCAATACTTTTACCCCGGATTGTATATCTTTTTGCATTCCTGCAAAGTTGCGGTCAACCACCACAACGGACGGCGTGCAGGTTGGTCGATAAACTTCGCGTTAATTTCATGCAGATTCGAAAGGGTTAGCGGAGCAGGTTTGTGAACAGAGTTTAATCCTCGACTGTGCCGAGGAGTGACAGCACTTGGAAAGCGCCTCCTCTCCTTCGACCCTCTTTTGTTTCCCTGGATTAAATGATTTCTGCTCGTTGACCTCCAATTATTCATTCAGAGAATGTGATTACGGGCTCGTCGCTTTTTATTTCGCCGTGTAGATAGGGGAACGATCCACTAATTTCAACGGTGCCTTGTTTGGTTCTAAATGCCGATGGATAATACATACGCCATACATACAGCTATCTGGCATTGTTCATTGTTGGAAATTAAAAATAATTAGAAATCGATGACTGCAATATTTATTAACCCTATTTATATAATATTTATTAACCCTAGCATGCTTAAGGAAGGGTCAAAGAGTGGCGACAAAGTTTTCACCCTTTGCACTCGAGTGATGACTCTGGGACACCATTAAAATTGTTCTATCACGTTCAAAAATAATGTTTGTATTAACAAAAATTTAGATTTAAAGAGTTGTTAGAAGCAGAACTGTTAGTATGAGTTAGAAGAATTAATTTCATATGCATAAAATGCACTTTGCCTCATAAAATAGGAATACTATAAGCGAGAAAAGTAAGTTTAGATTTACAGT
Organism: Augochlorella aurata; assembly: GCA_028455555.1. Lineage (NCBI taxonomy): Eukaryota > Metazoa > Arthropoda > Insecta > Hymenoptera > Halictidae > Augochlorella > Augochlorella aurata. The sequence goes on from CM052148.1 coordinate 4,337,817, forward strand.
TAAAATGGCTTCGAGTGCAAAGGGTTAAACATGTACTTTTTTTTCTAACGATGTTCTTTTATAAATTTTTTATATTTTATTTTTGCGTTAATCGATACCTAAATGTACAGATTGCTAAAAAAAGTTTGCTCTCCTCTCACTGGGGTAGCTGAACTCTGCATCCTCGGATCGGTGAACATTTATTAAAAAAATTCCCGCAGAAATATCCTCGATGAACTTTCTAAAAGTGTAGAGTTCACCTATGCTAAACATGTCGTGACAAAACATTTTTTGATACCCTGTGTTACTTAACAATATTGTATAAATAAATTTATATATAATTCATAGCACTTTTTTCTACATGCACGTAAAATAACCCTTCCTTAAGCAGACCATGACAGGATCTTATGGAGTTTGTCTAAACAATATGCTAATAATTTAATTCTATTATGGGTGGTGAATCAAAAATAAATATGCTGCAGCGAGCAGATACTGTAATAAACATGGTTTTAGTGCGAATTAGTTCATTCTACCATACCTCACTGTATTTTGCGATAATGCGAGTAGCTTATAGTTTACACTCAGTAAATGAACAGCTTAACCCAAACTATGCAAACTAATTCCAGTTACCAAAATTTAAAAAAACTGATTACTTGATAAGAGGTTTTCCATTGAGGACGACCCCTAAAGTCTTCATGGAGAAACATAAAAAGCATTTAAAAAACATTTTAAAACATTCTATTCTTCCAAATTCAGATTTTATATTTTGAACGTAGAAAATACGGAATTGTTTCGCGGTAGAAACAACATTGAAACCTACCTCCAGTGGTTGGACCGTGTTGTTTATTTTCAGCTGTGAAAAAACGTTTAAAATTTCCTGTATTGTTTAACGTTTTATCCCCGCAAAAAAATTTAAATTCACTTGCCGACAGAAATCCAATTTTAGCTATAGTAGGAAGTTCATTCAATATATTGCTTGCTTTTATATGATATAGAAGAACGAAACGAATGCCGATGGTAAAAGTTTCATCGACAAAACAACAAAAATAAAGAATTTTAATTTTTCAATTTAAAAAGCCGAGCTCGCACGATTCGAACCTCAGACCCTCTTTCTTTTTCAATCGTTCTCCTTCTCTGCGTTCGAAACACTACGAAATATGTAGTACCTCTACCGTAATTGTCACTCAACAGACACGATGTTGCGCCACTTATAAAGAGAGCACTGTAATTGGTTCGTCCGCAACATATTCTCCCCGGATTTAATTGGAGAAACTTCCTGACATATCCCTCGATCAATTCTTATCTTCCGAGATCCACCTGAACTTAAGTTTGCTAATCAAGATGCGAGCGCGTGCGTCCGCGATCACGTAAATTAATTTGCGCACGGCCGTGTCAATAAGTCCGCAGCCTAGAAAGTTTTCGGAGCTTGTTGCAGCAGTGCGCATACGTATAAGCCGATGGTCTCGGCTAGAAACTCTGGCAGCGCTAATAGAATCTCCATCCAGCCAGCAGGTGGGATAGATACGATATTTGCGCGACACAATGTACGATCGATCGTTAATCGGAAAAGCTACAACTACATCGAAGCGTTGTCATATTTCGCGTCATTCTATATCTATCGCGAACAATCTCGATAATAATCAGCTAAACCGAAAGACCCGCTAGCGGCGAAATTAGTTGCGGCATCCCATGATAATTAATTGCCTGCTGCTAATTAGACAACAATGCCGACTAAAATTATTCTGCGTTACATTCAGCGCAGGATTAAGAGCTTCACGACTCCAATGTATTAACAAAATCATATACTTCAAAGTCGATCAAACGTTCTAATTTTAATAAAAAATGTTATAAAATTGCTATCGAATCTATTGTCATTCTTAGAGCAATTATAACTTTGCAGTTTATTTGTACCCTTGATTTCATAGGTAAGTAATAAATAGATGACGAATTCATTTTTTAAAATTCCAGCTATCGTACAACGTAATTGTCAATTATAACGTCCAGCTTTGAAGGTGTTTCAGATTACGTGCAATTACTCGGTAATTTCTTTTTGTGTTTGACACGAATTTGTTGAAACTAGTGGTTAAAGACAATGATGATTTCATTCAACTCGCGTTGGAATATGACAACTCGTTTAAAGTTTATGACATTAACAATTCACTGTTTTTCCAATTTAATATATTTACTGTAGGGAAACATCGAATTTGCATAAAGTATACACATCATACATTGAAAAGGGAACATGCATATACGCGTGTTGTATAACTGTATCTTAATCTCATACATAGCGCCATGTTATATATAGGATATCCCAAAAGTCACTCGCAATAAGGAAATATGTGATTCCTGAGGTCATTTGAACTAACATTTTCCTTAACGAAAATGCAACCACGGTTTCGTTTACGAGTTATTGACGAAAAACACTGACCAATGAGAGACGAGCTCGGCTAGCGCAAGGCGGCGGGGGGAGGGAGCCCAGTCTCGCTTATTGGCTCGGCCGCCTCGCGTCAGCTGATCTCGCCTCTCATTGGTCGGTGTTTTTCCTTAATAACTCGTAAACAAAGCCGCAAAGAAAATTTTTGTAAAGGAAAAAGTTACTTCAAATAACCTCGGGAACTCCTCATTTCCTGATTGCAAGTGACATTTGCAATACCCTGTATAAAAGATGGACCGTCGCACCCATCGTTTGGCGCAAAGGATCGTTTTTGTTCTGCAACTGATATTACTGAGAGATTATTTTCAAATAAGTGTACAAAGGCCACGTAAAATAAAAATTGCGATACGTGAGACGTTGTTCTGGAGGAGATTTGCAACGATAATGCATTTCATCAAATCCTTTCTTTCTTTCTTTTCATCTTAATCTATTGTCCGTTATTGTAGCTGGAATAGATGCGAAGCGGTGACAACCTTCGAATTAATCCATTAATCTGACAAACAATGTTTTCATTTCATTTGATCATCTTAAGCTGAACGTTGATACGGTGACATTGTACGAATCAAATAGCAACCAGCGACGCAATTCTTTTCATGTTTCGCGATGGGAACGTTTGATTATTCGACGCAACGATCTCGAAAACAGTCACCCATTGACAGATATTGATTGATTCATCGCCCGTCTCGCACGCATCTGGAAGCTGTCCGACGAAGCAGCGGCGCTTGTAATACTTGATCGTAAAAATCTACTACAAATTTTAACGTTTTCTCGCATCTCTCGTGTTACCAATTGTCCGCGGAGACGCGTGGCATTAAAACGGGGGAGCAGACGATTGTAGAAATAGGATTGTATGAAAATAGGATTGTTTTTATAATAAGCGTTGCGTATGAAAATGTATAAATATATATTGGATCTTCTAGACTACTCATCTAAGAAAATTAAGTTAACTAATTAATATCTAAATAAATCATAGTTAATTGACAGTCTCAAAGAAATGTAATCATTAGGAATTCCTTCTGTAAAAATTAATGGCCTTTTTTAAATGCATTATGAATCCTTTTACAGTTATATTGATTAGCACTTCTTTGTCCTCAATAATTTTTCTAACAGAACGAGGAAATTTGTGGTTCTTCTATGTATTTGTTTTCAGTACTAGACTTTAATAACACAAACATCAAATTTTTTTCCATTTCAAAAAACGAATGAACATTCATATTCAGTAAATTGTATATAAAAATCTTCGTCACGAGTCTGACTGGTTATTACAGTACAAGGGGCTAATAGTATATTATACAGTATAAATAGTATATTATACATATTATGATTTTTTTACATTAATTTAAAAATATAGCTTCTAACTATTTCCAACCTACGCTACATTGAAACCCGTACATTACACGAACGCACTCTTACTTCCTCAAGAGCTACGTGAAAAAAAGCTGGGCGTACAAATCCTTTTTTGACCCTCTGTAAGTCGGGTTCATAAATCAGAAGAAGAGGGGAGCGCGCTCGACAGTGGGCCAGGGCCACACCCAGTAAGCAATTCTTAGTCGCTGAACTAAACAAACATTCGAAGTTGGCGTCACCAAAATCTCCGACCATCTGCTCGTGTCTTCTGTTAGCTTGTGCATTGCAAATTATATTATAAGAAACATTAACAATTATAATATTTGCAGAGGTATACAATGATGTCAACCAGAGGGACAAAGGTGACTATTACAATGACCAACACAATAATTGCAATATAAACAGTGCATAAGTAATAATTAGAAATCCGACAGTTGATATTACATGAACGAATTCCAGTCGTATAATTAGGTTTCATCGATTGTATCCCCTTCATGAGCATTGTAACAAAATCATTTTTAATAAAATGTGTGTTTGAATTAAATAATTTATTCAATCGTTTCCCACGAAAAACTCTATATAATTTAAACAATTTCAACGCGGAAAATGTGAAATCGGTCATCTTGATCGGTATTGTAGAATTAATGTTAAGTAACGATCATTTTACACTGTCAGATTCTAAAATCCTAAGATCCAACTAAGTGATTAGATATTGAACAAAAGTATGCATCCTGGTAGCTTCTACACAGCTTTTATACACTAGAACTCTATTCATTGGAACAAAACTTCGGACAATGTCGAATGTAACGAACTTCTGCTGAACTCCTATTATTTGAACTACTCTCGAGCGTTACCTCGATTATGCGAGTACCTATTGTTATCGTTTGAGAAATAAATTCAATGTTTAGTTAAATCCATTTATCTGAACGCGAACTCCGGTTTGAATAAAAGATTACATATAGCGAGGATGATCAGCGTGCTCCCACTATATGAACCTACTCGGTTATATGAACTGGTTGTCTCCCGGCGAGTTCATATAAACGGAGTTTTACTGTAATTATTTCAATGCTTCCGAAGCGGTCCGTGTGCACCGAACTTATCGCCAGTTCCCTGCGCCCCGTGTGATGAGCACCCTCTCGGTATGAATCGGGCTACAGCGAGGGGCGGCGAGGGACGGCGTGCAGAAACTGGAAGACGAAGGGAAAGGGAAGAACGCGAAAAGTGCATCGCGCTTTGATACACGAGAACAGTGAACATTACGCGATCGGCTCGCGCGTACATGTGTCCATAAAGTGGAATGTCGGCCACGCCCGATCGACGGGATCCGGAGAAGGAAAAGGCGGTTGAAAACGATACCGAACGGGCTGGAAAAGAGCAAGAAGACTGAACTCTCGAGTGCTCGACTCCCTCGCCGCCTTTTTCCCGGCGTTTCACCCGTTGTTTCCGCGCTTTTTCCCTTCCGAATCCCGGCGAGTAAATACGTTATTGACGAGCCAGACGGTGCAAAATCGAACACCAACATGGACGGAGAAACGCGCCGACTACTTCTTCCGGCACGAAGAAAGAAAGTAATGTTCGGGCGTCGTCGCACCCTCCTCCCCCCGGGCCCCTTTCCGAACCATACCCCGCCGTGCCGACGTCGGTCTGCTATTTACACTTCGCGATTTTTGTTTCGCCGGGAACTCCAGACGTTTCTGCTGCCCGTACAGAGAAAAGTTCCCAACGATTGTGCGCTTTCGGTGGGTTCGTTAAATTTCGGTTCGAATGCGAAGACGCAAAGTTCGTAAGCCAATTAACACGTTCCGTGTCGAGCTGTTTTTACTCGACTCTTCATACTGGCCATTTCATATTTTACTAAAAATTATTAATTATTAATTATCGTGTGTATATCAATGAAACAAACTTATTATGACCCATTCTTGTGGTGGAAGTTAATTCTTCAGTTCTGAATTTGTTTATAAACTATTTCTTTAACGCATTCAATGAACGTGTAAGCATGTGCCATAGGTGGTACACGTGGCACGAAACGTGTTAATGAACATGACTCGTGTGAATGTTTGTCGACATTTGCATTATTCCTTTCGGTTGGACTCCTTTTTAGCGTTTACCGTGGCGGATAGCTATGACAGACTGATTATAGATACATCATTGACATTCGTTAATTTAGTTATGACTTAAAGTTAAACAAATTCATTGCCACAGACGTATGAGAATAAAAAACTTGTGTATTTCTCTACCGTTTTATTATAATACGATGTGTACGTATGAAATATGAGGTTGTGAATAAAATGCAAATGATGAAATCTACAGAAGGACATTTTGTATCGTTATTTCTAAGAATCAAACGAAGGTTAACACGTTCAGTGCCGCGTCGGTCACATTGGCTGCCTAAACTGTAAACTAGTTTCAACTAGTTTAACAAGTTTTGAAAATCATTTTAATTATGATACACCAAAGTGAACGTTACTAGCATTTTCAGAATGCGAAAGGATTAAACAAACAGTTACTGTGGTAAACTTTAACTATGCAGTTTCGGTTTCATTAATTAAATCACCTTGATATTGTGTGTAATTTTGGGGGTTGATATTCGGCACTCAACGTGTCAGCATAAAAGCAATATCCAGTCTCGAATTAAATGATTTTTCCAGCGCCTTCCAATTTGATCCGCTAGTGGTAGAATGAATAGACAAACGAGTGTTGTTAGGAAAGCAATAGGCATATGATTCGAGGAACGGCATAACGAAGCAACCTTGGTCGATTAGTCGAGCCAGCAGAAAATCGTGGCGCGCGACAATGGATCGCGTCGATGTTCAATGACGAGAGATTCGGAATATTCCCGGAATTCCCGAGCACCGAGACACGAGGGGAGACTCGTGGAATTTACGACGAACGTGCACGGACATCCGTCTTCGGCCGTTTCGTAGCCAGACTGCGACTATTTGGTATTCATGTTCGGTCTTCTCGAACCTGCAGACAGAATTTGACGCATGGACAACTTAATACCGACTCCGAACGAGTACTCGATGTCGCGATGCGCGTCGAGATGCCCGGATTCTGTACGTCGACGCAGCTGAAAATTTCGCGAATCGTTCAAAGACGAAGATCCATTCGCTGACAAGGATCAATTGCATTTAATATCTTATCTACTGACAGTTTTCTAGTAGTCCTTTTTAACACTAAACCTACCGACATGTACCTAAACCTACCATGTACCTAATCGTACCATGAGCGGTCAAATGACCGCTTCAAAAAAACATATGTATCTCAATATAGAAAGAGATTTTAGCCAATTGGATAGTAAACAAAATATTTTTCTGGCGCTACAATAAAAAACCGCTCCCCGTTTTTCAATTTAGAAAGTTTTATTAACCTTTATGCATTTTCAGCACATTTTTTACAAATTACAGCATTTTGTATTGCACATTTTCCACATACGTATTTTTTACATTTTATACAAATTTTATTAGTCTTATTGACTTTACAATATCTTATTTGACAAGATTTCCGTCCAGAAGAATCTGTAGCTGCGTTTATTATTGTTTTCGATGAACATTCTTTGCTTAGCTGTCTCTCCTTCTGATATTCGGTCCCAAGTTCGTCTGCCAATTGAAATAAAAATTTCTTACGAATTTTGTTGTGACCTTCCCTTGCCGGTTTTGGCTGCAATCATTAGTTTTATGACTATGTAAAGGGATTTCCTCCGGACCTGTTCGGCACGTGGAGCGGCCGGTCGCGAATCGGCTGCAACCGTTTGCTGCTGGCCGCCGGTTCTCAGTTCGCGGGGCCTTTTGGAAATCCCGAATTTATGACTCGCGCAATTTTCTATTGAGGCCGTGGACGAAGGCCTCTAAAGACTAAAACATGCTGTGTCTATTATACTAAAAAATACGCGTTGATATGGTTTCCTTATAAGTTGCTTCGCCGTTGCTTGTGCAAACGGTCAAATGACCGTTCGTGGTAGACTAGACATGCTATGAACTTTTTTCGGAAAGTAAACAATAAAGAAACTTGTGAATATTGAAACATGTGTCGTATGTATATTATAGGAAAAGTCAAAAAGCTACATGGTGATACAGTAACGTTGTATATGAGAAATTCTAAACGAAATTTCATAAACGGTCATTTGACCGCTCATGGTAGGTTTAGTGTTAATCGTTTTTATATATTTATGTATCTTTATATATCTTGCAAATAAAATTTACTTCTAGTTTAGTTACAATTTAGTTACAATTTAGTTCTGGTTTAGTTACAATTTAGTTCTGGTTTAGTTACAATTTAGTTGCAATTAATTACAATTTAGTTGCAATTAGTTCTAGTTTAGTTCTAGCTTAGTTATAGTTTGGTTACAATTTAGTTACAGTTTACTTGCAATTTAATTCTAGTTTAGTTCTAGTTTAGTTACAAATAGCGTCAGTAATAAAATACAATAAATCAAATCGAAATAATATTGGAATGTCATTGATCGGATGAGGGCAATTTTATATTAACACTAAACCTACTGACATTTCATGTATACCTAATCCTACCATGAGCGGTCAAATAAGATAAAGATTATTGGAAAGAAGAACTAGGCTAATGACGTAATTCAGAGGAGTAACTCTTATCGTAAAGACCACGAAACTGCAGGAATTTCGTCGACAATTTTTCCCGGCGCACGACGAAACACCAACAATTTCCGTCCCTTCAAGATTAAAGATACGACTTCGCGGAGATCGATAGCACAGACGTTGAAAGCCTGTTCGAAACTTCCTCTCTCGACCCGAAGCGAAGGATTAATATTCATCAACGTCCCGCAAAGTTCCGAACTACATTTTCCAAAGTTACAAAAGGTTAGCCGCACGTCGATCGGCCCGTGAAAGAAGAGTACGCGATGTTTCCCATCCGTGATTTCTTATAAAAGTGCATACAGGTGTGAAGGACGTAAATCGTGATTGAAGGAAGTGACTGCAGCGAAGTGTAACGCGAGATTCCGCAACAATGCGCGGATCTTTGCATCCAATCGCGGCAGTCAAGAATGGCTTCGTCTTTGAACAAGAACAAGATGGAAGGACGCGCGTTTTGAAAAAAATCTATCGCCACTCTCTCAGTCCGCCGAATGATTAAAACAGGATGATTAAAACATGAACAGGTCGCAAAGCATGATGCCGACCGTATCGCAGAACAATACGAACGAACCGAGTGATCGAATTGTGAAAGCGATCCGCTTTCTCTGTTCAGTTAAAATAAGGAAGTCAATCAAATTAGGATTGGTAGAAGTGTTTAATTCTATCGATCGAACGGCTGAGGCTGCACTAAGCGAACTAAGATTTTGTTATTTTAGAATTCTTGACACCATAAAAATGTTTTTGTTAGAAATTTTAACACGAACTTCTTCATTGGGGTACATATTGTAATAAAAATCGTAGAAAGTTTAAATAAATTCAATGTTGTCGTTGTTATAAAACAATATATACTACTCGCGTTTAGGGCTTGGTAGGTCTAGTGTTAAAACAATGCATTCTGCGGTGTAAACTGAAGATTTGGACAAAATACCAATGGATTTTGAAAGCATGAGTTCAGGAGAACTTTATATTCGTTAACTGTATTTAAATCGCACGAAAATTTTAACTAATCTAACACATAATAAGCTTTGTTCTCTATGAAAAAGGAAACGAAACTTGGTTATTGAAAATAACGTGATCCCGAACGTGATCCCACCCCTACCTGTGACTCACCGTAGGTACCGAAACTCGATTTTCTTCTAAATTTCCAAAATTTCTAACCTGATCGCAGAAAGTTCCCAACTGATTTTTTCGCACAATCCAATCCCAATTTCGGCAGTAGAACCAGTTACGGATAACGCTGCGCAGGGAACCTAACTACGCAAAGTAAGAAGCTTATTCCGTTAAAGTAAAAAGCAACTGTATACTTTTCTATTTTCTGTATACTATTCAATTGTATACTTTCCATCGCGCCTTTATCCTCCACCATCCGAGTGAAACAATCCCAAAGTTGAAGCGCCACTTCTAGCCAAGCAAGATTCTAATTAACTATCGTGGAACTTCAGTGAACTCTTTGATCAGTATATTTCTTTCTCTTGCCATTTGCTTGATCAAAAGCTCCGCTTTCTCGTGTTTCTCGGTCGATAATCTTCGTGCAGCTCGGCTGCTTCTGATCTCGAATGACTTCGAGCTCGGTACCGTGAAAACAAATTCAGACGACCGGAGGTAGTTAACACTTATGAAACGCGCTGAATCGGGAACAGGCTGTGAACGACGTGTTTGAGCCTCGTTTTCCCACAAACCGAGACCGAACTGCGATCTTCGTGTCTACCAAATTAATATTGATTCAAGACACTTGTTTTCATCATCTATTTCTTAACGAATGGGCTACCATTTTGATCGTTCCATTATTTGCAATATTTATATTTTTATATATAAAACGAAGTCAAGTGCAAGAGTATAAATCTAGTTCATCCCCTAGCATGTGAGTGTGTGCGTGTATGTACGAGTGTCTGATGCACGAAGTGATCAAGAGAGAATAATTTGTCGTTTTTTTCCAGAGTACTGATATATTAACCCTTTGCACTCGAGTGGTGACTCTGGGACACCATTAAAATTGTTCTATCACGTTCCAAAACAATGTTTATACTAACAAAAATTTAGATTTAAAGAGTTAAATAAGCCAGAAAAGTAAGCTTAGATTTACAGTTAAAATGGCTTCGAGCGCAAAGGGTTAAACCCTGTACGATCGTTCATTATGAAAAATTTGTTAATTCATGGAGCAATGTTTCTACTTCTAATTCTTATTATCAGAATATGTTTCTAAAGATCACACGAACAAAAGCACTGAAACAAATTGTAATTTAGAATACACAATGGAAAGAAGTTAGATAATTCTTAGAGTGAGTTACACCTTTGACCGGAGTCAGGAGATTCGGAGGTATGAATGAATCGATTGTCGGTTAATAATATCAACTGATTTTCTCTGACAATAGCTATATGAGGACTCGTGTGTTACAGGGACGTTGTTGCAAGTAAATGTAAATGTTGCAAAACACTAGTCGTTGTTTTTTTGGAGATAGCGAAATTTGATTTGGTGCGCCTATTGAATTGGTCACGTAGTTAGCTCACGTAGTAGACCGAGCTCCTTCATGATACAGATCACTTGATCGGTTGGATCTCTTGAAACGTCAGTTAGGCGAAAATAAATACTTTTTCGGACAAAGTTGCGCCATCTGCGTAAAAATCCCGACCATCGCGTCGTTTAATGAAACCGAGCAGGCGCAGCCTGTGTTCGCCCGTTTCCCTCAGCCACCACCCTATCCGGTTAACAACGATGCTACTCGAATGACCTTTTTTCACAGTCGAGCATTCGATTTAGCGACGCCCGGATCGCGACGCTGGAAATATACGAGATTTTCGTGGGCATTCAATTTTTATTCGATGCGTTTTGATGCGCATTATAAGCATGCGTAACGCGTTGTTCCGGGAAACAAAATCTCTGGTGCGAGTAGGCTTATGACTATACTCCAAATGACAAATAGACAAATTAAATGAAGATTGGACTCACTACTTAGTTTCTATTTTTTGCGAGTAATGTAGACAATTTCTATTTTGCTTAAAAATCTGTAGTGTACTTACAGCCTCTTGAAAAGGGTCTTATAACAATGTAACCTACACTCATTTTGACACGTTGAGCGCCGCGTCAACCAAATATGGCTGATGCTAATTTTTAAACAATTTTGAAAATTCATTTTCATTTCAATATATCCGAACAAACGGATTCGGATGCAAAAGAGTTCTAATTCCATTCCCTATGATCAATTTGAACTTTTTAATTTCGCTTTAATCTTGTAAAAATTTTAGTGGTCGATTGTTGGCGCTGAACGCGTTAAAACTTCAAGGGACCCGAGTTTTCGCACCAAAATGGCAGACAGTTCCCAAAGTGGGGTTACATCGTCATATAGACGATACACGATGCGAAAATCGTGCGACTAGAGCAGCGATTCTCGTGTTTCCTCTCATACCCAGTCCGTGTAACATGGACTCTGAATGCGTTGTATCACCACTATGGGGATCCCGACCGCCATTTTGGGGCGAAAGCTGGGATCCCTACTTCAAGCCTCTACTTTTATAATCCAGCGTTGTTTTCG
>CM052148.1:4349810-4364485 GCA_028455555.1 Augochlorella aurata
TAGAAAATAATAATACTAATAACAGTAATAAATACTATAAAAATAATAAAATAATAATAACAATGACAATCAGTTCAACATCTCAAAGAAGTTCAAGGCTCCTGGTTCGATTCCATAAAAGTTATTGCATTTTAAAAGGTGTCCAAATATTATGGTTCCCGACGGTAGATCGAGATGGATGCAAGAAATAGATTCTATGAAAGCATCGACCGTTCGTTTGCTTTTATATCGGCTTCCGTCGATACGGTCAGGAGTCTGTCGGGTTCGGAATAATGAAAGCCTTGACTACTTTTTAAAAGAATGTTTAAAGTCGTTCCACGGAGCAACGGTACCCGGCGCATCGACAAAGTGAACGACCGCCATTATTTTTACGAGCACTCGAAGCTCAGGGCAAACGGCATACTTCTCGGAGGCACAATCGCGAATTATTTCTCGTTCAACTACGCTAAACAAGTCGAAGCGCCGAGTTTTGTAACCTTAATTCCCGGCCGCCGTGCCGCGCCGGCGAGAAACTTGAATATTCATTTGTGAAAAATCGGGGCAAGACAAACCGGCGCCACGGTGCGCAGCACATTATGAACCGAAAACTTGATTCCGGCGACCTACATTTCGGAGAACAGCAACTTTTCATCGGGCTCGAACCGTTCGTCGCAGATGGAACCGAAGTGTTCGCCCCGTGTACTCAAACGAGGCGCAATAGTATGAGACGGCGCATAGTCAAACACCGAGGACCTGCGTAACGTTCCCAGCCCTTTGCCAATGTAACTTTCGAATTTATTAGATTTCCCGGAAACATAAAGTTTGCGAATTGAAATTCCGGAGATATAGACCCGGAGAGCGCAATATCTGGTATTGTATATTAAAAACACGGAAATGTCAAGAGCACGTGGTCGCGGAACGGAAAAATGTTAGCGGCTATTTAAAACTCGAAATGTACGCGTCGAATGTCTCGTAAATGATCTGAATGCAACATGAAAATTGCAAGGAGTAAAAGTTGTGTAAAAATTTGTTTCCTTGACAATTTCAGTAGATTTAAAATGTTACGTTGATATTATTCGACCACTTCAATCTTTCCAGCGCTTTAAATTTCAATTATTCATTTAATTCGTATGATTTAATACAGAAATTTAGACAATCATGTTTCATAAAAGCTTTTTTGTTGTATCAATAATTCTAAGATAGAAAAATGGGAACCGGTCATTTAGTGGTAAGGCATTCACATTTGTGTAAACATATGATTGCAGTTTCAGCTTCGCAAACTCATGCTATAGAATACGCAGTGTTAGCTTCAGGTAATTTCACTTGATCAGCATAATCTAATCAAAACAGCAGCTAGACATTGTCTATCCGTATTGAGATTGCAAACATTTCGACGTATTTGGACAAAATGAGGAATATCTTTCATAAAACACATGCTGTGTGTGCGAAGCTCGTATCTAAAATTTTGCTAAACATTCCACTACGTCTTTTGTTGCAAAAAAAAGACAAGATTTTATTTGAAAGCATTGTTATAAAGCAGCCCATTTAATTGATTGATACAATATCAGAACAGGCAGCTATAAATAAACGATGGAATTGTATATTTTTTAAATTGATTTGTAATTTAATTAAAGTGGCGATGAAAATGTATTTCTTCGTGTGTACTTTATTCGTGTTACATTTAATTAAGTACAGCTGTGTCACCAATGTAAATGTTTTCAAATCGAAATTGATATGATGGCATAACTATCAGGTATGAACTGGGTTTTAAAAATGTAACATGTCATGTAGCATGATCAATTCACATTGTTTGTCTACGTTTACAATTAATTTGGACAACCCATTTTTTCTTTCTATTTTTTATTGTTTTAAATGTTTCCGCAAATTTACAGGCTTTTAGTTCATTATAACAGAGTTGTTAATTAAATGAAATGTCACCTTTTGACTTTTCTTACCTTCTTACCGGATCCTAATGTAACAAACTGTACATTGTACCTTGTATTACGTTTATTTCTATTTTATTAGTTATTAAAAAAAGATGCTCGATCTACTGAACTACGAAAATTTTCGCTTTTTAAATTATTTTTGTGTTTCAACGAATGCTTCATATGGCATTATTTTTGCGACCAATGTACTCATATGTACTTCTAATAATAATATTATTATTATTAGAATATAATAATATTATTATTATTAGAAAATAGAAATTGATAAGAGCACAGATGTCAACATATCTTCAAACTTTCGTTACAGAATTGCGTAAGAATAACACGCATCTAGCTCTAGAGATCTCAAATGTAATAACGAAAATCGTTGCGTGTTTTCGAGCAAGCCCAGACTATTCGGGTCGTAGTGATAGAGGCGTGATCGAAGAGTGTTTGGCCCGAGCACTTTAGTTTATGGCGTGACCGAAAAATGTCTGTTCACGGAAGGTATCGGACGAGTGTGACCAAATATTTTTTGAGAATTTATGCGGGTAATGAAAGAAGCTGTGAGAAATACTTCAGTCAGCTAGTATCATACAAAGAAGTAACATTGGTATTACCTACGAGATATAATCTTTTTCCCAGCAAAGACAGTACTGATTCTAGGAAATGAAATTTTTTGTTGAAATATCTCTCTGACGTAAAATGCTAAAATGTGAAGTGGATGACGTGCACCGATAAAATTCTAGTTCCGGTCTACTGGAATTGCTATATCGAATCGGCGGATGATTACAGGTCACTCGACGAGTGCGAAGAGCGGAACGTTAAATATGTTAAAGCGGGAATTAAAAGTTAATGCCCTGATTTGACGACTATTAGATTCTGATAGCGCTTTCGGCGGCAAGTTAACCGTAATTATATTTCGTTAGCAACAATCGACGTTAATCACGTATCCCAATTGAATTATCGTGGATCCAATATCCGGCGGCATCGATATTTTCCATACATTCGGACGCATCCGAGCCCGCGGGTTACGGTTTCGTAAATTTTCGCAAATGTCTATGGCATTTTATCAACGTGTCTCATCTTAACGTATTTCCCGCTTTATCTCGCGCAATATCTCGTTATAAATAGCCGCGCAGCGAAACGAACTATCTTGACCGTGCTTTTCATTTTCACGAGCCGTCGCATGCATCCTGATTTAGCGAATTTATGGGAATATCAATCGCCTCATTACAATATTCCAATATTACGCTGTCACGAAACACCGTTCCCTATTTTTGTGGCACCGTTATTCAACGATCGTTGCGATAGGCCATTCCTTTCCACCTCGGTTACTTATTTCTATAACGTTACAAATTGTACGTCTACTATTCCGTTCCGACCTTCAATTCCAATTATACCTGAACGAAATTGCAATATCATTTCAAGGTATTGATTTCGCGTTTAATTTGTTTCTGGAGAAAATGGTGTAACCGGACGACATTTACGTTACTGTATTACACATGCAAATTAATTAAAAGAAACCGTTCTGCAGTATTACTCGGTTTTTAATTAAAAACATTTACACCAGTATGACAATGCGGGGAGGTACATTTAAAGTAATGTTACGCTGTGTTTACACATAAACATCGTTAATGAATATGCTGAATAGAATAAATGAAAGCAAACATTTTGTACGCGTTTTTTCATGCATCCTGATCGCAAATTCTAAACGATTGCGAATTCTGAAATTTATTATCGACAGAAGCCAATTTGAAGAAATAAACACGTTCATCACTAATGGCACATCTTATAGATATTTCATGCGCACTATTCTATAGCAATACTCGTTTTGTCGTATTTTCTGGCATTGCACGCTGTTTTTCATAAACTTTAGCCTTTAATTCAGAAGAGACAATCAACAGGCGTAAGAACGATAAGTTACCTTCTTACACTCCACCAACCTCTATAATAGAATACGAGTATCATTTTTTATTAAAATTTATTAAAATTCCCAACACCATTTCTTCATCATCCTCTTCTTCTAACAGTAGCGAAAGTACAAGTTTTCGATCCATTTCAGAACGTTATTTCCCCTTCTCTACAACCACTGTTCTATCTGATAGACGGTAATACACCGAATAATAAATGCATCGTACGCAAATCATGTGCGAAGCACGCGTCTGGTCGCAAGCGCGTCTGACGCTAATAGAAAATATCGTCCGCGGCCGGACGTTGCGTCTAATCGATGAACGCGCACGTCGAGCTGTTTACGTCCGACGGTTGTAGGAAATTCGACCTTACCAACGTCAAACGTTACATCTAAATAACAGGCGTACCTAAATAAATGAGACGCGATCCAACACGTACCGACTGTACAAATACTTTGGTCGGCCGGTGTGTATCACGATTAAGTTGAATGCCTGACGACATTAATATCCTTGGCTACAATATTTCAATAGGGCCGGCACGGACACAGAACCGGACGCCCCCTCACATTTCTACGTCACCATGGGCCGCGTAATATGGCCTGTCGCTGCAACTTCCCCGTGAACATGCCGCGCCGCGACGACCCGATTAGAATATTATCGCCATAACGCCGCGTACAATGGCGAATCACACGCCGCGCGTCGGCCACGCAATCTATGGTTTCGCAGTGTCACGCGCGCTCATAAATTAACGGCACGCAGCGCGCCCGATTCGGGAACGAGAACCACTGGGCGCTATACTTTGCCGCAGAATTTCTGTAGTCCACGCTCGCCGTCGCAGCGACGATTACCGTTGCTAATTTGCTACCTGCCCCGGCCTCGTTGATAATTCGACGTAGACTGCAGCTGATTATTCGCGCAATTAGCCACGCGGCTGGTTTTCAATTTTCTTCGCCGGTTTGCAGATACGGTAGCTTGCCGGAGCGTTCGAATTTATAGATCTAATCGCAGAAACATTAGCGTTCTGACAATAGAACAATTAGGTAGTTTATGTAGCAGATTAATTATTTGTTGATTTATGCAACGAATAGTGTTGTTGCAAGCAGAGTTGCGCTAATTACATCGCAATTCTAACCTTTCAGTTAATTCAATTACTTATTGATTCAGTCACCAAGTATAATTAAAATAAAATGTAATTCAAATACAATATATTAGATCGAGTCATAAATAATTTCCAATGCAGCTAGAGGGAATCTATTGTTCGTGTGAATCCGCTATGAGTCGCCGGGACAAATGAGTTTTTGCTTTCACTAAATTGATAAGGGCTTAAAATGAATAAAATAAAAGAAGACAAAAAATCAATAAAGAAATAACAAAATGAATGCCTGATAGAAAACGGAAGCTGTTTATGACTCGAACTAATAATTGAAATACAGTTCTTCAAATTCTAGTCTAGAACTTTGAAAAAGTGATACGCATTTCTGTTTTTCTCCTGTTTACTCATTTCTTTTCGTTTTTGTCTTTTGTCGACACTTGTTTCGTGGTTAATAATGACGAGGATCAACGCTATGATTCGCTGTTGATCTTCGTCACCCTCTCGGTCAATAGCGATCACTGCCTGTGATCATAGGAGAGACAGCGGTCGGCAGCAGAAGTGAGAATATAAACGAAGCACGCTAATACAACTTTTATGTTTTTGATATTTCAATGGCTCTGCTAGCTTGGCTTTGTGTCAACCGAGTTTGATGAAGCATTCGGCATGCGCGTAACTAACTCAAATTTAGAAAAAGTACTTCCAATGTTTTCATTCTTGATCAGATAAAACCATATTGGAAAATTTTAGTCATGTTTCTTGCATTTTATTTAATTAACAAATATTATTTAATGAATACTTCTCAAAATATTTTGTTGACTTACTAATTCAGCCTTCTAACATGATAGAGTCGTTCGAGTCCAATTTTGAAAAGGTTATTTGAGATTATTCACTTAACAATATGATCTCATGGAATCTAATGTAACTATGTAGTAATTTCAACTAGCTGCTACAAAGTTAGAATTCATATGGAACGGTTGTAAGCTTTCGTCGAAATTCGGTCTTTGTTCACCGGCGAGTCTGATCGGAGAAATGAAAATTCACATTTGCTAAAAACAGACGCATATAATTATGTTCCATGCTGTTCTTACGTTAATTATCAATGCAATTTAATATTGAATAACTAGTAATAACTTATAATAGCACTTATTCGATTAATTCATGTCGAAGTAAAAGATAAACTGTAATGCCTGACAAAATTAATGCTATTTCAAACATTTTTCTTCAAATTATTCGTGGAATTTATTTTCGCAAATTATGGAAAACTGCAAAAGTTGCTCGATGAATGTTTCAATGGAAATTTTCATAGAGCCTGTATACGGACGTAATAACAGCGTGATAAACATTTCTATTCAAAATTAAATCCTTTACGATTTCGATACTAACGGCAGGTAAAAGCGTGACGACCGTGTATACTAACTTTTTGTTCAGTATTATATTCCGTTTCTACGCGCATTTTACAAGATTGATCATATTTTATATAACTGCGATAAAATATTCTGAAATTTTGGTATCAAAGGAATTATTCAGAAGGATGTACAATAAACTGCAGCTTAAACGTGTGAACTCCCTCAAAAGAGATTTTCCAATACGGTCTACAAAATAAATGAAATTTTTATGCAAGAGTAATTTCCCGAAAAATTGCACGGGAGTCATGCTGCTGCCGCTTCCCTTTTCAGAAATTCGTTCTACGATCGGAATTATACGATACTTGTGTTGCCGAACGATCCAATAAGGACGTTATCATTGATATATGAATCTAGGGACTGCGCTGCGATCATGGACATATCGCGAAACGAATCGAAACTGTTACACTTGCATGAGATTCGGTTCTGTGGAAGCCTGTTTTTGAAAAAGAAATTGGGAAACGACCGTGCAATGCTTCAAAATATATTACAAATATCTCATAATTAATATTTATATTTTTATATGAAGCATGCGCAAGACGTGCAGAAATATCAAAATTAACCTGGATTTATGAATCACAATAGACTAACGCCACTATTAACCCTTTGCAGTCGAAGCTACTTCAATTCGAAATTCAAAATATATTTTCTGATCCACTGCATTTCCATTTTATACGATTTATTACAGTTTATGCGGATGTAATTCAGCCTATCGGAAAGTACAACACTTGCAGTATTAACAGTTTCTAAATTACAAACAAGCTTGATGCTGTTAGAATTCATTTGAAGAATAGCAGAGCAATTTTTGGTGGCGCCTCAGAGTCGCCGCTCGAGTGCAAAGGGTTAACACTTTAAAATGAAGTCGAATCGAAATTTTATACGAGACGCCATATTTTCCTATCAAAATGACGAAACTTCTTTACGATGTTAGAGTAGAGTATCTCATTTAAAAAATGCAAAACAATCTCCAAATAACATGGAGCATTTTTAGTGAAATATGAGAGAAATAATTAGAAACGATTAATTCGCGAAAAGGAGTGAAGAATACTCTTAGTAAAAAGAGTTCTGAAAAAATGCTCGATTTATCTGTAACAAATACATTAATTCCTAAATATCCAAAGTATACCCATCGCTCCAATTGACACGTATCGATACGTAATCTATTTTGAATTAAAACGTTATTTTCCAGTAAGTAATAACATTCGAATCGAAATCTTTCTGCTTTGTCAATCTCCAATTTACCTACGCGTGGGATTCCACTGTTCACCAACCGTATCTCGGGGTAGTTGCAGTAGCAGATAAAGTGAATGAAAAATTGTATTAGTGGCAATTGCTCGAATGTCCAATTCACTGTGCCGGAAAAGCGTTGCTTTCGATCACGAGACGATCGATTGGAAAATACACATAAGCACAATGAAAAAACAAATGTCCTATTGAGACACGAGTAGCGCCCAACGAATCTTCCTCTTGATTATCGAGGCCCTATTAATTAACAGTGAGCGAATATTGCCGGACGACTGGAACGAGAATTGTAGAGCAGTATTAATGATCCTTAATCCGCCTGGGTTCCATATTTATGGACATTATTACTATCGATTTCTCATGAATCAGTCGATTTCGTCTCCAGATAACGGCGCGCGCCGTAATTTTTATAGGCGGCGTTCCGCTGTAAATTTCCCGCTCGATATTAATTTTAGCGAGGAAGTACCGTGTAGATCCGTCGGCTTTAAGGTGCGAATGTTTATGGTTCGCTTGCTCGCACTCGCGCACGGTGTCGATATCGTTTTAATTATTTTATTCAGCTTTGAAAATTGTATGGATACGCCGGGTTATACTGCTTATTGATTTAAAGAGACGTTCTCGTTCCGGCCATCGATTTTAAATGATTTACGACATGATATTAGAGCATGTCATTTTTACTGATCGCTACAGTTTAGGTCGTTATCTGGAATGAAAAATCGATAGTGCTATTAATCCACAAGCGAAGGGGTCAGAAGTTAATTTTGTAAAATATTGTTTACAGTTTGAGAAATACTTTATTGCAAAATTCTTCAGTTGATAAAGTAATACATTTGTATGTTGTCTTGATAAATATGATCCTTTAGGTAAATAATATATACCTGAGGTCATTTAAAGGAATTTTTTCCTTAGCGAAAATGTAATCCGTTGCTTTGTTTATGAGTTATTAACGAAAAACACTGACTAATGAGAGGCGAGCTCGCCTGGCACTAGGCGGATGAGCCGATCAGCGGAACTAGGCTTCGTCCGCTCATTGGCTCGGCCGCCTTAAGCCAGCGGAGCTCGCGTCTCATTGGTCAGTGTTTTTCGTTAATAACTCGTTAACGACGCCACGAAGAAAAGTTTTGTAAACGAAAAAGTTACTTTAAATTGCCTCACCTACACCTCATTTCCTGATTGCGGGCGACTTTTGGGATACCCTGTATAACAGATATCGTATCGTTGACAGTTTACTTCACAATATAAATAGAGACTACTTTCCACATGTTCACAATTTAAAGAAGAATAATCGAGAGTTACGATTCGTTAAAAACTTAACTCACTGCAAAATGTGAGACCTGATGCAGAACTAACGTGCATACAATTCATGGTACAAATCACTCAACAAGAAAACTGACGAGTGACATGCATTAGAGTCAACAGTGGAAAACTTGGATAAATAAATAAATAAAAGAGATCGGAAATCGCTACTGTTAATACTATTCATTAGCCAGGTTTAGAAACTAATGCGTGTTGCGAAATATTCGAGCGCACTTATACTTCATAGCTTGCAATAGGGCCGAAGTAAATACTTTGGTCAATTTCAACTTTAGGCAGGATTAAATTAGTATGGAGTTAAAAACTACGATAAATTAGGTTAACAGAGATTTGTTACGCAATTTTAACTTCGAGGGGTAATAAGTAAATATAAATTTTAACTTTTCAGGTTCGATTCTCTTAACCAAACAACTTCGAAACGGCTGTAGATCTTTTTAAAGCCGTGATTTAGCAGTCGAAGTGTTAATTTTAACTGACGAGAAATATATTTTCAAATAAAGTGCGCGTTTTGACAAATTATTTGATAAGTTAAACATCTCCCTTAAATCGTGGCTTAACTAGCTTAGCTAAAGTAAACACGAGTAGGAAGCGCACTGCCTAACGTTATTCGCAAAGCAGCCATTTCGAAGCTGTCTTTGAAAGCGGAAGAATTCATCCTCGAATATATAGGGTGTGACGTTCAAGTGAGGACAGTAAAATATCTCACGAGGCATTGGAGTTAGCAAGATGTGCTGAGAAAAGTTGCTTGAGTTGAAGAGGCAGACTATACGGCTGGAATAGGTTTTGCGTCTATGTAGTAGCGGCCGCAATTTCAAGGTGAAATTAATTCTTTAAATGGAACAGTATGTTTTTTTATTTACAATCTGTTCAATGACATATTATTCGTTATCATTCCAAGCGATAAAGTCAAACATTGAATCGGTCTGATAGGAGGAGATACAGTAGAACCTCGATTATTTAAGCTAAGTAGACTGGCACATATGTTCAGATAATAGAACAGCTAAGTAGTTAAAATGTCACATGCCACCTTCATTAATTTGTACAAGAAATGTTTTCGTATATGATTCGCTTTTGACTGAGCTCGTTACAAGTAAAAAATATTTAAATAACGATTGTGATATTGAACGTCCGGATTATCGAAGTTTTACTATAGCATAGTGACACAGGGTTCAACTTGGTCGACAGTTCACCACGGTCCATCTGACTGTACATGACTAATCTAAGAAAATTAACTTGACCTCGAAATCTCGACTGCCAGTACACCGACATAAAAACTATTAAAACCACGTAATCTGTCGTTTCAAATGAAAAGACTTTTCTTAGAACATTTTTCTGACTACCCCAGCGCCTCGTGAGATATTTCACTGTTCTCACTTAAATGTCACACCCTGTATAACACTATGCGACAACACTGTGATAACAAAAACACCGTTATAGGTACTTGACGCAGTATCCAGGACAAAGGGAGTCGAATGCAAATTTAAACAGAATTTTCGGCAGCACTTCGCTGCAAAACGATCCCCAACGTTATCCGTAATGATGATGCAACCTCAGAGTTCATACATCAATGATAACATTCTTACTGCTCGAACGGACAACATCGCGGACGTTGAATAAAGTATTGCTCTGCTAAAGTGGCTCTCGATACATCGAGCTCTGCCAGCAATAAATTAGCGTCGCCGGCTCGCGCTCGTCGATAAAACAACGTGCTTCGCGGGTTGATTTGTACAATATGCGTTCACTGCTACATATGTATTATATATGAGAGCTGGTAACGAGCGTCGCTGAGTCATTGGGGACTTTGTTTTTATTTTGGAGTTTATGGCCGTCGAAATTCCTTTTCATTTTGTTACTCGAATCGGTCGATTTTTAAGTGGTCGATTTCTCATGATCTGCAGCGGTATTTTTCAAATTTTCATCAGGAGCAACGATAAAAATGTTATATGAAGAGACATTTCGTATTTTCTCTTCATGAATTTATGGTCTTTTCTTCGAAACATTTTTATTCGGTGATTTTCTAAATAATCAAAAATATTAGTGCTGAGATGTCGAAGTATAATTAATCGATAGACAGATTTTTAAGGTTAGGATTATTACGGTCGCATTCATAAATTTACAATATTTAATTTAATTTAATTTAATTTACAACCGGATATCGAATTGTGTATTTTATAATCCGCGAATATCGCCTACGGTTGAAATAATTTGACTACGAATTTTATATATTTATGACAAAAGTGAGATCAAATACGAAATAGCGGAAACATGTAAACGATTTGAAAATATTATTGTACTGATATATAGAGTGTGGGACAAAAGTACACGTACACCCGAAATATTGAAATAAATGCAACAATGTTTTCTCTGTTATTAATTATATTTAAATATGTAGCTGTATAATATGCACAACACTTATAGTAACAAACACAGGCAATAACATCACTTGTTAACTTGAAATGAACTGAAGTTCGCAAGACAAGTAATATCATCTATGTTGGCGAACGCAACAGTTACGATGGAATCAGAACATTCCGATCAATGGGCACATTACATCAGTACACGTCATGTTAGCTTCATTAGTTCTAGTCATGGCGAGTACATGTTATCGCTAAATATTTACAATATGGGGAGAAAACGCAATGAATCATCGTGTAAGAGACGACATTTCCGCGGTGTTTAAGTTTACGTTACAAGGACGAGAACAAAATGAGTCGTCGGCCGGGGTAGCTTAATTGGTAAAAGCAGTCGCCCGGTAACCGAAAGATCCAGGTTCGAATCATGGCTCCAATCTACCCCCGACAGTCAACTCTCTCTCTCCTTTCCTCCTATAATTCGAAGGAAGAAAAATTATTATACAGTTTTACGAAGAAATACGTATAGAAATATAACAATAATATAAAATATTAAAATATATAAAAATATTAAAAAGAGTGAAGTCGATTAACTGTGCAGAGTATAATAAATAAATTTGAAAAAGAAGGAACACTGCTGCGGGATAAAAAGAAAGAAATGTGTAATATACAGTTACACATATATTTTAATATAGTTAATATTATAGAAAAATACTGTCGCAATTAAAAGCAACTATCTTGCAACTGAAAGTAATAATTTTGCAATTAGTGCAGTCAATTTTGATGTTGCCTAAAGGTAGTAAATTTTTATTGAAAGATATTTTTCCGTTCAAAAGAAAATAGGATGCAATAGAAATATCCTATACACGACACTAATTTATTTGAGTCATTGTAGTATTTATTAGAGGGATAGATCATTTGACTAAACAAACGCTTTTTACAGTTTGCAGCTAAACGAGTAGGAAAATATTCCCTTTTAACTTCTTTTAGAACACAATTTACAGACGTTCCATTGGGTTTTAATGTGCCGCGCAGCCATGTTGTGTAGCGAATACAGGCTTAAAGCCCTGCGGATTTTCTTAAAATGACGATGGTCCGGTCCACTGGCAGCATCCGGAAGCAGCTAGAATTTTTAGAGAAATTTTGCTCGCTTTTCGCGACCGTTTCGTATGGTAATGTGTTGGTAGGCCGGCAAGCGGTTTCCTGCGCTGCCCTCAACGACAGATTTATACATAATTAATGGGGAGATTAGCATTGATTAATGCCGGAAGCTGATGGTTTACTAATTATTTCGTACATGCTACAGTTTTCGTGCACCATTTGCGGTGCTTTTAGAACTGACTCGGAATTAACTTCGCCAGCTATCAAAAATGCCAATCCAAAAATGCCGATTCCTTTCGAAAGATATCCTATTTCGTACATTACAGTAAAATAACTTCGAAGGGTAGCTTGTGTTGTATATCTCTATAAAACAATTGCGCAGACATTGGCAAAATGTGTGCTACTTCGTATGTGTAACGATAAAATAATTATAAATAATTCGGAATATCAGAAAATGCATCACGTTGGGTAGATAAAAAATATTGTTATATTTTGTACATATTTTATACATTTGTAAAATAATTTTGAAGAATAGATTTTACTATTTTAATTTAACTTTTATTAGTGGTCATTGTCTTTTGCAAGTGATTACTGGTAGAAAAATTTACGGTATATATAATTGTTATTAACTGCGTGCATCGACGTATTTAATGGCGATATTTTCAGTAGAAACAATTACTATGCAGAATTTTCAGAAATGGTAGACCTGAAAATATTACGTTATTGATCCGGCAGACTCGAGCAGCAGAAACATTCCCATCCGAAGTCATTGACCAGACAAAAGTTTTGCCTCGACGTGTAGGTTAGACGTTTCGCCGTCCATTCATGAAAGTTTGATCATATCACAACAATGGAAATCTCGCAGAAATAAAAAAAAGAAGAAAACTATGGAGGTAATGCAAGATCGTGCCAAAAAAAGTAATTAAAATGTTTTATTCAAGATTACGAATAAGTATTCACGAATATTTATCGACATTAAAGATTTCATTAAAATAATTTTTTTAACATAAACACTTGAAATCCCTTTTATTATTTCTTCTCATCTTTGTTCTTATCACATTCTTATAATTTTAATAACAATCTAGTTCCGACTATTTTAATCGAAATGAATGAACATTGTTATTAGTGATACAATCGATAATCTATTTTTTAATCCTACGATAAATAAGTGTTCTATTTTTACAGTGAGCAAGATGCTATTATATAAATATTTTCAAGTATGGACAGAAATAATTAAATATTTTCTACTGAATTTTAAACTATAAATTCTGTATTACCAAAATGTGGATTGGTACAATTTCACGCTATAAACGAATTTAACGAAGTCGAAGCTAGATGAAATTTTCTTTTCTTTGTGAATATCAGCAGTGCTTTAAAAAGTCTAGCATTTAAGCAACACTTTATTTTGCAGTTATTTAAAGATTTGTATACGCTAGAAACGCATAAGGTTCCGCAATCTCCGTATTGACCTCACGGAGAAACCACACGCAGAAAGCGAGGATGTCCAAAAACGTACTTTAAAGCTGGTAAAGATGCTACGAACGTGTCTTTCCTTTCAATTTATGATTTCAGATACAATATGGAACCTCCATCCAGCTTAGGTTGCTACTAAAACTTCTGAGTAACTTTTCCGACAGAATAAGAAGCTAGTGGAATATAATCTTCGTAACCGCATTATTAGTTCTCAGACTTCGTAAAACTCGAAGTATGAAACCTGTTAGAAAAGTTTACTGTGTGTGTAAAGAAAAAGTAATTACCGCCCATAATGCTTTCATGCAAAACAAGTTTTTCGTAGATTTATATCGTAACAACTGCATTAATGTTAGACATGCATCAAATTGCGTATTTCCCACAACTAACCAGAAATGACGTCTATTTCCGACATTATTTATTAATTATCGTTCTGTTGGATTATTTTAGAAAATTATATTGTGTTAGTTGCAACGGGCATATGTACATTATATAATACCTTTCTTATATTAACGTTATATTTTATTAATATGATAATATATTAATATGATAATATAATTTTAATTCAGTCGCATGCGGACTCAACAAATCGCATTCTTTTTATAAATCTATACATATCTGTATTTTCTTTAATAGAGTACATAGTATACTCGTCACATCCTGCGGTACATCAACATGTTATCGCAACCGGTCCAACCAAACGCGTCGAAGGAATATGTAGAAAACCAGTAAAACTCTAGAACTGGTGTATATCCGGAAAGGATTTCATGTGTCGGAAATGATCGATGGTCATGTTACGCCAATGCAGCTGGATTTGTATATAAAAACGATGCAAACGAAGCGGAAGTAGCGCCGCATTAAAATGAAACACATTTTCGATTTTA
>CM052148.1:4364585-4387626 GCA_028455555.1 Augochlorella aurata
ATGCGAAAGAGTTCTAATTCCAGTCCCTATGATCAATTTTAACTTTCTAATTTCGCTTTGATTAATTAAATTGCTTTGATTTTGTGAAAACTTTGGTGGTCGATTGCTAGCGACGAACGTGTTAAATGTCCTTCGTACCACGGTGCATTGAATATATTTATTGCGCATGTCGCAATATCGAATAGTGCACATGTCTCTGTGTAGCAGGATTAAAACTTGACTTTTCTAATACCACTGCCACAGGAGTTATTTTGAGTACATTACGGCCGAGCGTAAACACGTTAGAAACTGTCCATTTAAAATTTTCAAAGCGAGCCTGTGCGTTTAATATAATATTACGGGAAACCAGCCGTTTATTCGACAAGCTTAAACGCGTATTAATTATGCGCAATCATTTTTTCGTGTATGCCCGAGTAACTTGCACGAATGTTTAGCCGTAAATATTGAAATGTTGAAATACTGCGGCCGAAATAATTTATGCGTTTCACTCAGACGTTCTGCATTAATATTTCAAAAATGCTGAATGTTGAAAGGTATTAAATGCAAAAATAAATCCTGCCAACGGTTGTCATATTTTCAATATTTATTTTTAAATAAACCTCAGCATCTGGGATGTATTAACCGTGTATTCTGCTGTTTCCGAATGTCAAGTAAATCCAATATAATTTTAAAACAATTGCAAACAGACATTTTTATTGTACGAAAACGAATGTTGTAAATTATATAGCTTCGTCCTTTTCCGTGATATTCGTTGAAGATAAATGTGTCGATAAGATGACGAAGCCGATTAAATTCAAATGGTATTTGAGCGGGTAATTTCGTATCGAGAACGATAATTATTATAATGATGTTTCCGATAAAGAACGGATTTATTCGTCTGTGCCTTGTTTTAATAATTGAAGAAGCATTAATAATGTTACTCAACGGGTAATTTCGGTGTCACGTCATTTTCATTGTTCATATTTATAGGTTTGTAGGTCGAACATCGCAATGTCAATGCGAAATCGGTTTATCGGATTCGTTATTAGGTAGATCGATATTATCGGAGGACGACTTACTGACTAGTTCTGGAGATATATACGGCAAAAAATTCTACTAAAACTATAGTGATTTCTAATAGTTTAAGAGCTTCTAAATCTGTGAATAATCAATTCTTTTGAAATATGGATTCAATGAAAATGCTGTATTGATTACACTGGACATTGAACACTTGCATTAACATATCCTTGACAACAATTTATGGAACGACCTAATAGATTTAATCTGGTTAACAATATCAACGCCATTTTTGCAGTATTCGAAACACTGTTCGCGCAGAATCTTTCCATAACACAGAAGAGACTCCCTTATCCGAAAATTCATTTTTACAATACTCTGGTATACAAACGTTCCATTATCTAATCATTGTATTATTTAGATACATTATCGCCTAACAGAGAACTTGAATAAAATGTCTAGATAATAGAAAGTGTTCGTATCAGGATATTACAAAAATAAATCTTCCGATAAGAGAGTCTCTAATATACTATATTCTCGTTTGCCATTTAAACTGCTCAAGCCTCAAACAACACCTTTCCTTAATGTACTTTTGTCTATCGAAGCTAGCAGAACCCTTTAACAATAGTAATTCTCCTTAATGGAAATGTAAAAGCAAGTTAATGGCATCTCGTACATTTATAGACAGACCTTCCCAACGGTACCAAGTAAAAGTAGAATGGTCTCTTAGTTTCAGTTCGTGTCCGAAGCAAAAGTGTCTCTTTCACACCGGCTCTCTCCTGCCCATACACTTTTATGCGAAATTCTACTTAACACGATTGGTGCCGCGATGGTCACATATGGGCGGCACTAATTTTCAATCAGCTTCAAAATCCATTTTTGTTCCAACGCATTCCAAAAAATTGAATTCTACTAGGATGTTCAGAAAAGAATGCAGATAGCGTTCGCCATGATCAATTTTAACTTTCTAATTTTAGTTTCGTTTATTCAACTATTTGGATTTTCTGGGAATTTTGTTTAAAATTTACGGAGAATTTAGTTAAACAGTAATTATCGTCAATGTTATACACATATATATTATAATTATTTGCTTAGACTAGCAAACGAATTTTTACGTTAATCTATTATAATTTCTCAATTTTATTAGAACGCCAGAATAGTGCCGCCGTATTACTTAATATTTTAACATCAATTCGATTGAATAAAACAGCTTAGCAGTATGAAATTTTTTATCGTGTCGTGGCAATCAAAGTGTTGAAGCGTTCGGAGACAACTGATCCATGTTGCTGGTAACAATAGCAACAATAATCCATAGTGACTCATCGTCTCAGGTTGAACGAATTGCAGCTGCGGCATCGGGAGAATAATCCAGACTCGTTCGCACACGTGCTAGAGGCTTCTAGAAAAAGTGAATGGCCAAACAAAGGTGTTTAAGGCCACGAGTTCTCGTTGCACTCTCAGGCCGAAGAGGCGAAGCAGGGAAGGTCGATGCAGAAGGGCGACTGAGAGTTCGCAAGAAACGAATCAATGATAGCCCCGCGAGTTTAGGTAAGCGATTAAAGCGATAGCATAGCTCGCGCATCGATCATTTAAGCAGAACAGATACGTGTGTCATATTCGGGGAGGAACGGTGTCGTTACGGGCACGCAGCAGATGCGCTTAACGATCCCCGTACATCGAGTGCATCACGTTATTGACCTCTAAACTAAAATACGTGTCGGAAAGACGCGGTCTCACTTTGTTTCGGTAACAGGGGAGCCTTCTGCGGCGGCGTAAAAGTTCCGCTAATACGAGCGCAGCCTCGCGTAATTTCCTTCAGACATTGCTTCGAACACGTTTATTAGGGAGAACTTTGAGCAGACACGGTGTGAAGGAACAGCTGCCATTCTTCGCACAGGTGGGCTTCATATTCTGGTAACTGGCCTAGTATAACATAAGCGAAGCAGTGAATCAGGGGATGTTGGGTTTACTAAACTTCGGAAAGAAAGTTCCTCGTCACGCAAATCGATACGTTCGTGAAAAATTGTTCTGTGTAAGTAGGGTGATTTGGCCGATGAATTAACACTTTATCGACTGGGTAACCTTGCAATCGGCTTTTTGACCCCAGCGCTTGCCGACCAGTAGCCTATTAATCAGCTTTTAAAATAGACATAAAATAGATGAAGCAAATATTGTTTAATGCTAATGTTATGAAAATATAAAAATGTTAGTAGATTTAGTTACCCTATAATAAAAGAAATCGGGTACTACAGAAAGTACTTCCACAAAAGTTGATTTAACATTTCTATAAGCAAAAGAAAACGTTGGTAAAGTGTTAACATATTGCGCAATCTCGCTTTTCGCTGATGATACGAAGATTCATGGTGTTGTTCGGACTGTTTGCCGATGCTTTATCGATTCAACAGGACCTTGATAGACTATCTTCTTGGTGCCAATATGGCAGACTTTATCTCAATACTTCTGAGTGATACGTTTCACTCGTACATCGACGTTTACCACTTATCTTTACTGATTCGGAGCATTCCTCTATCCTGTGTTGACAAAACATATGTTAGAAGTATCTTTTACTATATCTTATAACTGTCAAAAAGCGCTAAAATTGTGTTCAGAGATGAACAAATTTAGTAGTAAAAGAACCAGTTTTCGATAATATCATTTAGGGGATTGGATAACGATTTATGATGAATTGTTTTAACAGACATGCAGCTTGAGTGTTAATCCACTGGGAAAATCGGAATTGTTCCACTTATTCGCGATCTTTGCATTAATTAATGGCGCGTGTGTCTGTATTTAAAACAAATTAAAGGAAGTTGAAGGATGGAGATCAATGCAAACTTCTAATTGCATCGGGAGTTAAAGTAACTAAGCCACTTTTTAATATTTGGACTTCAAAAAATTGAATGTTCGAGTTATATTTACATATGTATCCTAAGTATCTCTTTTACACTAAATACCTCCGAAAAAATTGGGATAGTTTACTCATTTCAATATACAGGTAGCCCTCAAACAACACGGCATCTTATAACACGGTTTCGCTCCAGCACGAAAAGAACATTGCAAAAACCCTTGTACAGCACTGTACTTCTACAGCCGCGGCGAGGCTTTCCGTCTTAAAGATACAATGTTGCCACCGAGATGTAAACATTTCTACCTCAGTGAGTGAAACAAGAGTGTCTCACGCTGCTGGTCGGCAGTCTGCGTCGAGCCACGGTGCGTTAAAGAATAACTTTTTCGTCTTTATTAAAATCGAGTTGCGTGAAATTAAAATAATATTTTTTGTTTTGTGTTGAACATACATTTATATTTTTAATAAAAATTAAGTTGTTTATGTAGAATTAAAAAAAATATTTGTTTTTAATAAGTTTTCGGAACGTAACCCCCTTTTTGTACTGGCTCCGGGTCTCATACAACATGGCATTTTTTAGGAACCTGTAATAGGAGGGTTACCTGTACCTTAATCAGAAATTCGATGCAGTTTTGCGACTTTTCAACGGCAGAACAAAAAGCGACTTTTAATGACGACCTGAACGCGAGTTCTCGGGTACCATAATTGACGCAAGGGTGAACAAGTTCATCCTCGCTCTTGTCTGTCGAACGTACTGAGGGAAAGTAGCTGTTGAAGTCTGAGACACCGAGTATGTAGCAATCTATAGCCTGGTCACCGGATTAATTAGCGTTCCTTTAAAAAAAATGGTAGTTAAGAGACAAGTGTCCTGAAACACGAGACGCGTAACTCTCTATCTACTCTAATTGGATCCTAGTTTAAGTATACGCGAGGAACCTTTTGAGGGCATGTCACCCTCTTTGAAGGAGGCGAGAGGAGCGAAACAGAGGCTAAATGGAGAGAGTCGCATTTCCTCCTTCAAGATCCTCGGATGCGATAAGCTCGCGAGCGTAGCACCTGAGAGTCTCCGGAGAAATGTATGTTTATAGTCGACTTAAGTAGAGCGAATTTATCGCGGAAATAATGTACGCCTTGTCCTGGAAATATTTCAGGACGCGCGATCGCTCGATGGGACACAGACGTGTCGCTAAAAGACTGGACTCTACGAAAAATCGCTTCGGACGAAACACTTTAAAATTAGATAAGACACAACGAGAACGAACACGGGTTATTTAGTCAGAAAAATAATAACGAAAAATTACATAATATCTTTATTTTATATTCATTTTCATTTTATTTTATATTTTATATTCATATTTTCTTCCGAAGTGCTGAGCTGTCAGAAAGCTGAATTGTCTTCGGATCTTTTCTACCACTATACGATTGACGCTGCTTAGCATTGTTCACAGCTTCGCTTATGAATTTTTTAAAAGTACATGTTACAGACATTATACTTAATAGTACAATCTCTCATTTCACCCTTTGTGCTCGATTAATTTTCTGGGAGCGTCTAATAAAAACTCGAACGTAATTATTCGCGATGTAGTAAATAACGCTTTAAACAAAATATAAAATGATAAAACGTTGGAAATAATTAGTATGTTTCAACTGCGTTGATATAGATGTTACGAAACAAAAATTGTTAGTTTCGAAAGTATAGTAATTTAATTTCGTGAAATATCAAACGGGGGCTGGCGCAACTACTGTTTCTTACACTATGTTACAATGAAAAAGAAATTTTGAAGAACTTGAGTTCAGATGCGAGAAAGTAGAGTACTTTTTCTTTAAAAACAGCACAGGTAGAGCATTTTGAGATATTTATACGTGGATTTGTGAGTGTTTAATTTTAGCTATAAGTGTAATAACTTTGTGACGTGGTTTTTGGAGCAGAATTATATTTTATTCGCACGGCAACAATATTATGCAACGAGAAATTGTTTCATCTTACATGGGTTCGACTACATTGTTCCGATTCATGTTTAAATAATCCTAAATCCTTCGTCACGCTCTGTTTAATCCTCCGCGATCCGAATCCCTTTATACGCGTCACGTTTCAGAATTGCAATTACATTGCTGCTGCAAAGCTTCGGCACGATATCGGCCAAGAAAAATAAGTGAAATATCCTTGGACACGTGAACGAATCGTTTTATTCCGCAGATTCGATTCCATGAATATTTTACAAATCTCGTTTTTACGACTACCGAATACCGATTCGGAATTTATATTTTACGCCGTCGCAGAAATCCCGCGATCCTTTTTTATTTTTCGTCACGAATATCGTGTACATGGGTAATACGCAATAAAAATCGGATCTATTTCCGACTTTCGAAAGTCAACGGGTAGAAATCGTTTAAGAAACGTTTCACGCGAATTTTTTACTTCGCTAGAATGGGAAACCAGTTAAATGTGGGGGAGAGATGCTGCGACAGGGACATTTTAAATATTCTGAAGTTCATTTTGTGGAAACCATCCATTTGTAACCTAGTTACAAATCGTAACTAGGAGTAATAAATAAAATAATAAATAGAATAAAGGAGCGATGTACGATTCAATTATTTCGACGATTAAATATTTTTGGTACGTCCTTGAAACGTTTCTCAAATTACTGTTAGTACAATTTCTTTTTTACTAGATCTGAACAAGCATCTCTTGAAAGACAATGTGAGCTAAAATATGTTACAGTTATACAGTTATTGTCTTCTTTGTCTACACGTCGTCTTCGATATCAATATAGCATTCGTTTGTCGCCGTTCAGTGTATCATATTTGTACCATTTATAATTTCCATTGTATTACACTAGATATTATTCTAATAATGTTTAATATTACTCGAATTATTGGATACATTTTTAATTTACATGTTAAATTTATAAAAGGGACGCAAGGAATCGTTATGACTAGAACATAACTGCCTTTTTAATATTTCAGTAGAATTTTGTGTACACACCCATTTTATGTTAAAAAGCTCTCATTATGCATATCTCTTTTGATTTTCGTTCAGTTCAGGAACGGTACTTAGAATCCAGACCGCGTTAATGGGAATAAAAGTGCGGTGAACGAAATAATACAGAAGAAGAGTTGAATAAGATCAACTGTGAAATCTTCTAATTAAATCTGTACTATTTAATTGCATAAAAACTGAAGAAATGATGCTATTCCCGTTCATTAAACTCTCTGTTAATGCAAGCAATTTATGAAGGGACAAAACACATTTTTTAAAAAAACATTAGAAAAATATAATTCATAAATGTAGAAGCTGGTTATTTATACCGCGGACATTCATAGTCAGGTTATGTCAAGGTCAATTAAACATTTTTAATAGTACCAAATAGAAGTAGAATGGCCTTTTACATTTTTTATATCGTGTTCGAAACAAAACCATCCCTTTCATGCCACCTCTCCTATACAATTATTGCATACTACCATTTCCAGTAAAACCGATTTTTGGAAGAATTCGGATTTTTTCAAAAGCTTTCAAAAGTTTTCAATCTTCTCCAATCAGTATTTTTCAGAAATGAAACAATTCTCCTAATAGATATTTCCTGCTTATAGATAATCACGATAATATTATTTGTGCATAAACTGTTTGAAATCTGAAGGGATTCCACCACCATACGTTGCACAACATACATGTAAACTACAGTGCTGTATCAAACGTTGTACGTCGAAGTTTTGATTAATATGATAACCTCGAAGTTACAACACGAAAGTAGACGGAGAACGATTCACGGGCGCAGACATAGATAGGAACGTACATATTTCTGAAATAGCAAGTAATAGACGACGATGCGAGAAAAGTAACAAAAGTTTATCGGCGGAACAAGACGACCCGTCGCTCAAGAATGTCGGAAAGTTACATGTTTCATGGATCGAATTCTTTATGTTCGCTCCATCGTGCTGAGAGATGAGCGGGAAAAGCTGCAACCGAAAAGAACTTGTATTTTGCCGAGGAATTTGTGTGCACACTCAAGGAGCGGGTCTATAAGCATTCAATAAGGACCGAAATCCTCAGCAGCCGCAGTTCTTCTATGTAATTCGTTGCAACGAATCGTTCGTGTGTGCAATTTTTAAGAAACTCGATGATCGTAAAACCTTTTATCTGCAGAAGTCCGAATTGAATTTCTTGAAATAAAATGCGGACGTAATTTTCTGTAGTCAGTTGATCTGGCAGATACTATTTTCGAAGTTCGTTCTATGCTTTGGAAACATGTGCGGACTGCTCAGTGATGTAACCGAACTGCGTTTTTATTCAATTTCGTTTCTGGATTACGATAACAAAATATTTTGTATTATTATATTTCATTTTATATATATTTCATATTATTATATTTCATATTATTATATTTCATATTATTATATTTCATATTATTATATTTCGTATTATTATATTTCATATTATTGTATTTCATATTATTATATTTCATATTATTATATTTCATATTATTATATTTCATAGTATTATATTTCATAGTATTATATTTCATATTATTATATTTCATATTATTATATTTCATATTATTATATTTCATATTTAGAAAAAATTAATATCATTTGTATTTAGTGATTATGCATCAAATCTTGACAAAATTTATGTCACGATCATCGGTATATTTCTACTTTATGTACATAATCTCATAATTCGCGCAGCCTAACATTTCAATACAACCTGAAACGAAGTGCTGTAATGTTTGAATGTTTATTTGAGCACGAGCAACTAAAAATTGTAATATATAGAACTGTTTTTTATCCGCACCGCAGTTCAATAATATTTATTCGTATGCCCACCTCGCTGTTTTAGCAAGAAAAAATACGACCGGATAGATATTTTCCATACAACAACAGAATCCGTGTACCAAGTGGGAATTACTAAAACAGCAATGTACTCTGTAAAGAGAGTATTACTGTAACTAGACCAATTTTAAGCAATTGTTCGAAATTGCTCAGTAGATAGGAAAACGTGCAAACACGCGGCTGAATATTTTAGCACTGCCGCGATCAAACATATAATCAACATTTAAAAGCTTAAACCAACTGGATAGGATTTAGCATCTCGTACTGCACGTGGAATTGCGCGGTAAAATACGTGATAAACGTTTCAGCGTTCCAAATAATGCTGGTGCATTGTGAAGCGCAAATATCTTTTGATAAATATTCGAATAATTATCGCGGCGATAATGCCGGGCTGCAGTGAAAAATTCGCGGGTTAATGCTAGTCCTAGTTAAAAGCAGCGATCACCAAATAGCAGACTATGGTTACTCCGCTTGACGCTGAATTATTCAGGCATTAACCGACTTTCGCGTCGGCTTGGTTCAGAATTTCGATTCATTAGAACGAAGAGGAACGATTACGCATTAAAATTACCATTCATCGGCTCTCAATAGGGCACGCCAGGGCTCTCACAGATTTGCTTTCGCAATACCGTAGGCACAGCTACGTATTTTCCGCAGGAATTCACCTGATAGGTTAGAAAGGATCGTCTCGGGAATTAGCTGCGAGCATATATCTCTCTAAAAGCTCTCGAGTGCCGTAGGACACTGTTGTCGAGCACCTACAAGGAGAAAATGCATTTCACCGTTCCCTCGCGCCATTGTATTTTCCTTTTGTATTGTTCCGTATCGCGTTGTCTTTTTCCGTAGCTGTCACTCGCATAAGTAACGATCACCAGTCGCAGTCCTTGTTTATTTTAAAATACGTCGACCGCCGACCGAGCAATAATTTCATTTTACACGCTGGAAGGGTAGTCGTACTCAGGCTAGGTTAACTATGAATATGCACTTCCAGGGAGCTGCGGAAAGCGACGGGCCACCAGGCAGCAAAGTCCCTGCCATTTATTCCAGCCACGGCGCCATTTAATATTCCGAAAATATACAGAGAGTCCGCGAAGCGTTTGATCAAATATTATCAGCATAGATGGCCGCAGTTCCCGCGCGAATAAAAGTTTGCGAATAAAGAGCCAGTCCTTCGAAACTTTCTGTCTGGTATATTTTGAAATCAAGGCGCAAATTTGAATTACAGATTGCAATGAAGAATGCAGGCGGTTTGTCGTCCCGTGGTACTTTGTTGCTTCTTCATGAATGCTAATTCTTGGCGATGACATTGAATGATTACGCAATAGCATGCATTACGGTACGGCATTGTTTAGTTTCGTTGGGGGTAGACTGTGGATTTTATGCATTCGCGATGAGAATGTATATGCAGAATACGAAACTGAACAGTTTTTAAGCATCGATACGCTATTCTCTGAATCTGTTTGAAAAGGAAATTATTTTCTTGTGAACTACGGCTGGTTTTAGTCGAGCTGGAACATTTTTACCTTGCACAAAGATCTGTATTCTAATTATGAATCTTATTACGAGACCTTCTTGCTGGAAATATAGAAGTTCTAATGAAGTTCACCAACTGGTGATCATGAGTTTTTTAGTCACCGGATATTTCTATTTTAATAGAACCAGCGATTCCTTCACTTTATTGTGTTATAAACTTTAATACTGACGCGAAGCACTGTTTCAAAGATTTTTATCCTTCTCACTGCTGTAACAAATGAACTATTATGAAAATGTTATAATTCGACGTATTAATAAAAAAAACTAAAAGCTGGCCGAAGAGTTTTGATATAAGAAAAATGATTCAAGACCTTGTCATTTATATATCATATTTCGAGGTCATAGAAGTCGATGAATCTGTTTCAGATTGCTATAATTCTTATTTTTCTTCTAAGATTGAATATGAAGATACTTTTGCAGAAAATAATTCAATCTTAATTTAAGCATTAATTATGATGGCAGTGACGAAAAGTCTATATAAATATGTAATATTTATAATATAAGTATATAAGTATATAACATTTATATTATAAGTATATAAATATATAATATTTATAATATAAAGTCTATATAAATTCTGTCTTATTATTATTATAAAGCAAAACTACGTTAATCATTATTGGTACTCTAATGTACCATTCTCAACTGTTACTTGCTTTATGTAGGACATATTTCATTAAAAAGTCATTAAGAAAAACAATATGCCATATTTGATTTCAATTGAATCTTTCTTCGGGCGGAATCGATCAAATTGATACACGCCAAACGATTTCATGTTTCACTCTCAAATGGAACGTATTTCACATCGTTATGTATCAATATACTTGTTCCTTTGACAACTACATACATATGTATATCTTTCTATTAAAATTAAACTTTTACAATTTTCAGCTTGTTTTTAATTATTTCATGATGGATGGTTAAAGTCGACTTTTATGCTTTGTAACATTCTTGCAGTAAATCTTGCTTTTACATTAATTTCTCAACAGTGCATAATAGTATTGTGATGCAAATTGATGTGCAGTATGATGTAATAACAACAGCTATTGATTCAAATAATGTAACATACAATAAAACGGACTCTTATAAATTGTGGTAATCAGAAATAATTCTTGAATTCTCTGCAAACTATATTTGTTGTTACAAACACTCTTAAATATCGTTCCATTATACTTTGTTATCGAAAAGTTCTCTCTAGATCGAAAAAAAACGAGTTGCAGCCTTTCGATTTGAAGCGAAATTAATCAAAAAATGAAAATGAAACATGCATCGATACTTCCGCGTATTTTATGAAAAAAGATCTACATGATCTACCTTTCATTTCAGAACACGCATGATGAAATGAAATATACATAATATAATTGAGTTTCCATTTCGGTAGAGACACGTACGACATTTTATAACAAAATAATACGTACTTTAATACGTACGACATTAAATAACAGAACAATCCTAACGACACGGTTCATTTTCCATAAAATTCGTCAGTAAAATATTAATTTTCGTTCGACGAACGCTGGGATCGAGTTTGACCTCGATAGCAAAAACCAGAAATTTGACAATGGAAAGTTTTAAACAAAGTGATACTGCAAACTGAAAACTGGACGTTGCACATTGAAACTGCGTATTTAAAACTGAATGTGCACACGGAGGCAGCATATTCGAAATAATTTTACGTATTTTGCGAATGTAGGAAACCCAGTCCTCGGAAGTAAAATTGTGAGTAATAATCATAAACGAAAGGAAACGAAGAAAATTTAGAACTCATCATCGAAATTTCTTCGAGAAGACCATAAACAGCACCGAAGACAAGGATATCATTTCAAGCATCCTAATATGCTAAACTCATACTTGCACCAAGACCTACTCAACAAAGAACCGCCGACTTGCAAACTGTGCAAAATCCACCTGAGGGCAGAATACATCATCCTCTACCGCAGAAAATACACCAACAAAAGGAAAAACCGCAACGTAGGACCCACCTTAAGCGACAACCTAAAAGACAACTCACGCCAGCGACGTCAACAGACGCAGTATATCGGAGTATATTTTTTGTTCGTATCTCGCGTATAACCGAGTATTAATTCGTCATACACGGATTATTTCTGACGATTTGACTTTTATATCTAAAAACTACACGAATGCACTCCATGTGCATATTCAGTTTTAAAAACGCAGTTTCAATCTGCTGCATCCAGATTTGAGTTTGCAGTATCTTCTCAGTACACAGTGTATAGCGTCGTTCATTGTTGTTATATACTTTTAGGAAAATGTTCCCGCTATACATTTTTGGAATGTATTCCATAAACAGTGCTACGCAAAAAGCATTTCTCGCAATTCGCACGTACAACATTTTAGCGTTGCCGGGCCCTCCCTTAGCTTCGGTGGAACCTAATGCAAAATTAGTCGAGCATTTTCAGTATGCCCGGCTCAAACAATGTCGA
Source organism: Augochlorella aurata (assembly GCA_028455555.1). Taxonomy (NCBI): domain Eukaryota; kingdom Metazoa; phylum Arthropoda; class Insecta; order Hymenoptera; family Halictidae; genus Augochlorella; species Augochlorella aurata. The sequence continues at coordinate 4,377,234 of CM052148.1, forward strand.
TTCATCGTGAATTTTGAACACTTGGGGCGATGTTTGAACGAGCCCCTGATCCGTGTAATCGTCGGTTGAGCATGTAAACAGTGGCTAATGATCGACAAGTAGAGAAGACGACGTTTGTGGATGGCGCTTTAATTGGTTCGGGCTGGTTGTATCAGTCGAAAATGAACATCATAATTGCAGGTGTCTGCGGTTCTTACGGTTTACCACCATCGCGCGAACGGAGGGTAAATTTCGCGGCGTTGCGTAACAGGGATCGAATCAAGGCCGTAGTTACATTTGCAATCCGCCATTTTGCTGTAAGAAGGGTTCGTCCGCGTTTACATTCGTTGAAGCTGCCCGAAATTCTGGGTCACGCGTGTACGCCGCGCCTCCTTTGACCAGCGAGTTGTAAACAGACAATTTGCTGCTCGGGGATTCGAGGAAATCCGACAGCCTATTTCGCCAGTTAATGAAAACAAATTTCAACCGACAACTAAATAGTTTCAATTTGCGTCGGTGGAGAACGGTCGCGGGCGCCCGACCGATTCTCTTTCGAAGCAAAAAGTTCGCGCGATTTCGTTGCTCTTCTTCGATCGTATGTACACTAGCGAACAAAATTAACGGCGGATTGCGAATCTTTATGCAAAATAAACGTTTCCTTCAGTTAATTGCGACAACTAGAACTTTAATGAAAATGTATTCCTTCTCTCAATAGGTTTAACCCTTTGTGGTCGAGTGGCGACTCTACGGCGCCGCTAAAAATTATCATGTCACGTTTCAAAATAATTTTTATCAAATTGACTTGTATTAAAAAAATTGTTAAGAGCTGTTAACTGTTGCGTGAGTTACAAAATTCAATTCTATAATGTACAAAGAGCTGCAGGTTATATAAAATGGAAACACTGTAAGTCTGAAGAAATATTTTGGCTTCCCAGTTAAAATAGCTTCGACTGCAAAGGGTTAATAAGTCGAAAACAACAACGATACACTTTGACAAAGATGGCGTTTTGTTTCCATCTGGTTTCGGAGAAATATAAGATGAAAATAGAACACAAACATGCGCGCGTTGTAATGAACCTCTCTCAGTCGCAGTTGAACACGGACTAACCAAATGCGCCCGTTTCATAGTTTCCAACCTAATATTTGCGATTCGTCACCAATTTCGATCTGCTTAAAGCACATCCCCGTCACTGTTCTAGACAACTTTTGTCGATATAGTAGGAGGTCCACGATTTTATACAATATAATAGTGCGGAATGAAACTGCAATGCTCTCTGACTCGTGAAATATTGTGAGCTGAAATTTCGATGAGAGGAGAGGGAGGGGTGGGTGGATTCGCTGAATATACAATTGCAGTGGCGAATCGTGATTAGTTTTTGAAATATTAACTAGGAATTGCTATTCCTCGGCAAACAAATATCGGCTTTTTATTATTATTTTTTTAAATCCGTTAAAATAATTAGACAGAGACTTTGCACATGTTTTTTTTGTTATACTTTCATTATTTCCCCATCAGGTAATCAAAAATCAAATATTTTAGTGGAGTATTCTTTTATACGAAAGTTCGACTTCGCTCCAAATATTGTCGGAACTTTTACCAATTAGAAAACAATTATGCAATCTAACATATAGATGGGTCCAAATATTTTTCACGACGATACAGTTATATTTTTGAGCAAATCGATGCGAAAAGACTTGTGTAACTTAATGAAACTATGTAATAAAAACATCTCCAAAGACTAATTAATTTAATGGATCTGCACGATACATTCTGTGCATGAATACTGATCATTCAGACGTGACTAATACTACGGTCTTTCACCTCTCCAAAATTTCAAGTCATTGTATTCTATGGATCACACACGGGTTATATTGCGAAATGAAAATGATGCACAACACTACACAAGTTTGCTCAATGACCTATACGCGTTGCACTCTCGAATCGAATTGAATCTGTTTCATAGCGAAACTTGACGGATTAGTCTAGCTTTGTCGAAGTTTTAGTACAATGTCCCACTCGAATTCGTCTTTTCCAACGAATAGTTCAAGGATAAAGCCCAAGATTAGAGTAGCAAGTTGGGTCGCTTTGAAGATCATGTGCGACAATAAAATTTTACAACTTTGGCAGTTGGGATACTCCAGCATGAAAATGTCGGGTTAAACACACCTCTTGCAGATGCTGCAGAAAATGTTTGATCGCGCCCCCCCCCCTTGCGGGTATTTCTGAATTTGAACAAAGACAACAATAACATAGATTCGTATTTGTAACTCGTAGTAACTCGTAGTTGAGTAAACAATTGAAATTGCAAATTGTGAATAGAGATTTAGTATGAAGTAAACAGAGTACAAATAGAGAACAATATTAGAGACTTACCTACTGTATAAGATGTCCCAAAAGTCACTCGCAATAGAGAAGTGGGGGGTTCCTGAGGTCATTTGAAGTAATTTTTCCCTTAGCGCAAAAGAAGTCCGCGGCTTTATTTACAAGTTATTAACGAAAAACAGTGACCAATGAAAAGCGAGTCACAATTTGGTGTGAACTATTTATATCGATAGATTGTCAAGATTATTAATAGATGAATCATAACATGATCCTAAATATTGATCGAACAATTCACATTATAAAATTATCTTTAAACTGCCATATCTTCTAAACATTATCGTTATATGAGCCTAAATATACAGGATGTCCCAAAAATGTTTAACAATCCAGGAATGGGAGATACCTGAGATTATTTCAAGCAACTTTTTCCTTTACACAAATGTCCTCCGAAGCGTCGTTAATGAATTATTAACGAAAAACATTGACCAATGAAAAGCGAGATCAGCTGACGCAAGGCGGTCGAGCCAATCAGTAGTACTGGGCTTCGTCCACTCGTTTGCCCGGCTGCGACGCGACAGCTCCTTTCGCCTCTCATTGGTCACTGATTTTCGTTAATAATTCGTTAACGATGCTTCGTAGAAAAATTTTGTAAAGGAAAAAGTTACTTCAAATGGCCTCAGGAACCCCTCATTTCCCAATTGCGAGTGACTTTTGGGACACCCTGTACAGTATAATTGAAATTGCAGACTTAATGTGGCGTATTTATTTCGAAGAATTATTTCTCTTCTATATCCACGAAAAAGATATTGTGTCAATTAACAACTCCAATTTGGTCACACAAAAGACTGGGAAATTGAATAAGCATGGAAACACTAACCCAGTAAAAATACATAACCTTAAATACATTCTCTTTGAAATACCACAACTGATTTGCAGCGATGCGTCTATTAATCCGTAATTGAATAGCCTTTGTTTCTGATATGTGCAGATTGCAGAGGGTGTGTGTGAGAGAAATGAATAGGAACATACGTCGAGTGTATTGCTCACTCAATACCTTTATCCGAAGTTGTAACGCAAAAGCGGGAACGCTGGGAATATTTAATACCGACGATTCTCTCGTGGTATTTATCAGAGTGATCGAAGTCAGCAGAGACGTATCGTAATTAAAACAGATAATTAGGTGGACTCGTTTAGGTAGGACACTTTGTATTTAAAACGTTAATACTCCAGTGAATGGGTGAAGAACTTCTCACAGAATCTTATCACCGTTAATAATCTTATCTTCATTAATAAATGCTAAAACCAAAAGAAAACAAATAACTTTATTTGAGCTATCAAGCAATTGCAAGAAGGCAAGTAAACAACAATTTTCTTCATAGAGCCCACAGACTTAACTTATACGCTACACTGTTAAATCACACGATCCTGGTGACAAATTAATGTTTCTTCTTCGTGACATTAAGCGCTCACTAAATCCCTCTTGAGCCGAAGCTATTGCTTTTTCGCGGGTGTGTGAAAAAATGTCGTGGTGGATACCTGAACGTGCACCTTATCGTGTTTCAGAATTACAGCGACGGAATAAACTTTACGGCAAAATAAAAAAATCAGGCGAACCTAAAATAATTTTTGTTTGATTCCATGTCGTTTTGAAATGAATCGATCGATTTAGATAATCCCAATGACACTTCTCGATATACAATAATTAATATTCTTGTTAATACGAATTTATGAACTGTTGCTTCGATTATTAATCAATTCAAAAATATAAATTAATTATGTCAAGCCTGGCAATATTTCTACTAATTTGTGTAATTTGATTATATTCATTTCTCTTAGGCGAATTTAACTAAAATAACGTATATTTACGGGCTGTAAATGGACTTACATAATTTTTATAATTAATGAATTCTAGAAATCATATAATTTCTATTATAAAAAATTAAGTGACGCTTAAAACACATTTTGTATTAATCCAATCTCGTTTGTAAATAATAACAAGAAATAAAACAGGGGTAGTATTTTTTATTTCGAACCTTAATTATATTTATATATTGTTAAACTTGACATAAGATGTTGCTACTATTTATTTATGCACTTTATGCGGCAGTGTTTTGAGATATTCATGATGATTAATTTCGTAATAATTTCGTAATAATTGCCATTACGAACACAACATTCTTTATTGAATAATTTCGTAAAACAATGAGTACAGTACATATGTTTTTTGTCTCTTAACGGTCATCGAATGTAAAATTAATGAAAAATGCGTCATAATAAATTAAAATCAATGGAATTCAATCCAGATTGAAAATATTGAGAAAAATGCTCAGTTTATTGAAGTTACTAATCGATATTTGACTTATCTGTTTTCATTAAATATTTCATTAAATACAATTGCAATTCCATATTAATTGCCGTATCAAGTTCACGTTTAAAATTAAAATGAAGATTAAAATTAAACGAACATTTCGATCCTCCAAGTCTATGGGTAAAAGTCTTTCGTACAATGCTTCGCATCCGTTGAAATCGATTTCCGGTCTACGGGCAGGTCTCATTAAATCAGAGTTAACCGTGAATACCATCTATTAAAAGTAATTCTCCATTTCGTTTGTTTATCTTTGCGACGCAGTAATTCGCAATTTTCAGTAATTCTCACTTTCTCTCTTACACGTCACATGTCCGACATTGTAATCCCGACGGACTGCTGCACGTGACAATCGGTTATGAAGTCGAGACCATACTTCATCAGACAAACAATCCTGTCTGGGCCATAATTGCTTAAAATGTCATCAGCTTTACATCTCAGTCAGTTCCCCAGATTGCTCTCATGAATCATATTATCATTTTCAACTCAACGTAACCTGATCCATATTAAAACGTGGAATATTAATCACTGTTCTCGCAGAAGTGCTATTTCAGTGAAGTAGGAGTAATTTAGGGAGAACTTTCAGAATTTGTTCAAGGATAGATATCAAAACAAACAATTTCCAATGCAATAATTCTTTGACACATTCGTGCTTTAAAAATCACTCTGCATGTTTGATGTTATTAATTATTTCCATTAACAAATTGAATGACGATGTAGCCAAGACAGTGCTTAACCATAACTCTAGTACACGGAATTGTTATAAATATCAAAAGGTCAAAAATAATAAATTTATTAAATAGAAGTAGTTCCATTTAATAACACATCGATCGATTTGTGCAACTAAAATTCCGCTGATAGTTAAATTTCGGTGGTATTCCCTATAAAAAATGTAGTTGATAAAGTAGTCTTGCGAGCGCTCGATAGCTTCCATGGAAAATAAATGATTGCAAACATTAAATAATTAGAAATAATCAACATTATCGACCGTGATTGATCGCAGAAATCAACGTTCATCGAAGTCAGCGGGGGAGGTAATCACCAACCTGGGGTATCTGTTCGGGTCAGTGCTATGACTTGATTGCAGGTTGCAGCGCGGCCGCCGGAGGGAGCAGTCAGGTTACAGAGGTTCCTTCTTCAGAAGTGGTCTGACTAAGGGGCACCTTCAGGAAGGCCACTAGCAGACAGGCTTTCGAGGCAAAAGACACTTCTTAGAATGAATGAGAGTGAGGCAGCGAGATACTTCGCAATCTCACTGCCTCGCTCTGACTCGATCCGAAAGATGCTTCTCGCCTCAAAGGCCTGCATCTGGAGGTCTTTCCAAATCTGTGTAATTTTTATTTCATATTTCAGAGTCTTCTCAGTCACGATTTTCATTTGAACTCGTGCTACCTTCTCCCAATTTATCGAATTTTTTTTTCTTTCCAATTTTAATCTAAATTTCCTTATCGATTTTAATTGAAATTTAATAAACTTTTCCTGAAACTAAAATTTGTCCTTCACAATTTTACTTGAAATTTAAAATAGGTACTTTCTACTAGAACCAAATTTTAATTTCTTCTCAATTCTAATCTAAAATTCTACTTTCTTCTCGGCCGCCTCGTACCGGAAGAACTTGTCTCTCATTGGTCAGTGTTTTTCGTTAATAACTCGTAAACAAAGCCGTGTATTGCATTTTTGATAAGGAGAAAGTTGCTTCACGTGACTTCAGGAACCCCTCAGTTGCTGATTGCAAGTGACTTTAGGCATCCTGTATATAAAGGGCATACACATCTTTCAATAATACACGTATTCTGTATGAATTTAATTGCCATTTCTCTTGCTTTTAGAGTAACTAAAGTTCTCATCGGCGCGTATTCGATTTTAGACCGCAGCTTTTCACAATTTTAATTTCAATCGAAGAATAATTTTAGAATAATAATTTTTGAAGACTAATTTCAAACTATTAACTCTTTTTAGCTAGGATTTTCAGAGTCTTTATTTTCAGATTAATACAACACAAAGTAAGACATAAAATTATTATGTATACGTAATGTTAATTTCTCACTGTACTCGCTGCAGTAGTAATAGTAGTCGTAGTAGTAGTTGTATTGTCGTATTAGCATCTGGGCTAACTCTGCTTCTCCAATAACGAACAATGATGGACATATCGCGAGTCGAATTAGCGTTGCGAAAGAATAATAGCGGTTCGAGTTAGTGTTGCGAATTAAATAATACAGTTTCAATTATGAATAACTTTCAAAGTAGATTCACGTTAACGATGGCTTTGCCAATAATATGATCATTCGTCTTGAATAAAGTTCCACTTTCAATTGCTATCCGAAATTATATTTAAATGTATATTAAATGTATATTAAATGTAGTATTGCGTGTTGCGAAAATCGCGAATGATTTTATAGTTGTTATATACCGGGTTTTTTATCAGGGTATTTTTATTGAAATTTGTTCGTCTTTGTAAACGATTTAGTTATCTATTCTTCTACCGCATTTGCCTTCGTCGGAGATAGTATTTACAGATATCGAGAACGATGGAACCATTTCGTTTACTACATAGTTGGCAATGTTTATTTGTAAACAATATCTTGGGCGGAGGCAACTGCGATGCAAGAATAAACGACAAGTAAATCATTTACAAAGATAAATAAACCTTAAAGTAAATTTTCTCTTTAATTCTTGAATTAGCTTCGCCACATTTACTGATCGCGATTCTCTTACAATTAGCGTTGCGATGCTTAATGAGCGGCTTCATTACTGTTCCCAAATTAAAATTCTCATATCTATGCATAATAGCACGGTTAAGAGAACCGAAACAGTTAAAACGACTGTAAAATGTTGGTTCTGTGCAACCAAAATGGTTGCCCATGAATTCTCCGTAGCTTTAAATAGCTAAACACGACATTATATGGTAGCGTTGCGAATATACAAAACAAGCCACTCGGGAATTTTTCATTTCCTACTTATAAAAGGACTCATCCCTCGCGTTTACTTTTAAGGTGTTTAATTTATATTCGGTAAATTAGCATCGCGATTAAGATTGCCCATTCACGGATTTCTTTTAGCAATGTTCTCATTACCTATTCTGTTTTGTTTGCTTTAATTAACTGTACTTTACGTACCGAAAACCTATTAATTTACACACTGAGCTACGTGTTCGAGAATCTCGACGGTTAAGAATTTGTGTTTAATATGGATCCAAGTGATTTGTTCAATTATGAGTGAAATTGCTTTTGAAGAATGTATTAGAGAATTTTCATTTATCGAACTTCGACTTTCAGACGATGATCAATACGTTAAATGTAACTGTTAGCGTAATCTCCTTGCCGTGTGTATAAGATATGCATTACATCCAAGGTATAAAATTGTAAATTAAGGTAAATTAATTTTTACTTGATTATAAATATATTACTTAATGATCATCGGTCTCATCCACTGAAAACGCCTCATCCACCGCGAGATGCGTAGTTTTAAGTCACACAGTCAAGATTGAGGTCTGAATATTTAAATCACGTCGTTGTTAAATACAGGTAGCCCTCCTACAACACGGCATCTTGTAACACGATTTCGGTCCAGCACGATAAGAAAATTGCAAAAACCCTTGTACAATGCTGTACTTCTACAGCCGCGGCGAGGCTTGCCGTTTTATATGTAGATACAATGTTGCCACTGAGATGTGAACATTTCTACCTCAGTGAGTGAAACGAAAGTGTCTCACGCTGCTGGTCGGCAGTCTGCGTCGAGCCACGATGCGTTAAAGAATAACTTTTTCGTCTTTATTAAATTAGAGTTGCGTTAAATTAAAATAATATTTTTTGTTTTACACAACACGGCATTTTCTAGGAACCTATCTACCGTGTTATAGGAGGGCTACCTGTACGTCGAATATTATTGCGTTAGTTTCACTTTTTCGTCTCGTATCTGGACTCTAACACAATCTTCAACCGTGGCGAGCTTGCTGGCAAGCTCTTAGGTAAGTCCGAACACATCCCAATATTCGGCGCATGGGCATGGAGGTGGTGGTTCCTGGTAGCGTCCTCCTCCTGCGTAAGGCTTCCTCATAGCTCTTGGATTAGCTTGTAAGTCGTCCCAAGTCCCCTCAACCGTACTTTGTGCCAGACGTCGAAGCGGGATGCGGGGAACAATGGTCATCGGGATCGAAGATCTTGCCTTGAATCATCATTTCTCATGGTGAAGCGTTTGATATCAGGATCTGTGAGGTTCTAAGAGCTTTGCTAGCATTGTACGTGTCCCGTCACCCGCGAGTCAGCGCCTTCTTCCCTGACTCGCTCTTGTTCTTCGCTTTGAAAGAATCAGAGCCTTCTGCTCTGTTTCATTTTGGTCCTCGTGGATCGGAAACATCTTCTCTGGCCCACTTTTAGCCCGCAATAATTACTCGACGTATACTGCGTGCGTCTTAGTTAAGCAAATCGTTAGGAAGGAAGCCAGAGGGAACGTCGATTTCGTTTTAACTCATTTCCGAATATTTAAAGCAGGTTTCGACATTTATAGAACAAGATTTGTTGCAGGTAATTATAGATATTATATCTGCAGTATAATCTCTTCTTAATTTTCAGCTACAAACTTTGATGACTCGGCGAGCTGGAAAGCCTCGAGCTCACGCAGCAACATTGTGCATTATATTTTTAGAGCCGTCGACGCTGTAAAATAGAAGCGAAATTTCTGTGCTGCAGTCTTTTGTAGATTATCAGCTGATTGTTCTATTTTGGCAGAGGACGGGAAAAATCCTGTTTTTAGCGACGTCGGTATTTCGGAACATGTGACGCGAAACCACATATGGTGTCCGGCATAGTCTGATACTTCGTTTGCGTCCATATTACTGTTACAATGAACCTAAATCACGCACAAAGTGCAAACACGCATACGGAATGTATGTAGATTAGAAGAAATGGTCGTCGGCATTAATTAATAGAAATTAATGCGACAGGATTTCTATCCATGCGAGCCTGTAATATACGACATTTATTCGAATGAATTTTAATGCAGAAATTCATTTCGAATCACATTATTTGCCACAGATCAATACCCGAGCGTGACTGCTTTTCGTAATACCTGTGATTTCATTCCAGCTCGAATGAAGTCGTAATTTATTAAACTTATTTCGAATTTCAGCGGTCTACGTTTCTGCGCTATCGGCACGGAACTCTCATTGCAATTGCGTCCTTGTAAAATGCGTGACAAGCAAAATTTTCTGTTTTCTTGAAAATAAAGTTTCAAAATGCGAGTGGGATATTTTACTATGATTCAATTATGAATCTCTCAATATGCGATATAAAGTCATTCGTTTTTACAAAATAATTTATGGCAATGGCAATTCATATAAAAGTCAGTAGTATGTTAATTAGTACCTGTCTGATCTACTGTCAGGATACAGAATCTTGCACATAAACGTATGTAACATGCATCGATGTGTTTTGTCTTATAGAATTTGAAGTCCCTTGTCATCTAAAAAAATTCGAATCATTTAGTCCAATTTTAAGACAGTTATTGCATTTTAGAAAGTGTCCGAATTTCAATGGGAGTCACTGTACATATTTTTGGTCCTTCGAGCCGGATCATCATCAGCACATCGCGTATACAGTGAAAACTTTGACTGATATGCATAACCTACGTTCCACGGGTATGTAAACATAATATAGACTGACCTTACTTCAACAGTTCTCTTAGTTGGAAGAGAAACGTATAATCCGACACAGACGAAAAGATAGCAC